>CP139503.1:87382415-87982415 GCA_021014915.2 Artemisia tridentata subsp. tridentata | reverse complement strand
AATCTCGGGTTTGAAGGAGTGGGCGGAATTAGTTGCTAGTCAACTAACCCAAATAACTAAAATTGCAAATAAAATAAAATAACTGAAAATGAAAAGGTTGTGGAACTTATATGGAGAGAAATGTGTTTACTTAGATTTCCTTACTCCCTAACTATCTTTTACCGGTTGATTAGTGTGTATTAATTGCGTGGATGATGGGTGTATTCCTTAATACCAATCGTGGGGTGGCGTACGTACTTCCCCAACTCTATAAGCTCCTACTTCACTCCTATGTCGAGCCGGCTAAGAAGCTCCTAACATGGGATCACTAGAATTCGCTCATGCATTAAATACAACCATAAAAACCTTAGTACGCATTGGTTCATGTTTCTTAAGACGTTCAAGCAAGTTACCGTATAGGAAGTTAGCCAGTTTTCTTAAGCCTAACATCGATAAACAATCATCCAATACAATTAATAACACACCAACAACTAATAATCAATAGTTAGGTTTCATTAGATCTAAGCAAACACAAGATAAATCTAGCCTAGCATGTTAATTAAAAGACAAGAACAAGATATAATCAAACAACACATAGACATATTGAATTATTAAGTGATTACTTATCTTCAATTAAACATGGGAGATCCAAGGGTATAAAACCCTTAAAAATGGCAGAAAATTCGTCTTAGGGTTTCTCCTCACAAAGTTGCACACTAATGACTAAAAATTGCAAAACTATATATAGAATTTAGGGGCTGACGGCGTCACGTTGTAGGAGGTGACGCCGTCACCTCGCCGCGGCTAGGGTTCCCGGATGGTCTTCCTGACGCCGTCCCTCTTTAATCCTCCAAAATCCGCTTTGGCCCGTCAAGGGTTGACGCCGTCAGAATTGTGCTTGACGCCGTCTCTCTTAAACTTAAACCGTGACGACCTTGATCACCTTAAAGGGTGACGCCGTCAGATTTCCATTGTAAAACTCTCTGGCGCGTCACGTGTATTTTGTCATATCCACCTCTTTTGCCAAGCCGTGACGCCGTCAGGAGCAATCCTTGACGCCGTCACGTGTACTTTTCCAGCAGCTTTGGAGACTTTGTCATTTTCTTCACTTTTATGCTCCAAAAACGTCCAAAATGCTTCCTTTTCCAGATTTCTTCTCCAAAGTACCTAAAATGACAAAAGGAACGATTTAGGGCAATATTTGATCAAATAAATACGATTTAGGGCTTAAATGACCCCCTAAAAGCGGTACACTTTTCGCTTCATCAGTTTGTTACAGAAATGGGTTCCACGATCACTTATCAAAGCTTTAGGAATTCCATAACGAGCGAAAAGCTTTTTGAGAAAATTAACAACTACTCGTGCATCATTTGTGGGTAGAGCTTCCGCTTCAGCCCATTTGGAAACGTAATCAATAGCAACGAGAATGTATTCGTATTTGTGTGATTTAGGAAACGGTCCCATGAAATCAATTCCCCAAATATCGAATAATTCACAGACTTGAATGCTCTTTTGTGGCATTTCATCTCTTCGAGAAAGACTACCGGATTTTTGGCAAGCATCAAAATTCTTAACAAGAGTATGGGCTTCTTTAAAAATAGTCGGCCAATAGAATCCAGCATCAAAGACTTTTTTAGCGGTGGTAGAAGGACCATAATGTCCCCCAGTTGGGCCATGATGACATTCATCGAGAATTCTTCTCGTTTCAGAACCATAAACACATCTTCTAATCATCCCATCGGGACACATTTTGAAAAGATAAGGTTCTTCCCAATAATAATGTTTAAGATCCGAAAAGAATTTACTTCGTTGGGCATGAGTTAATCCTTTCTTTAGAATTCCTCCAACGAGATAATTTGCATAATTGGAAAACCATGGAATTTCGTTCTCATCATCTGTATCAACAGTCATGAGTGTTTCATCCGGAAAATAATCGTCAATCTCATCTTCTTTTAACTCTTCCAGATTTGGATTTTCTAAACGAGATAGATGATCAGCGGCTAGATTTTCTGCTCCTTTCTTATCTTTGATTTCGATATCAAATTCTTGGAGTAGTAAAATCCATCGGATGAGACGCGGTTTAGCATCTTGCTTCTTAAACAGATATTTTAACGCTGAATGATCAGTGAACACGATTGTTTTCGAAAGTACAAGGTATGATCTGAATTTATCGAAAGCGAAAACAACGGCTAACAATTCTTTCTCTGTAACTGTGTAATTCTGTTGAGCATTGTTGAGTGTTTTTCTGGCAAAATATATAGGACGAAAATGTTTCTCTTCTCGTTGTCCTAATACAGCTCCAACAGCAAAATCGCTTGGATCGCACATAAGCTCGAATGGTAGTGACCAATCAGGGGAAACCATAATGGGTGCACTAGTCAGTTTTGTTTTCAATGCTTCGAATGCTTTCATGCAGTCTGCATTAAAATCGAAAACATAATCTTTTTCAAGAAGTTTCGTCATTGGACGAGATATTTTGGAAAAATCCTTAATGAAACGACGGTAAAAACCTGCATGTCCTAGGAAACTTCTAACGGCTTTAACGTTAGTTGGGGGTGGTAATTTGGTAATGACATCGATCTTTGCTTTGTCAACCTCCATTCCTGCGCTGGAAATTTTGTGTCCTAACACAATTCCTTCAGTTACCATGAAATGACACTTCTCCCAATTGAGAACAAGATGTGCAGCTTTACATCTTTCAAGCATTTGATCGAGGTTAGAAAGGCAAGCTTCGAATGAGCTTCCGAAAACTGAAAAGTCATCCATGAAAACTTCCATAGACGTTTCAAGCATATCTTGGAATATGGCAATCATGCATCTTTGAAAAGTCGCGGGAGCATTACATAATCCAAAAGGCATACGCCTGTAAGCGTAAGTTCCAAAGGGACATGTGAATGTGGTCTTTTCTTGATCAACCGGATCAATAGGAATTTGAAAATATCCTGAAAAACCATCGAGAAAACAAAAGTATTTGTTTCCTGCTAATCTCTCAAGCATTTGATCCATGAAAGGCAAAGGAAAATGATCTTTTCTGGTGGCTTTGTTTAATTTTCTGTAATCAATACATACTCGCCATCCGGTGACAGTTCTAGTAGGACCTAATTCGTTTCGTTCGTTGGTCACAACAGTCATTCCTCCTTTTTTCGGAACACAGTGAACAGGACTCACCCAAGGACTATCCTCGATGGGGTAAATGATACCAGCATCAAGAAGTTTGATGATTTCTTTTTTAACAACTTCTTTCATGTTGGGGTTGAGTCGACGTTGTCTTTCTACAACAGGTTTAGTATCTTCTTCGAAATTGATTTTGTGTTTGCAAAAATCAGGACTGATTCCTGGGATGTCAGAAATTTTCCACGCAAAAGCTTCTTTATGCTTCTTAAGAACTGAAATCAGACATTCTTTCTCAAAATCATTGAGCAACGAAGATCTGACTACTGGAAGTTGTGAATTGTCTTCCAAGTAAGCATACTCAAGATTTTCGGGAAGTGGTTTCAACTCAAGATCAGTCGGTGGTTCTTGAAGTGATGTTTTGATCCTCATTTGATCATTAAAACTGATTTCCTCAAAATCTTCTTCTATTATCTCTCCTCCTTCTTCTTCTTCTTCTTTTTCAATCTTTACTTCCATAAAATCAGCGAATTCTTTATCAAAAGTTGTTTCACTAATCTTCTCTGAAATAGACATGAATGGATCAGAATCTTCAAGTAATGCATCCAATTCTTCCTCAGTGACTTCATTGATTACATAAATGTTAAAGCAAGTGTCATCACTGGAATGTGGATATTGCATTACTTTATCGATTAAAAAGGTGATTCTATCTTCTCCAACTCCAAGATTGAGTTCTTTTCCTTTTACTTTGATGATCGCATCAGCGGTGTTTAGAAAAGGTCTTCCTAAAATAAGGGGTACTCTACTATCTTCCTCCATTTCTAAAATAACAAAATCCACGGGAAAAATGAATTTACCTACTTGGACAAGCATATTCTCAGCAATACCAACAGGATATTGGTAAGTATGATTAGCTAATTGGATACTCATCCTTGTGGGTTTCAAGGTATTGATTGAAAGTTTCGTATACAGCGAATAAGGCATCAAATTGATACTCGCACCTAAGTCGGCTAAAGCATCGCATGTGATGTTGTTTCCTAATATGCATGGAATCAGAAAACTTCCGGGATCTTCGAGTTTTTGTGGAATTTTGTTTTGAACAATAGCTGAACATTCTTCATTGAGAAAGGTAGCGGATATTTGCTCCAACTTGTTTTTGTTGTTAAGAAGTTCTTTCAAAAATTTCCCGTAATTGGGCATTCCGGCTAAAACATCAATGAGAGGTACATTGAGTCTAACTTCTTTGATTATTTCAACAAACTTCTTATAACGCTCCTCCATTCTTTCTTTCTTAAGGCTCTGAGGATATGGAATTTTTGGAGTGTAAGCCTTAACTGGTGGTTTGGGTTTGGGTTTGGGTGGTGTTTTTTGGTGTATTTTCCTTCTTGGATTCTTCATCTTCATCCTCACTATCGTAATTGATAGTTGTGGTGTTGTTTGGGTTGGGTGGTAGATCATAAGACAGGCCACTTCTTATGAATACAGCATTGATATGCTCATTTCTGGTTGGTGGTGGACGATAAGTCTTATCATTCGATGATGATGGTTTTGGGTTGGTTTGGGTGTTACTAGGCAACGAACCTGATGGTCGGGAAGAAATTTGATCAGAAAGTCTACCAAATTTGTTTTCAAGATCTTGGATAGACGCTTGATGATTTTTCTGACCTTGCTCAACTTTGGTCTTGAGATTGAAAAATTGATTCTTGACGAACTCGTTGGTTGATTTTTGAGCGGTGACGAATTCTCTCATCATTTTTTCAAAATCTGTTTCTTCAGGTTTCTTTTCGGAATTTTGTGAAGTTTGGTTCTCTACTTTTGGTTGGGACTCATGGTTGTTATCCCTTTGTTGGCGATCTTGCCAACTAGCAGAGTTTCGTCCGTAATAATTTCCACGATATCCTCCTCCTCGGTATCCTCCTTGGATGTAATTAGCTTCTCCTTCTTTTGGTTGATCCATAGGTTGATCATCGCATTCTGATGATGGGTGGTTACCTCCACAGTTGTTACAACCATCTCGCATTTCTTTCATCTCTCCTCTAAGATCTTTGTATTGCGAATCGATTTTGGAAACCAAGGTTTCCATTTTCTCCATGAGTTTAGATGAATCAGAACTTTCGGCAAAAGCAACGGTTTTTCTTAAGGGTTTTGTCTTGGCATCTTTTGACCAGTCGAGTTTGAGAAGAACTCGGTCTTCAAGCAATTGGTATGCCTGGTTAGGAGTCTTATAAAGAAATATTCCTCCAGCATCAAGAATTCCTTGAGATGTTTCATCAAGTCCATGGTACAAGATTTGGATAATGGTTCCTCGTCCTAAACCATGTCCATGACAACTTCGAAGTAAATCCTTCATACGAAGCCAGGCTTCGACGAGTGATTCGTTAGGGTTTTGTGTGAAAGCACGAATTTCTCCCATGAGTCGATCAAACATTGCAGGTGGAAAGAATCGGCTTACAAAAGCTTGCCTCATCTCCTCCCAAGTAGTGATGATTCCTGGTGTTAATTCGTTATACCACACTTTTGCATCTCCAGCAAGTGATGACGGAAAAAGTTTGAGTTTAATGGCATCTACATTTGTATCACCGTATCGGAACATGCCACAAATTTCAATGAATTCGGCAACGTGTTTGTGAGGATCGGCCCTCGAACGGCCATCGAATTGACGGTCTTTGATCATAGAAAGATGGTGACCTTTCACGGTGAAATTGTCACCTAAGTTGACAGCAACAATAGCAGCTCCAGGAGTGGGTGCTACGGCTCGGTTTGCTTCCCACATGGGTCTTTCGTCAGCCATGGGAAAAGGTTGATCAGTGAATGGGTTATAAACGACTTTGGCTTCAAAAAGGTTATAAAAAGTTGGGTTTGGTACTCTTGGCACACGATTGGATAATGGAACAAAGGGTGTTCTTCTTCTTCTTCTTCTAGATCTTGTTCGAATCAAACTTTCGGGATCGAAAAGTGGTGGAATTGGTTCTACTCCAGTTGATCGAGTGTTCATACAATTCCCCAACGAATCGAGGCAATGTCTAAACAAATGAACAAAGAATGAAAACAATTTGAAAAGATCAGAATCGTCCAACCGATCGGATAGAACAGTCTACCGATCGGATAGATCTCTCGGTAAATTTGGTTTGAAGGATCCGGTCGGATGGAAGTGTCCGCCGATCGGATGGTTCTCTCGGTAAATGAAAATTTTGGAAAACCGATCGGATGGATGAACAACCGATCGGATGGGCAGCTCGGTAAAACTTTTTTTTTTACGAAAACTAACTATATGAGAATTGGACTAAAACTTACAGAAACACGATCAAAATCCCCGGCAGCGGCGCCAAAAACTTGATGTGCCCGGTTCGGTGCAAGTTTTAAATTTATAAGGGGTGAATTACCGAATCTAATGACAACACATACGAGCAAGTATACTTGTCCATTGTAGCAAGATTTTGATGGTAAGTCGGGATCATTCGCAGGGATTTGTGTAGTGAATCGAATTGTAATTTAAAAGCAACTATCTCAAACAAGTAGTAATGATATAATGAAAATTCAAATGATTAAAACTACACTTGCTTAGACTAGTGTACTACAATTGACTAATATGATTGTGATAACTTTGGATAACATGTTGGTTGTGATAATTAGCTTTGACACTAATCTATTGTTTCTACAAATTAAACCTTCGTCAAGATTTTGGTTTATAAAAACAAGCATTACGTTTAACCAATCAATTCAAGATCAATTCAAGGTTCATGAGTTGGTGTTCCTCAAACACAAAAACAATCTTTTGTCTAATCAAACAAGCTTAGGAAATGGTCAATACAAAAGGTAACCGATCATAGACAAAACGTCACAATTGAAAGCAAACTATTAATCTCTCGACCTTTAAAGTGGTTTACAATCAATCCGTTTTGATAGACAAAAGCATTTTTATTACAATCACAATTAAGTTCCTTTGTTTAATCAAGAATAGTGGAAGACAACAATCATTCATAGACAAATGATTATAACTAGTGGAATAACAATAGTTCTTTCGACCCTTAAGATTACTAGCACTAGTTAAACTTGATTACCCAAATGTCACTATGAAACTTTATCACAATTGGTTCTTAGAATCGACTTGAAATTGAATTAAAACATGTTATCACAATCATATGCCAATCAATGAATAATACACATCATCTAAGCAAGTGCACAAAGGCACTAGCCACTCATAGTAAACATAAATGTAAACTCAATACTTTGAACATTAGAAACCATAATTGAAAGTCTTACAATGATTGGAAATAAGATTACAAGTGAAAGACAATGATTCCACAAGCAATGAAAATGGTGTAATCGACTTTCTCCCTTCTCCTGGACTTATGGACGAATTTCTTGAGTATTTTCTGTGAATGGTTCTCTCCCTAACAAGTAAGCACTCTCCTAGCACACCTCTATCTCTCTAGATTGATTGGTATTATAAATACCCAACAAATGGTTCAATAAATTGTTCTAACCAAGGGTCTATGTGACAATTCGTAATTTCAGGCCATTTTCCGAACCTCGACAATTTTACTATTCACGAGTTACTATTCATTTTCACTATTCATTTCCAAAATTTTTATTTCATATTCTCGTAAGTTGAACTATTTTAGTGATAACCCGAAATTTTGGCACTCGTCGGATAATTTCTGCAAAAATCGCGAAACCGTGTCCGAAACTTACTTTAAGGTTTAAACGTCATTTAGGCATCCCGATATGTCCAAATAACATTACCAACAAGAGAAATACATGTTTTCCACCTTCCGTGACATTTTCATGAATTTAGGAATTTTAGGATACCCGATTTTAAGTTTGGTGACTTTACGACTTACAGTTAGCAATTATCGGGACCAAAACTCACTCCGTAAGTCAAGATAAGTATCCAGCCTAAAATATATAGATATTTTCTGAAAAATATCTAGATATTTCAAAACCTAGTGAAATTACCATTTTACCCTTCCATCAAAATTACCAAACTACCCTTGGCCTATATAATGCCTAAATTAGCTTCATTTGACTAGAAAATCACAAAACTCTCCTCCCTTTCTCTCCTCAAACCCACGGCACACCACAAAGACCAAGGAGGATCCATAATTTTTCCAAGATCAAGTCATTTTCTAGTTCCTTATACCTTCCTTGTTAGAGTTTTGTAATAAAAACTCCAAGGTTGTGATCTTTTTCATCCAAACTCATCAATCTTCAAGTAAGTTCAAGAACATCTTTTTCATCATCTCATACCTTCATTTGATCATTATCATCATGTATTTTCAAGTTATATTGGTTAAACATGCAAGTTACATATGTTATTTATACCACTTTACAAGTTTTATGGTTTTTACAAGTATATATAAAGCCTATGATCATCCCCTTTAAATCCTACAATATTTTATGAAGTCTAGGACCCCATGACACCCTAAGAAGGTGTATGGTAGATTAAGAGATGTTTGGTTGTTGATTGGAAGGTTTTTGTACAAGTTAGAAACTAGGAAACCAAGTTTTGAACAATATATATACCTACTGTCCATTTTTGCAAAACGTGGGAAACTCAGTGGGTTTTGGGTAACTTTGGACCAAAGATTTAGAAAATACATTCCGAGACGAAACTATGGCCGAAAACGGGGATAAAAACGAGTTAATAACGAAGGAGATATGGTTTTCCGAAGTTTAACAACGAAAAGTATTTTTGTAAAACATTGTTGCTGTCCATTTTTGCCAAACGTGGAAACTTCAGGGGTTTCTGGGAAATTTTGGGTTAGATATTCAGAAAATACTTTCGAAAACGAAACCGTAGCCTTTTGAATCACTAAAAGAGTCCTTACGACGTGAAAGTTATGCCAAATACGAGTTAACGAGGAAAACTATATTTTCAGAAAAACTCACTGCTGTCACAGTTTTTCACGGGCTGTTTTGGGGCATAAAACTTGATCTAGCCGTCCCGACTTATCAAAAATATATTAGTATGTTGTCCCACGATTCCGGGGATATAAAGAACATAGAAAACGAGCTTATAACGAAAAAGATACAAGTGTTTAAAAATCCGGCGAAAAGTATATAATTCCATCAGCTTTTACTAATATAAACTTGCCGCAAAACTGTCTTTGCGAGACACCATTTTCTCGACTGTTTTTCTCTATGATCGGATCAGTTTGAGCCCGAGCCATAGTTAAGTGAAATCAAGATCTCCCAGCAAGCTTTTTAAATCAATTGGCCGTTCGTCGAATAGACTTATAACGAATAAACTACGACCTCATCTTTTTACCCAAAAATCCTTTCAAAGTATTCATTTTGACCGCTTTTACTATAATAGAACTTTCTAAGTGTTGAACATTATATTTGCAAGTAACCATATTCAAAGCCGATTTTCTTCATGATCGAGGCGCGTATGACCAAAACTCAAATGAGACGGCTGTGAGATCATGTTACAAGGTTTTCAAAAACGTCAAGTTCTATTCCTAACTCTTAACGTACAATATTTTACGGCTAGTTTTGCGAGGCCGTTTGGTCACATTTTCACAAGTTATAAAAAGAGTTATTTTGCGACGAAACTATTATATTTGACTATAGAACACCAAACGAGGATCATAGAGTATCATTTCAACATATTCACACGAAAAGTAGTTTATGACTTGCCGAGACGTCAAAAATGTATTTTTCGACGATAAACATTATTTTCCAAAATCATCGAGTGGTATCGATAACATACGTATTTGCATGTGTAGCATCATTTCATTGCTTACAATAGATCATATCACTCATGTTAGGTCGCGGTTAGAGACCGAGCCTCATTTCAGCATATTCATATCTGTCTTTGTTGCTATCGCATCAGGTGAGTTCCATAGCCCCTATTTTATACGTTTTGGATTACGTTTTGGGGGAGAATACATGTTCAAATATTTTTCACAAGCACTTTAATCTTCTAAGGATTAACGTGAGTTTTCATAGCCCCGGTTTTCAAGTTATTACATCATTTCAAATCTCTCGGGGGAGAATACATATTACCATTTTTCATGCGGACCAAAGTATATAAATTCATTACATTGCTTAAGTTACCTCATTGCCAAGTTATAGTCCCCTATTATCATGAACCGTTAATTGTGAACAAGCGAGGGTGTGTGAATAGATCTATTGAGGGTGACACCTCCATTCGGGTTGGTAGCACCAATTGTCATACGAACGCATTACATTTGATCCATTCCAGGGTGTTTGGCAAAGCACTCAGTTGGGGCAAATCATTCAGTCTAGCTTCGGGGTCATGAGCTTAAGAGATATTGTATCATTTTTATGTGGCAATTTGTCATAAAATTATACTTGTGGTTTCCGTGTATCATTTCAGTAACATAAACCAAATCATGTTGGCAATGGGTTGTAAACACACAGGTTGCAAGTCTTGCTATGGACAGGACTTGGAACTGGGTGGATTTACAATGCCTTTGCTGGGAAAATCATTATTCAAAGGCATTACATTTTTCAATAAACTCTATGAACTCACCAACCCTGTGTTGACACTTGTTAGCATGTATTTTCAGGTATAAGCATTAGCACGCTACTGAAGGCTCTTGGCAGGGCATGGCATGGTCATAGAAGACTCTGACAAACATTTGGGACCGTTTTACCTATTTTAAAGGGCCTATTTCCGCACTACTTTTAACAATGTAAATTCAACATTTTTGTTAAACAAGGTTGTTCTAAATAATTGAAATGAAAACCGTTCTTTGCACTTGTGTTGTGATACCAATTGAGTTGCACCCCAGCGATGTGAAAGCTTCCGCTGAACCCGATTTTGGGGGTGTGACAGATTGGTATCAGAGCCTAGGCTATAGAGAATTGGGTGATTTTAAAACCTAAACTATAACTACATTTACAAAAACATAACCCTATGACCGCCGCGTGCCTGCCTGCCAAGCTGATGCCTCAATTGTGGTTTGTTGCTCACATATTTAATAAGATTTGTGTCTTATTATCAAATCATTCATACCCACTTATTATAGTTGATTACTATAGTTGTCTTTCATATAAGCATGCATACATATCGTATACGTTTCAGCGTTACGCCTTTTCCTTGCAAAGTTTCATCATTCGACCACGAGTTTGGTCCTTTTCCTTAGCCTATCAGAACATCTCTTCAAATGTGAAGGACCTAGTATTACTATAACTGAGCTGAGTATTTTAAACTTCATTGAACCTCGGTGGAATATAGACTCGTCATCTATATTCAACCCGGGACAGTTGGACATAGGCTGACTACCTATGACCCGCTCAGAGATGAATTTTGCAATACTGAGAGCAATTATAATGAAATTATGTCCGGTTTGCATTCCTACTTGATTTCTAAAAGTTTCAAAACTTCTTGTGTGTATACACAATCGTTGCAAGAACATCCACACCTGCATCACCTTATGAACCACCGTCTAGAAGCACGTCAGCTAACCATAACCCAACTTCAAGCCATTAAGAGTCAGATCATTGAGAATGACAATCATTTCACCTTTACCATCACGAATTCTCGAGACTCAAGTTGAGGTACTCAAGGAAGGAAACCAACAGAATGATAAAACCCTACGGTATGCCAAAGAATGCAAATAGGTTAGTAAAGAGGTCAGACAGAGTAGTGTGCTTCAAGGATAGAAACTGGATATCTCTCTATGGTGGAATACGAGAGTTGATTATGCACGAGTCGCACAAGTCGAAGTAATTCATTTGTTCAAGTTCTGATAAGCTGTATCAGGATCTCAAAGAAACTTTATTGGTGGCCGAATGTGAAAGCAGACATAGTTTTGTATGTTAGCAAATGCCTTACTTGGGCTAAAGTAAAAGCCGAGTACTAGAAACCATTAGGATTACTTCAGCAACCAGAAATTCCTCAGTGGAAATGAGAACGTATTACAATAGATATTTTCATTAAACTTCCCAAGACATCAGGCAGTTTAGGAGATATTTAGGTGATCATCGATCGTCCCACCAAATCAGTCCATTTCATTCCAATTAGAGAGACTTATACTATGGACCAGCTTACCAGACTTTATGTCAAGGAAATAGTTTCAAGACACGGTGAACCAATTTCCATCATCCCTGACCTAGATAGTCACTTTACTTCAACTCTCTGGCAATCATTACAAGATTCATCTAGAAGCAAATTAGACATGAGCAATGCCTATCATCCTCGGACCGATGGTCAGAGCAAGAGAATGATTCAAACATTGGAAGATATGCTCAGGGCATATGTGATTGATTTTGGAAATGGTTGGGACTAACCATTTGCCATTGATCGAGTCCTCTTATAACAACAACTATCACATGAGCATAAAAGCAGCACCATTCGAGGCACTCTATGGTCGAAGGTGTCGGTCCCCTGTTTGTTGGACCGAAGTTGGTCAAGTACAACTCACTAGTTCAGACATGGTTCGCGAAACCACAGAAAATGATAATTCAGATTTGAGAAAGACTTAAAACAGCCAGAAGCCGACCGAAAAGTTACGTCGATGTTCGACGCAAACCATTAGAATTTCAGGTTGGAGGCAAAGTTCTGACAATCCCTTTAAGCTATTCTTACCCAAGCAGATGTATGCACGACCTACCATCCTCAGACCAACAAATATTGAAGAGAATTATCCAATCCCTATAGGACATGCTCAACACCATAGAACTAACCTTAAGTTGTTTGGAGTAAACCTTTGACATTGACAGATTTCACCTTCAACGATAGCCATCACACCCATACAAAGACTATACCCTTTAAGACACCCTATGGTGGAAGTACCAATTACCTATTGCCAACCAAAAATCGGGAAGTCCAATTCACTAGCCTAGAACCTAATCGTGAAACAACAAAGGAAATTGTGCAAGTCAAGAATCAGTTACAAGCAACACGAAAACAATAGAAAAGTTAGGTCAACTCAGGATGCAAAATCATTGGGATTAGGTATCTCTAAGCAGCAAATCATTAGAATTTTAACTGTGGAACGAGCTACGTTGAAAGCCTTGCCTTGGAAAGGCATGACACAATTTCAGAAACATTGGAAAAGCATGATACAATTGTGAGAACACGGGAAAGTGAAACCTAGGTACCTTGGACCATTAAAGACTGTGACTGTAATCGGACGACTGACATACAGACTTGAGCTTCCGTCAGAGCTCAGCAGCATACATAACACATTTCATGTCTCAAACCTTAAGAAATGTTTTTCAAACGAAACGCCCGAAATTCCATTGGAAGAAATTTAGCCTGACAATAAGCACAATTATGTGAAGGAAACAACAGAAATCATAGACCATGAGGTCAAACAGTTGAAGCAGAGTCAAATTCCTATCGTTAAGGTTCGCTAGAATTCTCGCAGAGGTCCAAAGTTTACATGGGAGCGGGAAGACCAGATGCAGCTCAAATATCTATACCTTTCACCGAATCCACCTCGGAGACCAACACTAACTGAATTCAGGGACTGAATTCCCGTAACGGGTGGAGACTGTGACAATTCGTAATTTCAGGCCATTTTCCGAACCTCGACAATTTTACTATTCACGAGTTACTATTCATTTTCACTATTCATTTCCAAAATTTTTATTTCATATTCTCGTAAGTTGAACTATTTTAGTGATAACCCGAAATTTTGGCACTCGTCGGATAATTTCTGCAAAAATCGGGAAACCGTGTCCGAGACTTACTTTAAGGTTTAAACGTCATTTAGGCATCCCGATATGTCCAAACAACATTACCAACAAGAGAAATACATGTTTTCCACCTTCCGTGACATTTTCATGAATTTAGGAATTTTAGGATACCCGGTTTTAAGTTTGGTGACTTTACGACTTACAGTTAGCAATTATCGGGACCAAAACTCACTCCGTAAGTCAAGATAAGTATCCAGCCTAAAATATATAGATATTTTCTGAAAAATATCTAGATATTTCAAAAACCTAGTGAAATTACCATTTTACCCTTCCATCAAAATTACCAAACTACCCTTGGCCTATATAATGCCTAAATTAGCTTCATTTGACTAGAAAATCACAAAACTCTCCTCCCTTTCTCTCCTCAAACCCACGGCACACCACAAAGACCAAGGAGGATCCATAATTTTTCCAAGATCAAGTCATTTTCTAGTTCCTTATACCTTCCTTGTTAGAGTTTTGTAATAAAAACTCCAAGGTTGTGATCTTTTTCATCCAAACTCATCAATCTTCAAGTAAGTTCAAGAACATCTTTTTCATCATCTCATACCTTCATTTGATCATTATCATCATGTATTTTCAAGTTATATTGGTTAAACATGCAAGTTACATATGTTATTTATACCACTTTACAAGTTTTATGGTTTTTACAAGTATATATAAAGCCTATGATCATCCCCTTGAAATCCTACAATATTTTATGAAGTCTAGGACCCCATGACACCCTAAGAAGGTGTATGGTAGATTAAGAGATGTTTGGTTGTTGATTGGAAGGTTTTTGTACAAGTTAGAAACTAGGAAACCAAGTTTTGAACAATATATATACCTACTGTCCATTTTTGCCAAACGTGGGAAACTCAGTGGGTCTTGGGTAACTTTGGACCAAAGATTTAGAAAATACATTCCGAGACGAAACTATGGCCGAAAACGGGGATAAAAACGAGTTAATAACGAAGGAGATATGGTTTTCCGAAGTTTAACAACGAAAAGTATTTTTGTAAAACATTGTTGCTGTCCATTTTTGCCAAACGTGGAAACTTCAGGGGTTTCTGGGAAATTTTGGGTTAGATATTCAGAAAATACTTTCGAAAACGAAACCGTAGCCTTTTGAATCACTAAAAGAGTCCTTACGACGTGAAAGTTATGCCAAATACGAGTTAACGAGGAAAACTATATTTTCAGAAAAACTCACTGCTGTCACAGTTTTTCACGGGCTGTTTTGGGGCATAAAACTTGATCTAGCCGTCCCGACTTATCAAAAATATATTAGTATGTTGTCCCACGATTCCGGGGATATAAAGAACATAGAAAACGAGCTTATAACGAAAAAGATACAAGTGTTTAAAAATCCGGCGAAAAGTATATAATTCCATCAGCTTTTACTAATATAAACTTGCCGCAAAACTGTCTTTGCGAGACACCATTTTCTCGACTGTTTTTCTCTATGATCGGATCAGTTTGAGCCCGAGCCATAGTTAAGTGAAATCAAGATCTCCCAGCAAGCTTTTTAAATCAATTGGCCGTTCGTCGAATAGACTTATAACGAATAAACTACGACCTCATCTTTTTACCCAAAAATCCTTTCAAAGTATTCATTTTGACAGCTTTTACTATAATAGAACTTTCTAAGTGTTGAACATTATATTTTCAAGTAACCATATTCAAAGCCGATTTTCTTCATGATCGAGGCGTGTATGACCAAAACTCAAATGAGACGGCTGTGAGATCATGTTACAAGGTTTTCAAAAACGTCAAGTTCTATTCCTAACTCTTAACGTACAATATTTTACGGCTAGTTTTGCGAGGCCGTTTGGTCACATTTTCACAAGTTATAAAAAGAGTTATTTTGCGACGAAACTATTATATTTGACTATAGAACACCAAACGAGGATCATAGAGTATCATTTCAACATATTCACACGAAAAGTAGTTTATGACTTGCCGAGACGTCAAAAATGTATTTTTCGACGATAAACATTATTTTCCAAAATCATCGAGTGGTATCGATAACATACGTATTTGCATGTGTAGCATCATTTCATTGCTTACAATAGATCATATCACTCATGTTAGGTCGCGGTTAGAGACCGAGCCTCATTTCAGCATATTCATATCTGTCTTTGTTGCTATCGCATCAGGTGAGTTCCATAGCCCCTATTTTATACGTTTTGGATTACGTTTTGGGGGAGAATACATGTTCAAATATTTTTCACAAGCACTTTAATCTTCTAAGGATTAACGTGAGTTTTCATAGCCCCGGTTTTCAAGTTATTACATCATTTCAAATCTCTCGGGGGAGAATACATTGTACCATTTTTCATGCGGACCAAAGTATATAAATTCATTACATTGCTTAAGTTACCTCATTGCCAAGTTATAGTCCCCTATTATCATGAACCGTTAATTGTGAACAAGCGAGGGTGTGTGAATAGATCTATTGAGGGTGACACCTCCGTTCGGGTTGGTAGCACCAATTGTCATACGAACGCATTACATTTGATCCATTCCAGGGTGTTTGGCAAAGCACTCAGTTGGGGCAAATCATTCAGTCTAGCTTCGGGGTCATGAGCTTAAGAGATATTGTATCATTTTTATGTGGCAATTTGTCATAAAATTATACTTGTGGTTTCCGTGTATCATTTCAGTAACATAAACCAAATCATGTTGGCAATGGGTTGTAAACACACAGGTTGCAAGTCTTGCTATGGACAGGACTTGGAACTGGGTGGATTTACAATGCCTTTGCTGGGAAAATCATTATTCAAAGGCATTACATTTTTCAATAAACTCTATGAACTCACCAACCCTGTGTTGACACTTGTTAGCATGTATTTTCAGGTATAAGCATTAGCACGCTACTGAAGGCTCTTGGCAGGGCATGGCATGGTCATAGAAGACTCTGACAAACATTTGGGACCGTTTTACCTATTTTAAAGGGCCTATTTCCGCACTACTTTTAACAATGTAAATTCAACATTTTTGTTAAACAAGGTTGTTCTAAATAATTGAAATGAAAACCGTTCTTTGCACTTGTGTTGTGATACCAATTGAGTTGCACCCCAGCGATGTGAAAGCTTCCGCTGAACCCGATTTTGGGGGTGTGACAGTCTAAGTGCATAAATGCTTCTCTTGCTCTCCAAGTAGTATTGAATGGTTAGAATACTGAAAAGAAGGACCTAGAACCGGATTTATAAAGTCACAATCCTTAATAAAGAAGTCTTGGTTCAACAGCGACTTCCAACCGATCGGATAGAATGGTCTACCGATCGGTTGGTCTTCTCGGTAAATCCAAATTCACTCCATCCGAATCGGTTGCGGGCGGCGACCGATCGGATGGCTATGGCTGGTGGACCTTTTTCTTGGACTTTTGCGTATGACTTGTTTCTCGGTCGTAGCTCTTGATTCTTTGATCTTTCCCTTCATCCTTAAGCTTATTATCTCGACTACTTGGACTTTAACTCATTGAAGTACCTTACGGAGCAGATCTTGACACAAGATTCACATGCAATCTCAAATATTTCCTTTTTCCTCATTTTTTGTACCTTTTTCATCCATTTTCCTGTCTTTAGCTACAAATGCTTTGCAAACACACTTTGGTACGATTTAGTAACAAAAGCATATAAATATAACCACAAAACATATATAAAACTACCAATAACGCTACCAAAAACATGTTAGATTTAGGCGTTATCAGAAGCTTAATTGTTTGGATAGACCTATCCTAAGTTTACTGGATGAATTCACTTTGAGTTTCTTATATATACTTCTCAAGTGTCATTGTTGCTTGGGGTGTATGAGGTTGTCATTGCATTTCAACATATGTTGTTAAAATACTGATTTAAGGGTTAACGAGACTTATTCAGAAGCTTGGTAACAAAGTATTACTAATACTTTGATTACTTGTGAAAGTGGTACTACTAGTGGAAATTGATAAACACTGAATGTGAATATCATGCTCATTTGATGATTGAAGTTTTAATTCTATAGGTGGCAAGGTATTGTTGAGTTGATTCAACGTGTATTTGATTTGGTATAAGTGTTGGACTAAGGGCTTTTTGAGCAATGCACTCAATGGCATGAATTATGGTGATGTAGGAGTTTGTTGTACTATGGATGAACTTTTGGGTTTCATGAATGTTGAAGATTACAAGAATGGATACTAATTCTTGTGGTTTACTAGCGGATGAAGTGTTTGGTTATGTTTGTGAAACCTAGGGGCTGAGTGTGACGGGTTGATGAAAGAACACATGTTCTAGTTATGATGGGATGCGTGTTTTAACATACATTGTTAAAATACTTGGGAGTTGATTGTTTCAGATATGACTTTCAATGACTACAATCGTAAGTCAGATATACTTGAATATTTCGGACAAAATACTTAAGTTGTCAATCCAACTTGGAGAAAAGAGTAACAAGACATGATAATTACATCTATAACCTAAGTGTGAGTTATGACTCGATGTAAATCTTAATTGTCTTGAAAGATGACATGTTAACCAAGCCAGGCAACATATGTGAGTATTAGACAATATCCATAGTCATGAGTTGGGTTTGTAATCTATGATATATTTGCAAACAGTGAGTCTGGATTAGTTTGGAAGTTGTCAATTAACAAATCAAGCTAGTGAATGAGTAAAGGACGAGAGGATGCAGTGAATGTGTGTAATGATCACAAATACTCAGTGGTTTACCGAAAAGGTACCTTGGATCATTTTCATGAAGTTTGAAACTGTGATTAGATATGATTATCCTATTTGGTGTTTGGTGAGATGTCCTAATCCTAATTTGAGTGAACATCAGTGATAAGAATCCTAAGAACTAGACTCAATAATCTAAGGATCGGGATTAGTCGGGAATTTTGAAAAGTTACTGTTGAGACTGACGGATCCAATCGACAACCAAGGCGAAGCCAAAGTTTGGGAGCCGTGGAATCCGTGGGTTCTGAACTGGCGGATCCAACGATAACTCTTGGCGGATCCAAAATGAGGGATCCGTCAGATCCGTTGAACAAAAGTACTAAAAACAAACAGAGAGATATACAAAATTCGCGTTTTCCGACCAAGACCCGAAAATTCTCTTGGAACATATCTATTAGCTAATATGTAATGCAAAACTACTAAAAATGTATATTCTAACACACGTACACACATAGTTTAATCCGTTCATAATAACTTACCATAAATGAAGTTAAGCCAAACAGTGGCTTATTCTCGGAAAATTGATAACACTAAGTGTTATCGTCCTGCATGACATGGTTAGTTCACATGATTATTCAAAGATAAGTTTCTATCCTAATAACACAACAAATCATCATATCATTGTTTGAAATTTTCTTATGCCAAGCACTCTTTCACAAATACTACATGTTTACACATTAAGTGAGGGTTTGTGCAAAACAATACATTTTAAGCCTCTAAACAAGTTTCACTTAGTTCACATTTCTAAGTAAGATGTGTAAGATTCTCATATAACATATGCAAACAAAGATATCTAAAACAAACACAGTTTATTAACTTAGTGTACAAGATCTAGCAAAAGTCCTATTGTGCATCAAACAAGCAATTGCTAAACAAGCAAATAATTGTCATGGCAAAACACTTATGTATATCCTATCAACAAATGCAATCACAATTACCAACATGCAAATCACATGTATGCAAATAACTTAGAACAGATAGTCACATAGCATGGCATAAGTGAAAAGATACTTTTCGTCACTTTGCGTTTAAATATGACGATGTATGCCAACCTTGATATGTTTCCTTTATATTACCAAATTCTTTAGTTTCAATAGAAATCATATCTGTTGGGAATTAAATATTCTGAAGGTACTGCTAGTACATCAAAGTACTGCTAGTACATCAAGATACTGCTAGTTCATGATCAAAGTACTGCTGCTACATCAAAGTACTGCTGCTTCATCAAAGTACTGCTGATCAGTGACTCATTGGATAAGATCGAAAAGATATTTATTGTATTTTGGTCAAACATATACGGTAGATAATATCTTACTCCATGTGCTTAGTTAACAAGTTGTATACATAGATACATGTTGTATCTTATGTACTGACACAATATGCATAAAGTTAAACAAGTAAGTCGGTCAAGACTTTTAGCAAAATTGTAAAGATCTCTTGCAACTATAAAAGAGATCTTAGACTTAGATATTAAATATAGAGACACAATAGAACACACATGCACATGCATAACTGTTAGAACAAGAACAAAAACAATATCACAAGTCTAAAACATAAGATTCAAGGTTTTGTAACCCTAGTGAAAAACTCAAGATCACTCGTATTATTTGGAATAATATTGAATCGTTTAGTGAAATACTTTCTTTGTTCATTGTTAAGTAACAAACATAATTCTTCCATTTCCATAACATACATAACCTTCTAAGTGTGGTTAAGTAAATTCCGCGTGCTTAATCATATTAAGTCAATATATCTCATACACAAAGACACAAGGTTTAACCACCTTAACCGTGTATACACCAGATCCTCACAGTTGGTATCAGAGCTTAGGGTTGATATATTTGAATTAGAAGAAACAGAAATGGATCCACATGATGTTCAAACAAATGTTGCTGCAAAGTTGCCCATAATCAAACCCAATGAGTTTGAGTTATGGAGGATGAGAATTGAGCAATATTTCATGGTCCAAGATTATACTCTTTGGGATATAATTATATATGGTGATTCCTTTTCACCAAGCTACTCAGAGGTTGTCCTAGAAGGTAAAACAAGTAGAAAAAGAAATACTGGACCAGTGTCAAATGAAGAGAAGATACTGAAGAGAAATGATCAGAAAGCAAGAAATTTGCTGCTTATGACCATTCCTAGTGAGCAGATGCTATCATTCAACAAGTATCTTGATGCAAAAACTCTTTTTGAAGAGATTTGTGCATATTTTGGTGGTAATGAAACTACCAAAAAGACACAGAAGACACTACTAAAGCAACAATTTGAAAACTTTACTGCTTTTAGTAATGAGTCTCTTGATAAGCTATTCTCAAGATTACACAAGCTTGTCAGTCAGTTAGCTGTGTTGGGTGTTGAGACAGAGAAGGAAGATCTCAACATGAAGTTTTTGAGAAGTCTACCTGATGAGTTCCATACTCATGTTATTGTCTGGATGAACAAACCAGACATTGAAACCATGAAGCTCAATGATTTGTACAACAACTTCAAAATTGTTGAACAAAGTCTGAAGAAATCTGGTCATTATGGTACTAGTTCTGGAAACGTGGCACTTTTGTCAGTTCCTAGTATTAGTAAGAATGAAGAGGTAGATGAAGGTGAAAGTGCTCCTTCCACAAGTTCTCACAAGGATGTTGCTGGTCTTGGAGATTCAACATTCTATGCTTTTATTACCAGTCAATCTAATGGCTCTCCTCTCAACCATGAAGACCTTGAGCAGGTAGATGGTGATGATTTGGAAGCTATGGATATTAAATGGCAGGTTGCTTTGCTTAGCATGAGGGCTAAGAAGTATTGGCAAAGAACTGGGAAGCAGATTACCATAAATGGTAATGATACTGCTGGGTTTGATAAGAAGAAAGTGGAGTGTTTCAACTGTCATAGGTTAGGACACTTTGCTAAGGAGTGTAGAAGCCCAAGAAAGCAGGAGAATAGAAACACATGGTATAAGCAAGATAGGAAAAAGGAAGTTACTGTTGAAGAGCCAAAGGCTATGTTGGCTATTGATGGTATTGGTTATGATTGGAGCTCTATGGCTATTGAAGAGGATGCACCACCAAATGCTGCTCTTTTGGCCAATGAATTTGCTCTAATGGCTCATTCTGATTCAGAGGTAAACAATATTACATCTTGTACTGAATCATGTCCTAATCTTAAAGCTTATGAAGACCTTAATAAGAGATTTGAAGCTCATAAACAAGAACTGCTTGATTCTTTGTTTAATTTGGCTAATCACAAAAGAGGTCTAGGTGTTTTAGAAAAACAAGTCTTACATTTTAAAAATAATGAAATTCATTTTGTTGATGACATCAATATACTAAAAAATGACATTAAGATCAGAGATGAGTGTATTGTTGAGTTGAATGAATCATTAGCTAAACACAAAAATGAAAGAGAAAATGTAAAGGTTTCTGTGGATGTTTTAGCACATTCCTCAGAAGGATTCAATAAGCTTTGGGAAGCCCAAGTTATTGATAAAGTTAATTCTGGTGTTGGATTTAAGTCTGTACCCCCTCCATACAGAGGTGTTCATTCACCTCCAGGTATTGATTTAGCACACACAGGGTTACCTGAGTTTCAAGAACCAATCATGGAATATGGTTCTAAGGTCACTAAATCTCCAAAGATAGAGAAGGTAAGTAAAAGTTTAGATAAAACTTTATCTTATCAGGACAAGGTGTCCTTTATTAAGAAAGGAGATGCTATAGTTGTTGAAGATTGTACAACTGATAGTGATAGTGATGAAGAAGAACAGGTTATGTCTAAACCTGTATTGGTTAAGAAAGTAGGAACAAGTCTTCCTAAGATAGTCAATCACAACACTAACAGGCCTAAGTCAATTGGTAAAGGTACTGTTAGGAAACCAGTTAGATATTGTGAACAATATAGAACTACAAACAAGCCCAGAGGTAACCAAAGGAATTGGAACAACCTCAAGTCTAACCAATTAGGTGATGACTTTGCATTTTATAATAAAGCTTGTTATACATGTGGTAGTTTTGACCATCTTGCAGCTTTCTGCAACCAAAGGGTAACTGGGTATGAATACAATAGGGTGAATTACAAAAGGCAAACTCCTCAAACTCTTTTTCACTCTAATACTCATAGATCTAAACCCAGAACAGTCTCAAACAAGTCTGGACTCAAAGGTCCTGATAGACAAAAAGGTTCTGTTAACAAAGTACTGCCAGTTAAATTTCAAAGTACTGGTAAATCTAAAAGTACTGTTAGACCTTTGATGACTGTTAACCCAAAATCAACAGCTAAGGATGCAAAAACACCTTTCAAACATGCATCTAAAACTGTTCTAAGGCCCATTCAAACAAAAGCAGTGGTTCACAAACAAATTTGGAAACCAAAGGGTGTAACTTCAAGGTTAGCAGACTCTGCTGAACATGTTACTCACTCTGCTGCTAAGGGTAATAGGGCAAATGCTGTTAAGGCCTCAGCATGTTGGATTCAAAAATCCAATATTGCATCAACAGTCCTTAAAAGATTAAACTATATTGATGCAAGAGGCAGATTCAAGTCAGTAATGGCTTGGATCCCCAAAGAAAACTAACTTTCTTATTTGTGTGCAGGAACATTCTATTGATCATCAAGATCAAGGATACTCAGATAGTGGATGTTCTAATCACATGACAGGCAACATGTCTTATCTTTCAGACTTTCAAGAATTCAATGGAGGATATGTTACCTTTGGAGGTGGTTTTCGTGGCAAAATTTCTGGTAAAGGTACTATTAAAACCGGAAATTTAGATTTTGAAAATGTGTACTATGTACAAGAGTTAAAGTATAATCTTTTTAGTGTTTCACAAATGTGTGACAAAAAGAATAATGTCCTTTTTACTGACACTGAATGTCTTGTTCTATCTAAGGATTTTAAGATGCCTGATGAAAATCAAGTACTTCTTAGAATTCCTAGAAAGGCCAACATGTATAGTGTTGATATGAAGAACATCATTTCTAAAGAAGATTTAACTTGTCTTGTATCAAAGGCCACATTGGATGAATCAATGTTATGGCATAGAAGGCTTGGTCATATTAACTTCAAAACCATAAATAAAATTGTTAAGAATGGTTTGGTGAGAGGTTTACCTCACAAAAGATTTGAAAATGATCAAACATGCATTGCTTGTCTAAAAGGCAAACAACACAAAGCCACTTGTAAGCCCAAAACTTTTAACTCTATCAATCAGTCATTGTTTATGCTGCATATGGACTTATTTGGACCAGTTTCAGTAAGGAGTATACAACATAAAAAATATTGTCTTGTTATAACTGATGACTATAGCAGATTTACATGGGTTTTCTTTTTAGCTTCTAAGGATGAGACATCAAGCATTCTTAAGGAATTCATTACACTGATAGAAAATCAAGTAAGCAAGAAAGTAAAAGTCATTAGGAGTGATAATGGGACAGAGTTTAGAAATAGAGTTATGGATGATTTCTGCAAAGAAAAAGGTATTAGGAGAGAATATAGTGTTGCTAGAACACCACAACAGAATGGAGTGGTTGAAAGAAAGAATAGAACACTAATTGAAGCTGCTAGAACAATGTTAGCTGATTCTAAGCTACCTATAATCTTTTGGGCAGAGGCAATTAACACTGCTTGCTATGTTCAAAATAGAGTTTTAGTTGTGCAGCCTCACAATAAGACATCATATGAACTCTTTAATGGTAGAACTCCTGCAATAGGATTTCTTAGACCTTTTGGATGTCATGTGACAATTCTCAATACCTTAGACCATTTAGGAAAATTCGATGGTAAAGCAGATGAAGGTTTCTTAGTTGGATATTCTCTTGTTAGCAAAGCTTTTAGAGTTTACAACTTAAGAACTGAGAAAGTTCAAGAAGAACTACATGTGGAGTTTCAGGAAAACAAATCCAATGTAGTAGGTCAAGGACCAAAATGGATATTTGATCTTGATTATCTAACAAACTCTATGAATTATTTACCTGTTGTTGCAGAAACTAATACTTTTTCAGGTTCACAAGCAACAAATGAGGTGGAGTTAGATAAAGATCAATCTGATGTCATTATGCCATTGTGGTCAAGTACCAGTGTGGATTTAGCTTCAAACAATGATGAATCTTCTTCTGATAAAGCAAAAGAGGATGTTGAGGCTCAAAGAAAAGATGTTGGAACAGAGGAACAACTCAATATGTTGAATATTGAAAGTACTGCTGAGACAGAGCAAAGTACTGTGAGTACTTCTCAAGGTACTGGTAGTTCAGTTGAAGGTACTGCTGGTCCTTCACACTCAAGAGATGCAGAATTTCAAGAAGATGAAGTGGATTTGACTAATCTTTCATCATCTTATCATGTTCCCACTACCCCACACACAAGAATTCACAAAGTTCATTCCCTAGATAATGTGATTGGAGATGTACAATCTGGTGTGAAGACAAGAAGACAACTAGTCTCTTCAGACCAACAAGGGATTCTTGATGCCCTTTATGCTTCAAAACAACATGAACTTTCAAACTCATGTTTATTTGTATGTTTTCTCTCTCAAAAGGAACCAAAGAATATTCTTACAGCCCTAGATGATTCAAGCTGGGTAGAGGCTATGCAAGAAGAGCTTCTTCAGTTCAAGATTCAAAAGGTTTGGGTGCTAGCTGATTTACCTACAGGTGAAAAGCTAATTGGCACTAGATGGGTTTTTAAGAACAAAAGGGATGACAGAGGAATTGTGATCAAGAATAAGGCTAGATTAGTAGCACAAGGGTACACACAAGAAGAAGGAATAGATTATGATGAAGTTTATGCTCCAGTAGCAAGGATTGAGGCAATTAGGCTGTTTCTAGCTTATGCTTCATTTTTAGGCTTCACAGTCTACCAAATGGATGTCAAAAGCGCATTTTTATATGGTGAAATTGAAAGAGAGGTATATGTTTCACAACCTCCTGGTTTCATTGATCCATTACATCCAAACAAAGTGTACAGAGTAGTGAAAGCTCTCTATGGCCTTCATCAGGCACCAAGAGCTTGGTATGCAACACTTGCTTCCTATTTATTAGCAAATGGATTTCAAAGAGGAAAGATTGATCAGACACTTTTCATCAAACAGCACAAGAAGGATCTTCTGTTAGTGCAGGTGTATGTGGATGACATTATCTTTGGATCTACAAGGAAGGAAATGTGTTTAGAATTTGAGAAGCTTATGAAAGATAAGTTTCAAATGAGTTCTATGGGAGAACTTACATTCTTTTTGGGTTTGCAAGTTAAGCAATCATCTGAAGGCATATTTATTAGTCAAGACAAATATGTTGCAGAGATACTTAGAAAATTTCAATTTGCTGATTCAAAAATAGCAAGCACACCAATGGACTCAGAGAAGCACCTTCTGAAAGATGAAGATGGAGAAAATGTAGATGTACACAATTACAGATCTATGATAGGCTCTTTGATGTATCTTACATCATCTAGACCTGATATCATGTTTCCTGTTTGTGTCTGTGCAAGATTTCAAGTTACTCCAAAGGTTTCTCATTTAACTGCAGTCAAGAGAATTTTTAGATATCTTAAAGGTCAACCAAAGTTGGGTATATGGTATTCTAGAGAATCTCCTTTTGATTTGGTAGCATATTCGGATAGTGATTATGCTGGTGCTAGCTTAGACAGAAAGTCAACAACTGGAGGATGTCAATTCCTTGGGTGTAGACTTGTCTCATGGCAGTGTAAGAAGCAAACAAGTGTGGCAAATTCAACAACTGAAGCTGAATATATAGCTGCTGCAAGTTGCTCTAGTCAAGTTCTATGGCTTCAAAACCAACTCCTTGATTATGGGTACAATTTCTTAAACACTGTTATTTATATTGATAATAGTAGTACAATTTGTATTATTAAAAATCCTGTACAACACTCTAAAACAAAACACATTGAAATTAGACATCACTTTATAAGAGATTGCAATGAGAAAAGATTAATTCAAGTTCTTAAAATTGCTTCAGAGCATAATTTTGCAGATCTGTTAACAAAAGCTTTTGATGTTTCAAGGTTTCAGTACTTAATAGCAAGTATTGGAATGCTTAATCTTTAAATTTTCAATATGATGTGTTTTTGTACATAAATTTTTGAAAGTACTGCTGGATTTATAAGGTACTGCTATATCAAAATTTGAATTGTGTTATTCATACAGTTGGTTTTCTGATTAATCTAATGCAAGACAAGTACTTTGTACATTGTTCTTTTGGTTTTAGACTAACTATTTCAGGTATGAATATGTAAACACAAAGGATATTTCAAGTGAAATGGGAACAGCAGAATGCTTATCAAATTGCTGACCATAATAGATTTATGATGGACTGAGTTTAGGAATTAAACCTCCTTAAAACTTCTTTCTTGAAATCTAATTATGATATTTCACAATTGAATTGATGACTTAGTTGATCAGATAGTAACTGATACAACTCACTTTCTATCATTTTATACTTTTAAGTATAATGAGTTAGTCTAAGGACATCTGATAGAAATAACAGCTAGTAAAAGTAAATCTAACACTTGTGTTGGAGGAAACAATTACTATGAGCTGGAAACCCTGTCAAGAAAATCTTTTGAATAGATTTATCTTTTCACAGGCAGTTAGTGATAACTGAAATACATTGGTTCTCACACAACCAGAGGTTATTTTTAAACCGAAATTTTGATTAGGTGTCTGTTACACACTTGATTCTTTCAAAATGGTTGAAGTAGTATGATTTTTCAATTCTAAAATCATAAACATACTACTAAGTTAAATGATTTCTTAAAAGGATTTTCAAGGATTCAGAAAAACCATTCATTTATGGATTATGAATCAAAATGTCCACTGATTCACCTCTCATAGGAGTTAACACACCTAGAAGTGATGAGGACAGCATCTTAAACTCTTAAGGAATTGATGGCTTCATGTACAATATTGTCTGAAAACAAGTTCAAACTGATAGATCAGGTGATATGAAGAGAAGTTCTTTAGTACATAGTGAGATCTTCCAAACAAGGGGAGGAAACAAAAGTTATTTGCTTCAGGGGAGGAAATAATTTCCCAGAAATAGGAAGAATAAACCAATATATGGAAGGAGAAGACAAGAGCATACAAGATGATGTAGAGGTTGAAAATGATTAGAACAGATCAAATATCTAGAAGGGATGAAGCATTCCTAAAGGAGAAAGTTCTATCTAGATCAAACGAAGAAAAGTTTCAATTTCACTTCAAAGACATGCTGGTTAGATGATTTCACTTGTTGAAACAAGCATCCAAGATACACAGCATCATTGCCTCTTACAATTCCTCCATCCAAGGAAATTGCACCATCTTTTGGTACAATGTTTTTGATATTGCTGAAGTCAAAGAAGAACAAAGCAGATGAGTTCAGAATAGAAGAATAGTTCAGATTCAAGAAGTGTTTGAAAGATCTTAACAAGTCCTCATTTAATTCAGAAAAACATGTTTGAATTAATTCACATGTTTAGGGGAGGATTGTTGGGAATTAAATATTCTGAAGGTACTGCTAGTACATCAAAGTACTGCTAGTACATCAAGATACTGCTAGTTCATGATCAAAGTACTGCTGCTACATCAAAGTACTGCTGCTTCATCAAAGTACTGCTGATCAGTGACTCATTGGATAAGATCGAAAAGATATTTATTGTATTTTGGTCAAACATATACGGTAGATAATATCTTACTCCATGTGCTTAGTTAACAAGTTGTATACATAGATACATGTTGTATCTTATGTACTGACACAATATGCATAAAGTTAAACAAGTAAGTCGGTCAAGACTTTTAGCAAAATTGTAAAGATCTCTTGCAACTATAAAAGAGATCTTAGACTTAGATATTAAATATAGAGACACAATAGAACACACATGCACATGCATAACTGTTAGAACAAGAACAAAAACAATATCACAAGTCTAAAACATAAGATTCAAGGTTTTGTAACCCTAGTGAAAAACTCAAGATCACTCGTATTATTTGGAATAATATTGAATCGTTTAGTGAAATACTTTCTTTGTTCATTGTTAAGTAACAAACATAATTCTTCCATTTCCATAACATACATAACCTTCTAAGTGTGGTTAAGTAAATTCCGCGTGCTTAATCATATTAAGTCAATATATCTCATACACAAAGACACAAGGTTTAACCACCTTAACCGTGTATACACCAGATCCTCACAATATCAATGTTTAAAGGATACCAACTTACATTGCTTGACTCAAAAATTTAAGTTACTGTGACAAAACAAAACTGACTATATTGGACAGGTTGTATCTTTTGATTAGTTTTACCTATTTCAATTTAGATTCAGGCCATGATATTATTTTTAAATGAAAGTAGACTTAATTCCCTTCAAAATGATAGGTGGCGCGACTCCTACGGACTTACGGTTAATTAGTTATGAATTTTTGAAGTTTGACAAAAAACTGCATACTGCATGGACGGATCCGACGGATCCTTTTTGAGGGATCCGCACTTTATGTGATTTGGATCCGCCGGGACCTGTACCAGATTCACCTAAACTCGTATTTTGACATAAGGAAAATGTGTAGGACTTGCTAGACTTAATATTAAACATATATTACACATATTTAACAACATTTCTACTTATGTGACTTATCTAAACATTACGGAGGTGATTTTTGTTGGTCCACGAATTGTATGTGGATCACTAAGTAGTCTTGAATACCTAGTAGATGGTTAGGATAAATCCGAACCAATCTAATTGAGAAACCCTAGGTGATTGTTATTGTTAATGCGGAATCTTAACAAGAACAATGAAGAACACACACAGATATCACTAACTTCGTATATTGATTATAATCACAATAGTGAACTCGTACAACTCTCACACCCGAACTAACAATCTTTAGGGATCCTTTTATAACACAAGGAAACCCTAATACTAACCGACTCAGAAGATATTCACAAATCTTCTATAAAGATACATACACGTTTTGTATCTTTTCCTAACATAACTCTAACAGACTTTCCTAACTTCACGACCAGACTTAACTTTACAAGTCAACCAGACTTAAACATGCTACCAGACTTAACATTACATTACAAGACCTAACTCGGACCAGACTTAAAATCAACACTACAAGACCTAAGTCTGACTTCACTTGTACCATATGATAATTCCCAACAATCCTCCCCTAACTTGATCTTCATGCTTCATGAAGTTCAAGTTCCTTCTGTGTAAGCTTTTGAGGATTGACCTTTGAACATTAGGAATTATCTCGATCTTCAAATCTGCAAATTTTAAGTATTTGTGCAGCAACTTGATCTTCTCAGCATCTGAAATGCATTCCACTTGATCTTTCCAGCAACCATGACATTTTGTACATCAATTCATATTAAGTTTCATATCTATTCTCATCACTTCCAGGTGTGTTAACTCCTGTGAGAGGTGAATCATTGAAATTTAATGGATTTGATGTCTCTTTACCAATAGCCATCACTACTGGAGTAGCCAAATGTTTTGGTGTTTAAGACCATGGTACATTGATAACCATATGATTTTAAGTAAATCATCAACTATAAACGGATTTGAGTTGTCTTTACCTGTAGCCGTTTGCTCAGGACTAGCCAATTCTTAGGTTGAAGATAACCTTTGGTGAATTGAATACCAAATATGGTTTTCCACTGCCTTTACCACAAGCCATATACAAGTGGGCTAGCCAATTCTTTGGAAACCCCAATAAGGAGTAAAATCCATGGCGAATTGAAAACCATTCAACTCTTAGAAATTAATCATCGGTGAGTTGAGTACCCTATAGTTTTGAGCAAACTATTACAGCTTCCAACGGATTTGAGAATCACACCAGAGCCGTACCCTCATGGTGAGTCAACTCTTTCTTGTTGGTTAGACATGGTGAGTTGATTACCATTTATTGTGTGGTTAAAAACCAACACTGGACCTGCACAAAAGTTAGTAGACAAACTATTTATTTTTTTATTTATTTTTTATTTTTTTTATTTTTTTTAAGTAAAGAAGATGTTTTTCGAATAAGAGATATTACAATATGAAAGCCGTATGTTTCTTATATAACATAAGAAACCCTAACACGGCCTATTACTAAGAAGATATGCCATATCACTTCCTAATATAACTCATGCATATCCTCACCATCTAATAATACGGAAACAAAATTCGACACTGCAAGACTTAACGTTTACACTACAAGACCTAACTATTACACTACAAGACCTAATAATAACCTAAATGCTGGAAAGTACTCATACTTAACATACTTTATAGTTTGACCTCCCCTTAGGCCAAACCTCCCCTTAACTCAAACTAGGGGTTCATCATACCAATGTTAACTACCAGATAATTGAATCTAGGACCATCAAATGCCTTAGTTAACAGGTCAGCAACATTAAAATCTGTATGTATTTTCTCCACTCTAATCAACTTCTTTTCAAAGCAATCTCTAATGAAGTGATGCCTGATCTCTATATGTTTAGTTTTAGAGTGATATACTGGGTTCTTAACAATACAGATAGTACTCTTATTATCTATGTGGATAACAGTATTCATAAAATTCAAACCATAGTCCAGCATCTGATTCTGAATCCACAAAACTTGTCCACAGCAATGAGCAGCTGCTACATACTCAGCCTCAGTAGTTGAATTAGCCACAATCGTCTGCTTCTTGCATTGCCAAGATATTAACCTCCTTCCAAGGAACTGACAACCTCCTGTTGTTGATTTCCTATCCAAGCTTGCACCAGCATAGTCACTGTCTGAATAAGCTGTCAGGTCAAAAGATGACTCCTTAGGATACCAAAGGCCCAAATTTGGTTTGCCCTTTAAGTACCTAAAGATTCTCTTCACAGCATGAAGATGTGAAGTCTTTGGTTGAACCTGAAAGCGTGAACAAACACAAACTGCATACATAATATCAGGTCTAGAAGCAGTAAGATACATGAGAGAACCTATCATGGATCTGTAAAGATGCACATTCACATCAGCAGCATCTTCATCCTTTGTTAAAGGCACCTTGTTCTCCATGGGAGTGACTGCTGTCTTCACATTTGAGAACTCAAACTTTCTCAAAATTTCTGCAACATACTTGTCTTGAGAAATAAAAAGTCCATCATCCTTTTGCTTCACTTGCAGTCCCAAGAAAAATGTAAGTTCTCCCATTGAGCTCATTTCAAATCTGCTCTTCATTAAACCTTCAAATTCATCACACCAAGACTTTCTTGTTGATCCAAAAATGATATCATCCACATAAATTTGGACAAGAATGATATCCTTCTGGTCTCTCTTAATGAATAAAGTCTTGTCAATTACACCCTTGATATATCCATGTTCTTCAAGAAACTGTGAAAGAGTTTCATACCAAGCTCTAGGAGCCTGATGAAGACCATATAGAGCTTTAATAACCTTATACACTTGATTGGGGTTAGCAGGATCCTCAAAACCAGGAGGTTGATGTACATACACATCTTCTTCAATAGTGCCATAGAGGAAAGCACTTTTGACATCCATCTGATACACCTTGAATCCCATGTATGATGCATAGGCCAAAAATAACCTGATAGCCTCAATTCTTGCCACAGGAGCAAAAACCTCATCATAATCTATGCCCTCCTCCTGTTTGTATCCTTGTGCTACTAGCCTTGCTTTGTTCCTTACAACTACCCCTCTTTCATCCCTTTTATTCCTGAAGACCCATTTAGTACCAATAACTTTAGCTCCATTAGGTAGGTCTACAAGAACCCATACTTTCTGTAGCTTGAACTGCAACAACTCTTCTTGCATAGCTTCTACCCAACTTTCCTCCCCTAAAGCTTCAGAAACAGTAGTGGGTTCACTTTGAGAAAGAAAGCAAGCAAATAAGCAATGTTGCTGGTCCTTATGATTGACCCTTTGTTGTTGCTTAATCAGGCTAATGAGTGCAAGAGAATCAGACTGATGTTGCACTCTACTTCTTGTTTGAACAGCAGACTTGGGGTTACCAATTATTTGGCTCTTGGGATGAATGGTGTGGATCCTGAGAGTGGGGGTTGGACTTACCTCCACTTCAGTGGGTAAGTTGTTGAAATCAGTAATAATGCCTCCTTCATCATAGGAAGCCCCATCAAAGACACCTTCATTAGGATTAGGAAATACTTCAAGTTCTGGCATCTCAGAATCAACATAAGCAGCACTTGAAGAAAGGTCTGGTTGAACACCACTACCAGACTTAAAATGGGAAGTACTGGTAATGTTAGGGGATATGACTTTGCCAGACTTAACTTCAGAATCTATTTCCTGAGAGGAAGAATTCTTGATTACTGCTTCAGCTGCATCAGACTTGTTCTCTGTAGATGGAATCACAACAAGCTCAGCCACATCATCAATGTTCCCTGAATTTGAAGAATCTTTGGTACCTGCCATGTTAGTAACTTCTTGGGTACCTGCAATAGGGTTAATTTGATTCTCCTTGGAGACAGGAATATAATTCATAGAATCAGTCAAATAATCAATATCAAACATCCATCTATGACCAATTCCCTTGACATTGGGTTTTTCTTCAAGAAAGTTTACATGCAGATTTTCTTCTACTTTCTTGGACACTAGATTGTAAACCCTAAAGGCTTTACTGTTTAATGCATACCCAACTAAAAACCCTTCATCAGACTTTCCTTCAAATTTTCCAAGAACACTTAAAGTATCAAGAATGGTAACATGACACCCAAAAGGTCTTATATGGCTAACAACTGGTTTATGGCCAAACATAAGCTCATAAGGAGTTCTATTTTGAGGCTTGGTCACTCTAACCCTATTAAAGATGTAGCAGGCATTGCTGACTGCTTCAGCCCAAAATGTAGTAGGTAAAAGTGAATCTGCTAGCATAGTCCTAGCTGCCTCAATAAGTGTCCTGTTCATTCTCTCAGCAACTCCATTTTGCTGAGGAGTTCTTGCATTACTGAATTGTTGCTTAATTCCTTTATTACCACAAAAATCTAGCATGCTCTTGTTTTTAAACTCAGTGCCATTATCACTCCTAATGATTTTAACTCTTTTATCAATAAGGTTTTCAATCTGTCTAATGAAAGTTTGAATCAAAGGGGTAGCTTCATCCTTCCTAGACATAAAGAACACCCAACAATATCTAGTACAATCATCTGTAATGACAAGGCAATAGCATGCATGATTAATACTATGGACAGATGTAGGGCCAAAAAGATCCATATGTAAGGTATGTAAAGGTTCAGTGATTAATCTTTCTAATTTAACCTTACAGGATGCCCTATGTTGTTTTCCCTTGTTGCAAGCCACACAAGTATGATCATTTTTAAACAATTTTGAAGGCAAACCTCTCACAAGGTTATTCTTCACAAGTTTATTCATGTTTTTGAAATTCACATGGCCTAACCTTCTGTGCCACAACTTAGATTCATCCAATGTAGCTTTTGCAATTAAACAGGTAGCACCTTTTGCAGGATTAGATGCTTTCATATCAAAACTGTACATTTTGTGTTGTCTGGGAACTTTAAGAAGAATCTGATGTTCTTCAGGCATCTTAAAGTCCGGAGTCAACACAAGACAATCAGTTTCAGTAAAAAGCACCTTATGCTGAGTATCACAAATTTGTGATATTGAGAAAAGGTTGAACTGCCCAAGTTCTTTCACAAAAGATACATTGTCAAATTCTATGTTGCCCATAATAATTCTTCCTTTACCAGTTATCTGTCCCTTGCTTCCTCCAAAAGTAACAGAACCTCCTTCGAATTCATGAAAATCATTAAGATAGTTCTTGTTACCAGTCATGTGCCCAGAGCATCCACTGTCAAGAATTCCTCTATCTTCCATATAGCAAAGTGGATGATCCTGCACAAAAAGAAGAGAAAATTAGTTTCTCTTAGGAACCCAGGCCTGAGTAGGCTTGGGTCCGCCTTGTGGATCAATATGCTTAAACTTCTTAATTGAACCTGATCCACTGTTGTTTTGGGATTTATACATGGATTTATTTTTGTTTGAATCCCAAGACATACATGCTGAGGTCTTAACAGCAGAACCCCCATTCCCCTTTAAAGGTTTTTGATGAAGCAAAAAGTGTACCGCTTTTAAGGGGTCATTTAAGCCCTAAATCGTATTTATTTGATCAAATATTGCCCTAAATCGTTCCTTTTGTCATTTTAGGTACTTTTGAGAAGAAATCTGGAAAAGGAAGCATTTTGGACGTTTTTGGAGCATAAAAGTGAAGAAAACGACAAAGTCTCAAAAATCGGCTAAAAGTTACCTTTGACGGCGTCAGGATTTACCCTGGACGGCGTCATGGCTTGGCAAGAAAAGGTGGATGTGAAATTTACTCATGATAAGCCAGTGAAAATTGCATGTGAATTCTGACGGCGTCACGCTTTAACCTGATCAAGGTCGTCACGGCTTAATTTAGAGAGGGACGGCGTCACGTTCAAGGTCTGACGGCGTCAAGCCTTGATAAGCCAGAACGGATTTTGGAGAGCTAAAGAGGGACGGCGTCAAGAAGGTCATCCGAGAACCCTAAAAGCGGCGAGGTGACAGCGTCACACTCCATAACGTGACGCCGTCAGATGTAAAAATCTATATATAGTTTTGCAATTCTTTGTCATTGGTGTGGAACTTAGTGTGGAATTTTTGGGAGAAAACCCTAAGACGATTTTAGCATCTTTTTCAAGGCTTTTTGCCTTGAGATCTTCCATGTTACATTGAAGATAAGTTATCAATTAATCATTCAATATGTCTATGTGTTGTTTGATTCTATCTTGTTCTTGTCTTTTGGTTAATATGTTAGGCTAGATTTATCTTGTGTTTGCTTAGATCTAATGAAACCTAGCTATTGATTATTGGTTATTAGTGTGTTATTAGTTGTATTGGATGATTGTTTATCTATGTTAGGCTTAAGAAAACTGGCTAACTTCCTATTCGGTAACTTGCTTGAACGTATTAAGAAACATGAACCAAATGCGTACTAAAGGTTTTTATGGTTGTATTTAATGCACAAGCGAATTCTAGTGATCCCATGTTAGGAGCTTCCTAGCCGGCTCGACATAGGAGTGAAGTAGGAGCTTGTAGAGTTGGGGAAGTACGTACGCCACCCCACGATTGGTATTAAGGAATACACCCGTCATCCACGCAACTAATACACACTAATCAACCGGTAAAAGATAGTTAGGGAGTAAGGAAATCTAAGTGAACACATTTCTCTACACATAAGTTTTCACCAACTTTTTATTCTCAGTTATTTATTTTATTTGCATTTGTAGTTATTTGGGTTAGTTGACTAGCAACTAATTCCGCCCACTCCTTCAAACCCGAGATTTTACTTGCTTTCATAAAAACATAAAAAATACAAAAAAAGAATCTTCCTCAACCCTTAGACCTAATTAGAGTAGTCTTTCATACCTAACGAACACTATTCCCTGTGGAGAACGATCAATCCCCCGTACTTACCACTACACTATACTACATCGGTCAGGTACACTGGCTGGTGGGGTTGTAAGCCTCTTGAGATCCCTCGAGAGGTAAAACCTGTTGTAAGGTTGCAAAACCACGCATCAAGTTTTTGGCGCCGCTGCCGGGGAATAGTTATTGTTTAGGTTGAATTGTTATTTCTATTAGGTCTACTCACTAGATTCCTTTCTAGTGAGATTTTTATTTTATTTTTCTAGGTTTTCTTTAGTCTATCTATTTTCTTTGTGCTTTTGTTCGTAACAGATTTTCATTGACTATTCAGTTTGCCATTATGGAAAACGCGAATCCACCCCTTACACCTGGCGAAGTGGCTTTGTTGCGTGGCCAACTTGAGAATGAGATTAGTGAGCTCAGGGAGCTCAGTAGAATGATTGATATAGAGCTTGATTATGCCTTGAACAACTTAGGGACCGCCATATACTCAGATAATTACTTAGAACGTAATAATCTTACGGTTGATAAGTTGATTGAGAAAATTAATGAAGTGAAGGTAGATCCTAGGTTTGATGATTATTTCAATGAATACCCCACTAAGGAGGAGATTGCTTACTATAACAACCTAGTTGATAACCCTCGACCACCTTTTGTTAGAATTGACCCAAAGATTAAGAGGGGTGATCCCGGGAATGTGAAGATACCATGTATGATTGGGTACCAATACGTTGAGCATGCTTACATTGACTGTGGATCCCCAATCAACGTGATGTCCTCAGGCCTTTATAGCCAGATCATAAACACACCACTTGAGCCTAGGATGGATCCCAAGTGCCCAGGCGGAGTTTGCAACTTCGTTGGAAGGATCAAGGATATGCATATCCTCGTTGGGAATTTTACCTTTGTCACCAACTTCATAATCTTAGAAGATTTGGCAAGTGTTGTTGACTGCCGCCTATCTCGCGTGGTGTTAGGTAAACCATTTATTGAAGCATCCAATTTAAGGTATGATCGTTTGAGAGGCACGGTTCAGTTTTCTAATCACATAGATAGGATCACATATAGGATGCCTTATCAGGTAAATGAATTTCGTTTTGTGCCTCGATTTGACAAGGACAACATTGGTGCGATTGAGGACATCAATGAAGAGGATAAAGAAAAAGGCATGGACTATGTTTGGAATAAGAGAAGCCTTTATTATAAAGATTGCTTAAACCTTGGACCTAAATACAAAATTGATATGGAGGTTGTTAGGATGATTAGAGGGGCAATTGAGAAGCATAACGGAAAAACGTAATGTACGTGACTTTGAGTCTAGCTACAAGACTCGTTAATAAAGAAAAGCGCTTCTTGGGAGGCAACCCAAGTTTTATTTGCTTTATTTGCTTTTTGTGTTTATTTATTTGTTTGTTTGATTTTATTTGTTTCCGTATGTGTGTTTAATTTTTATTCTTATTGATTCATGTTCAAAATCTAATTTGTGAAAATGCTTTATCTTGTTTTTAACTTCGTCTTAACTACATATAAAGGTATTTTGCAAAAGATAAGTGTAAGGGAAATCCAAATCGGTTTATTAGAACACAAAATGAACATGAATCGTAAAAATATTAAATTAACATACATATTAGTATTTGTTTGAGTCAAATGCTTGTATCGAGTCATAATGATGTTTTGCAGGAATTCCAGGAAGTAAGGTATAGGTTTTTCCAAAAATTTTCCGGAAACTTAACATGAGAATCTTTGTCAGGTCAATTCTGACGGCGTCAGGGTTTATAACCTGACGGCGTCAGATTTAATTTTCAGAAATTTTTGAAAGTTTTGTTTTCATAAAAAGTTTTTATTAAAATCTCCAACTTATAATCTCCAGGAATCTGCAAAATTATCATTCCACAAGCATTATATCCTTATATATAGAGTTTATCCCGCCGATGTTATGCAGGTTTTCGTGTTTGTTTTCTCAGGTTTAACAGGTTATTTTGGACAAGGAAATGTTTTGAATCAAGCTTATGGCGATGCATTAGTCATGGAGCTTCTACATTACTTTGGAAGAAGATCTAACCGTGTTACTTCATTATCCACCGAGCGAATCAGGGGAGTATTTGATTTCATTCTTTTACTTTTTTCTTTTACATCTTGTTATTTGAACATTGGGGACAATGTTCATCTTAAGTGTAAGGGGGGGTAAAAGTACGATTAGAGAATGCTATTACGCTTGATTTTTGTTTGTTTAAAAGTAGATGTGTAATAAAACTGAGATAAATACCTGTTAGGGCAATTTTAGTGCCAAATTTAAATTTTTTTACAACATATAGGAGTGAAACTTTGATCTTAATGAGCGTCTCACGGATAGGAGTTATATGACTAGCACAAAAACCGTACCACTAAAAAATTTTCCACCCCCAAATATGTGAGGTTCGCCCCTAGAATTGGTAGGAAAAACATTTATGCTATGATGTGTGTACCGGTAGCACTTAGATTCTAGAACTTGCGTTAGGACCATTCCGAGGCCACAAGTGAGACTACATTCGTGTAGTTAGATTTACTACATGATAAGAGGCATTAGGATTAACCCATTGTTTTACACCTGTGTTTTTGTTATAATTACGTTGGCTACATTGGTCAAGTAATTCTCCCACACCCTTTGCGTTGTACTCATTTTTAGTACACGATACCCCTAGTACACCCCTCAGAGCCTATCTTTTCGTTTCGACCTTTAAGCATTTTACTTAAAGGAAGAATTTGTTTACACCCCACTAAAATGTACACCCAAATCGCCTTAGCCTACCTTGTATGCACTCATCTTTAGTGCATTATTGTTACAACATTTGTTTAAACCCAAGTTAATTATCTAGTTGATTACATGGTTGCTAAGTCGAGTCATATCCTTGTACATATTGTTTTGGGACGATTGGGACTCATGGGTAAAGTACTAGTGTAATGGAGTAATGGGGAAGAACATCATTTATTACCCCCATATGTGCTAAATATTTTAAAAGTACTCCAAGTTTTTCGATTATCTTAATTCGAGTCATTAGAATAGTTAATTGTAAAGTTATGTAAAAGTTCAAGTGTAAGGGGATGCAACGCCCCTATGATGTATTATTTTGGATGGTAGGGCAAGAGTGTATGTCAAAAAAAAAAAAAAAAAAAAAAAAAAAAATCGAAAAAATCAAGAAAAATACAAAAAAATGAGAAAAAGAAAAAGAGAAAAAACATACGGACTACCATCCCGTTTCATTTTATGTTTATTATATGTTTTTGTTATTTTCTTTCATTAGCTTAAATCGAGTCGAGTCTTGGCTTAGCAACATTGTATAGTACATGTAATTGATCAAGATCTTTAACTCGCCACCAGTAAAATATCCTTTATCCAACAAAACCGTGTTTTCCTTTTCCCTACACCTAACGTTATAACCCATGTAAAAGCCCTCTTTGATAGTTTATCTTAGGTGCTTACGCCTAGTGGAGGAGGTTTTCGATCCTTTCCCAAGCCTATGGTAATCTATTTGCTATGACAGGTAGTGAGAGATATTATCCGTTTTCATTTATGAGATTTATTTTGATGACACTTGAGAGATGTGAGTATCTAAACACTACTTGTGAGGTGCTAGTTTATAATCTCCGTGCTTATTATGATTGAAGTGGAACGATTATTTGTTTTAATTACTTTTATGTTTGCATTAAATGACCCCTAACTTGTATTTTGATTAGAATAAAAGCGCATTTGCTTGAGGACAAGCAAATCTCAAGTGTAAGAGTATTTGATGAAGCAAAAAGTGTACCGCTTTTAAGGGGTCATTTAAGCCCTAAATCGTATTTATTTGATCAAATATTTCCCTAAATCGTTCCTTTTGTCATTTTAGGTACTTTTGAGAAGAAATCTGGAAAAGGAAGCATTTTGGACGTTTTTGGAGCATAAAAGTGAAGAAAACGACAAAGTCTCAAAAATCGGCTAAAAGTTACCTTTGACGGCGTCAGGATTTACCCTGGACGGCGTCATGGCTTGGCAAGAAAAGGTGGATGTGAAATTTACTCATGATAAGCCAGTGAAAATTGCATGTGAATTCTGACGGCGTCACGCTTTAACCTGATCAAGGTCGTCACGGCTTAATTTAGAGAGGGACGGCGTCACGTTCAAGGTCTGACGGCGTCAAGCCTTGATAAGCCAGAACGGATTTTGGAGAGCTAAAGAGGGACGGCGTCAAGAAGGTCATCCGAGAACCCTAAAAGCGGCGAGGTGACGGCGTCACACTCCATAACGTGACGCCGTCAGATGTAAAAATCTATATATAGTTTTGCAATTCTTTGTCATTGGTGTGGAACTTAGTGTGGAATTTTTGGGAGAAAACCCTAAGACGATTTTAGCATCTTTTTCAAGGCTTTTTGCCTTGAGATCTTCCATGTTACATTGAAGATAAGTTATCAATTAATCATTCAATATGTCTATGTGTTGTTTGATTCTATCTTGTTCTTGTCTTTTGGTTAATATGTTAGGCTAGATTTATCTTGTGTTTGCTTAGATCTAATGAAACCTAGCTATTGATTATTGGTTATTAGTGTGTTATTAGTTGTATTGGATGATTGTTTATCTATGTTAGGCTTAAGAAAACTGGCTAACTTCCTATTCGGTAACTTGCTTGAACGTCCTAAGAAACATGAACCAAATGCGTACTAAAGGTTTTTATGGTTGTATTTAATGCACAAGCGAATTCTAGTGATCCCATGTTAGGAGCTTCCTAGCCGGCTCGACATAGGAGTGAAGTAGGAGCTTGTAGAGTTGGGGAAGTACGTACGCCACCCCACGATTGGTATTAAGGAATACACCCGTCATCCACGCAACTAATACACACTAATCAACCGGTAAAAGATAGTTAGGAAGTAAGGAAATCTAAGTGAACACATTTCTCTACACATAAGTTTTCACCAACTTTTTATTCTCAGTTATTTATTTTATTTGCATTTGTAGTTATTTGGGTTAGTTGACTAGCAACTAATTCCGCCCACTCCTTCAAACCCGAGATTTTACTTGCTTTCATAAAAACATAAAAAATACAAAAAAAGAATCTTCCTCAACCCTTAGACCTAATTAGAGTAGTCTTTCATACCTAACGAACACTATTCCCTGTGGAGAACGATCAATCCCCCGTACTTACCACTACACTATACTACATCGGTCAGGTACACTGGCTGGTGGGGTTGTAAGCCTCTTGAGATCCCTCGAGAGGTAAAACCTGTTGTAAGGTTGCAAAACCACGCATCAGTTTTGCTGTTTGCTTTGCAACTTGTCTTCTCACAGGTGAATGATTTTTATAAAAATTATTTCTTTGAAAATTTGCATTCACCTGAGGTTTTTGAAAAGGTTGTTTGGGTTTCACAAAACTAGTGTTCACAATAGGTCTCACAGAATTAACATAACCAATATTCACTTTAGGCCTCATAAAATTAATATTTTGCCTATTCACATTGAAGTTTCTGTAGCCAGAACTAAAATTTGGTCTACCAGAATTAACATAAGAGTTAGGTCTGGTAGTGTTATTTAGTTGGACAGGTCTGGGAACAAACTGGTTGGCATGATTAATTCTACTAGCATTATTCCAAACTGGTTTATTTGAACCATGACCCTTATTAACATTCATTCTCTTTTGCTCAGCCTCTCTTTTCATTCTCTTTTCATGGAAGTCACAATCTTTTATTAAGTGACTCAAACTTCCACACACAAAGCATCTTTTAGGAGCATAAGTATAACTACTCCTACTTTCTCTGTGAACACTATTGCTTCTAGGTGACTCACTCATTTTAACAGATTCCCTAGGAGATTTTATGTGATTGACACAACTAGGTTTAACTGTCTCAGTCTTTGGTTCAGTCACTACAGGTTTAGTAACAACAGGTTCACACTTCTCAACAACCTTAGGTTCAGGATTCTCTTTTTCCTCATTATTTGACTCAGACTTAGAGTGATCAGAGGAACCATCAATAGATCATTCAGAGTCATTGGATTGACAAGAAGAATACCTACTGGATTTGTCCTCTGAGGTGGTTGGTTCAGGCACTTGAGGACCTTTCTTACCATACACAAAGAGTGAATCATCCAACTCTTCTTTTTCAAGAGGAGTATAGTCATCACTCAAAGGTGGTGGTACTCCCTTAAAGTCACCAGTCTTAACAAACCTATTATACAAAGGCTTATCAGCATAGTCCTCTTCTTTATTCTTAAATATAGCCCTATTTTCATTTTCCTCATATCCTAAGCCACATTTTTTATTTGACTTAATTTGAGAATCCCAACACTTAAACAAGTTATTATTTGAACTGTTCCACTGATCTACCCTTTTTCTCAGCTCATCCCTTTCCTTCTGAATTTTAAGCCCTAATTGTCTATACCTTTTAAGCTTTTCATCTTGTTCGTATATTTTATTAGCTTGAAAGTATAGTTTTTCATTTAAAGCAGCATGTTGGTTTTGAAGGGTGACCTTTTGTGCTTCTAAAGTTTTTACATCATTTTTATGTGCTAATAAATTTACTTCTAGATCACCTATTTGTTCTTGCTGCTCATCACACAAAGCCTTAACATGATTATATGAGTCAGTGCATAATTTAGAGCATAATGATACCTCATTACCAATGGCCATGAGAGCATGATCAGACTCCTCATTCACTCTTGGATGCTCACCCCAGTTGACTCCTCCAGCTTCCATTGTCAGCAGGCTCATCTGATTCTTTTCCATCTTCCCATCATCATCTCTTTTCCCATCAGCAGGCTTCTTCTCTGGACAATCTCTTGAAAAATGTCCATGCTTGTAACAGTTGTAGAATTCAACTGTCCTCTTTGTGTATCCCACTGGTGATTTGTTGTTGAAGTTGATGGTCCTTCCATATTGCTTCTGAAATCTTTTGACCCTTAAAGCAACCATGGCAATGTGCCATTTTATGTCCATCTCCTCAACTTCAGCATCATTAATCTGTTCTAGGTCTTCACTAATAAAGCTTTCATCTTCCGTTTGATTGGCAAAGAAAGAATGTATCACCTCATCAGTAAAACTTGAAGCAGACCTTTCATTTGAAGGAGTTTCATAGATACCAGACCTAACACTACCAGATTTAACCTTGTAAGTACTGCTTTTGTTTTGTGACACAAAAGCAACATTTGATGAACTGGTTGAAGCCTGAGTGGTGTTACTGATGTCCCTTTCAAACATCCTGAGATTATTGTATAGGTCATCAGGTGTCATTGAATCTACTTCCTCCTTAATCCTCATCGCCACAGATACATTGCCCCATTCTGATGGTAAAGACCTAAGGAACTTGTGGTTTGCATCCTCATTTGAAACTGCTGCACCATGAACTTCCAGTTGTGTTAACAGATGTTGAAATCTGTCATAGCCCTTCTCCAAACCTTCAGTCTTTGAAACACTGAATGTCACACCCCCAAATTATCTGTTTTGCAGCGGAATGGAATTCCAGGGGAGCAACTGCCATAGCATCTTAACTGCAGTTATATTGAACGACCTAAAGTGTCGTTTAGAAAAATACATCGTTTGATTATTTAAAACATTCAGAGTTTACAAAGCGAGGTCCCAAAAGATGTTACAAGTTTGCGGAAATAAAGTTTACACAGTTCAAACGATGGTTAAGTGCATAAAATATAAAGTGAGACGCGTCGACACCGCGACTCCATGATATGCCCATATGCAATCCAACATGCGATGCTTAATTACCTGAAAATACATTGCTAAAACGGGTCAACAATAATGTTGGTGAGTTCATAGGTTTATGTAAATGAAATGCTATACGGAAACCACAAGTATAAAGTGTAAAACAAACTGCCACATGAAAATGATACATTAGCTCTTAAGCTCATGACCCCGAAGCTAGACTGAATGAAATGCCCCAACTGAGTGCTTTGCCAAACACCCTGAAATGGATCAAATGTAATGCGTTCGTATGACAAGTTGGTGCTACCAACCCGAACGGAGGAGTCACCCTCAATAGATCTATTCACACACTCTCGCTTGCTCACAATTAACGGTTCATGATAATAGGGGACTTTAACTTGGCAATGAGGTAACTTAAGCAATGTAATGAATTTATATACTTTGGTCCGCATGAAAAATGGTGCAATGTATTCTCCCCCGAGAAATTTGAAATGATGTAATAACTTGAAAAACGGGGCTATGAAAACTCACCTGATGAAATAGCACTATGATAATAATGGATATGATGTAATGATGGCTCGGTCTCTAACCGCAACCTATGATGAATGATGTGACCCAATGTAAGCAATGATACAATGCAACTCATGCAAAAACATATGTTAACGATACCACTCGTTATTTTTGAAAATAACGTTTTCTGTCGAAAAATATATTTTTGACATCTCGGCAAGTCATATACTATATTTCGTGTAAAATGTTGGAATAATACTCCACGATCCTCTTTTGGTGTTTTATTGTCAAATAAAATAGTTTCGTCGCAAAATATTACTTTTACAACTGGTGAAAATATGACCGAACGGCCTCGCAAAGCTAGTCGTAAAATATTGTACGTTAAGAGTTAGGAATAGAACTTGACGTTTTTGAAATCCTTGCAACAACATCTCAATGTTGTCTCTTTTGAGTTTTGATCATACACGTCACGATCATAAAGAAAATCGGCTTTGAATATGGCGCCTTGCAAAACAATTTCCTATACTTAGGAACATTTTCTTGTAATAGTTGTTTTTGGCGATACTAGGAAAATCATAACTTACTCAATATAAGTTCAATCAACAAGCGGCTGATTGATTTGGAAAATAGGCCGGGAATACTTCGTTTCACCTCAAGGAGTTTATGGCCCAAACCGCCTCGCTCAACGGGAAAATAGCTCGTAAGATGGTGCCTCGCAAAACTGTTTACACTTAGAAAATATTTGAATTATAGTGAGGCTGTCAAAATGAGTTTTGTTAGTCGGATTTTCAGAAATTCATATCTTGGTCGTTACAAGTCGGTTTTCAACGTTCTTTATATCCACGCGATCGTCATAACATGAACTAACATATTCTCAGTGGCTCGGCTCAGCTAGTCTACGGCTAACGCCTCGTTTTGTCCCCTGAAGTTCGGCCAACAGCCCGCATTTTCTGAAAATAATAGTTTTTCGTTGCTAACTTTAAAACTTCGTATCTCCTTCGTTATAAATCGGTTTTTAGTGATTCAAGCGACCACGTTTTCGTGTTTGAGAGTAATTTCTAAATATGAAAGCTAAAATAACGCCATGTTTACTGATTTTTCCAAAGTTTGCATTTCTGGACAGCGGGTATATATATATGTTAAAAACGTGTTTTCTTGATTCGCGGCTTGATCAAACAACTACAACACAACTCCACAAATACACACATCCTACCATACACCTTCTTAGGGTATCATGGGTCCTAAACATCGCTAAAAATAGTGGGCTTCGCGGGGATGTTAATAAAACATACAGATCTAGGGTTTGAGATAGTTTTAGTGAAAATAAAACAAGTGGTATACATAACATAGGTTTTGCATGGATAGCTCTCAAAATAAATAGGAGATACATCAATATAAGAACAAAGGAAGTATGAAATGATCAAAAATAGTGTTCTTGAGCTTACTTGATGATTGGTGAGCTAGGATGAAAAATGACCACAACCTTGGAGTTTTTATTACAAAACTCTAACAAGGAAGGTATAAGGGACTAGAATATAACTTGATCTTCAAAAAAATGTTGGATCTCCTTTGTGTTCTTGGTTGTGCCGTGAGCTAGAGAGGGGAAGGGAGAGAGTTTGCTTTGTTTTGGCTAGTGTAAATGTTATGTAAAATGTTAAGGATTAAAACTAGTTAAGTATAGTTTTAGCTTTAAAGAATTTTTGTTGTATTAGGCCCATAAATGGTCCATAGGGGCGGCAAGGCTTCCTTAGGAAGCTTTGTGTTGTGATTTTTTTGTAGAAATATTTTTAGGATAAGTCTTAGTTAGATTAGTGTGTAATTTCGGCGTTATCGGGTACCGGGTTAACTGAAAATAAAACGTGACGAATAAAAATAAAATTCGACGAAGTCGTGAAAATTATGAAATCATGTTACTGATAAGAATCGGGTGTTAAAATAGTGATCGTGATGAAATATCGCAAAACGACGGAGTTATAAGCTCTTAACGTAAAATATAGCAAAAGGTTTCAAAACACCGAGTAAATTAATAATATAAATTTTATATCATTAAAATTAGCATGAAACTATATTAGGATCATAATCGGGAGTGTTTGAGTATAATATTAGTAGTAATGACTGAGTGGTAACGTTTACTGAACAAATGAACATACGCTAATGAAAATCACACAAACCCGTGCATGACTTAATATGAAAATGATGATGATGTTACTGATGATATGTAGACTACTCTAGTCTATATGACATGTCCTTACTGATGATGCATGAATACGCAGCTAAACCTTACTGGTTACGCGAATTTGAATACTTGTAAACTAGGTTTACTGAATGATGAATGGAAATCATGAATGGTGAAATGGTAAATGGTAAAATGTCAAGGTTTGGGAAATGACCTGAAATTGTGATTTGTCACATCAGTCTTTGAAACACTGAATGTTTCAAATTGCTGTTTAAGAACAGCCTTTTGCATCTTCTTGGAGTTAGCATTACCTCCAAATCGTTTCTTGATAGCCTCCCACATCTCCTTTGCATCAAGAATGCCATGAAACCTTTGTAGATGCTCCTTAGGAATAGCCATAAGAAGCAAGGTTCTGGCCTTCTTTTCTTTCTCCACAACCCTAATCTCCTCAGCAGATACTGGTGGCATTATTCTGATCTGCCCATCATTCCCTTGTGAAATTCTTTTCTTAGAATTTCCCTTCTGAATCACCTTCCATACATCGCTATTAATGTATTCCAGATAATGTTCCATCTCCATGGCCCATATATCATACTCTTCTCTTTTCAGTAATGGAAGTTTTATGTTTGAGATTGTGGTTATGGAAGGGATGGGTTGTTGTTGTGTTTGGGAGTTACTGGTTTCGGTTTTTCCTTCATCTTCATGGTTTGATTTCTCATCCTCACTGTTATGGATTGAGAAAGTTTCAGTGTTAACAGGCTTATCGAATTCAGACATTGTGAAGGGTGATTTGAGTGAGAATTAGGTTTTTTTGAGATTTAGTGTTCTTCGAATTCAGAGTCTCTCTCCTTGCTCTGATACCACTTGTTGGTCCACGAATTGTATGTGGATCACTAAGTAGTCTTGAATACCTAGTAGATGGTTAGGATAAATCCGAACCAATCTAATTGAGAAACCCTTGGTGATTGTTATTGTTAATGCGGAATCTTAACAAGAACAATGAAGAACACACACAGATATCACTAACTTCGTATATTGATTATAATCACAATAGTGAACTCGTACAACTCTCACACCCGAACTAACAATCTTTAGGGATCCTTTTATAACACAAGGAAACCCTAATACTAACCGACTCAGAAGATATTCACAAATCTTCTATAAAGATACATACACGTTTTGTATCTTTTCCTAACATAACTCTAACAGACTTTCCTAACTTCACGACCAGACTTAACTTTACAAGTCAACCAGACTTAAACATGCTACCAGACTTAACATTACATTACAAGACCTAACTCGGACCAGACTTAAAATCAACACTACAAGACCTAAGTCTGACTTCACTTGTACCATATGATAATTCCCAACAATTTTTCAACTAAACTACTAGTTATCCCAAACGCCCATTTAAAACCCGTGTTTTTCATAAATTAGCTTTACGCACACAATTTGACACTTAATCATTTTAAGAAATCTTTTCTCTTGATTTACCAAAAACATCTTCAAGCTTGTATACAAAATAATATTTAACAACAAAATTTCAAAGTATACTTAGCGAAACATTTTTCATATTATGTTCTGCTTCAGAGGTAATTTGATACATGGATCTTACTCTATTTTAAAAACCATTTGTTTTGAAAATGAGAGCTAACCCGCTCTGATACCAATTGTGAAAAACGTAGAGGGGGGGGGGGGTGAATACGTTTACCGTTTTAAAACTTAAAACTTTGTGTATCAAATTTCCACTTTGGCTAGTTCTAATATGAAAACTGTCTGTTGTAGTTTATGTCTTCCAAGTTGTCACATAAGTATTATCAACTAATCACAACACAAGCAATCACATAATGCAAACATAAAAGTAAAGAGATAAGTAAAAGAAAGCGCAAACCGAACACGATGATTTATAGTGGTTCAGCTACGGAGCTCCTCTTCACCCTACTCCACTCCCCGAGTACCCAACTCGAGAGTTACTTAACTAGATCAACAACCTCCCTTTCTTAGGCGGAGAAAACCTTTACACGTTGCTTACTTCCTTTTCCGGTACTAAGCTAAACACCGAGTTCTACTTCAGGGCAGAACCAACCCAACGTCGCCTATACAATTACCGACACTAAGCTAGATGTCGAGTTCTTTACAAGGGTACAACCACTCCCTACGTCGCTTAATCTTTTTCCGGTACTAAGCTAGATACTGAGTTCTTTACACGGGTACAACCACTCCCGACACTCTTTGTGTTTTGAGGACTAAAACACTAACCACACTCACTGATACAAATGATGTTTACAATGATCCATGACATAAATGTTCAATGGATATAAATGACTAATCTATATGAACTTCTTGAATAAGAAGTCTTCAATCATTGAGGATGTCAAGTACTCTTGAATCTTCATATGTTGGAATGCTATGGATGATGTCTCATGATCTTGAGCTTGCTTCACAGGATCATTAACAATGTATGCTTACAACATAATGAAAGTTAGTAACATTATGATCATTATGTAAAGGGTGATTAATGTATGAATCTACATGTTTTGCTACTGATCTAAGTGTGTGAAATGAGTGAGGAAATGTGTGTTCTAATGCTTAAACAATGGGTAAACAATGGGCAAGTATTTATAGGAAAACATAAAACTAAAACCATGTGTATAACTAAAACCATGTGTAAAACTAAAACCATGTGTAAGACTAAAACCATGTGTACAACTAAAACCATGTGTAAAACTAAAACCATGTGTAAGACTAAAACCATGTGTACTACTAAAACCATGTGTAAAATTATTTATAGAAAAACAATTTCTACAAGCCACGGATCTGGCGGATCCCATAAATTGGATCCGTCAGTTATACCAATTGGATCCGCGGGTGTCAGACAAAAAATATTTTCAAGTAGAATGATTAGCCTTTTTAAAATACTTAATTACCTAACCGTATTTTAAACATTCTAAATGGTTTGTTAAGGGTCTGATCATAATGCTACATAACAAACATGTACGAACCTGTGTTGTATCATACGAGGACTTGAGAGGTGTAGAATGTATGTTGAGACAATATAAGATTACAAGTAACTTGTACATTTTACGTTATGTATCAAGTTACATGTTTGTCATCAATCAAAACAAACGAGATTGCTTGCACTAGCAATCTCCCCAACGAGACTGCTTGCACTAACAAATGAGTTGATTTTTTTTGTCTCATAAAGCTTGTTAAACAAAATGCGGTTAGCTAAAAATATGATGAAATTGATTAAACACGTCCATAATGCAACATCTTTAATATTATTTACAAACTATTACCAAAAGTATACTTGACAAATACCAAAAAAAATGCATAAAGTCATCAAATCAGAAAAGTCCGCCTCATCCTTTGAGCCTATCTATAAACATGTATACATTTTATAGAAAAAAAAAACTGAGGACCTTATGCTAATAAAATATTGAATTGTAAATGAGGAGACCTGATCCACACATTCAAGTTATAACGGTATAACCCTTATTATTCTCATATCATCAAACCCTAGACACACATAGTGATATCCGCCTCCCATCTATCATTTCCTCTCACCAAAACACATCTCCCAAACCGATTCTCATCTAAAATCTTTCATCATCTATCATAATCGAAACATAACCGTACCTAGATGTGTTCAGTTTCTTCTCAATCCGAATCAAGAAATCATTTAGAAGGCTTCAAGATCCTTAAGGGTCTCGGGTAGGTTTATGTTTGATGTATTTTTGTTTTCGTTTTCTTTTTGGTCAATGAACGAAAGAAAGTAACACAATTGTTATTTTTCTTTCTTTCTCTTTCGATAATATCAAAGTTAGCGATCAATGATGATTAGCCTTCAAACTAAAAAAAACTTTTAAAAGATTGGCAACAAAGTTTGAAGCAATATGAGATCGTGTATAATTTTTCATTTTGTGTCTTGTTGTGATTCGGAGATGGTGAAGAGTTTAGGATAGATTGTAGTTGTTGGTTGTTGTGAGAATAGGATAGAATTAGATTTGATGCTTGCTGTTGTTGGTTTTGGAATATGATTTTGGCTTGGCACTGGTATAATCAATTTTTTTTTTCTTTTTCGGATATTAAAGTAGGTTGTCTTATAAAAAGTTCTATGATGGTTATTTTTCGAAAGATTGAGTTCTTGGAAAGATACTCGAATCAAAAACTGAGATCTATTGTTGATTTGTATTTTATGTTTTGATTGGTGTTGTAACCGTGAGATGATTCAGGAAAATAGGATTATGATAGTAACGGTTGGTGTTGTTTGAAAGATGTTATAAAAACTGATATCATTTTCATATGGATGGTAATCGTAAAAAATGACGGTGGTGAAGATGGTGATAGTGTTATTTATAATCTTAAAAAATGAAACTGATAGCAACTGAAAAGATGAGAAGTGGAGTTATTATACTTGAATGCAGATCATACGAATAGTCTCCACTTATTTTTCACGACATTACTCTCCATACATTTTCACTACCAAAATCATGTCATTAATACTCCACACTCATTTTTCGCCATGTAACATCTACAATCAATAAGTGCCTCAATTTTCGTCTTCTTGTTGTCTTTTGATTATTTTATTTTTTTTCACTCTTTTTAACTTTTTAGTTTACTTGATTTTTTCTTTTTTTTTTTTTTTTTTTTTTTTTTTTTTTTTTTTTTTTTTTTTTTTTTTTTTTTACTCTTTAAATTTTTATGATTAATAAACTTTTAAAAAGTTAAGAAAAATTAAACGCAAAATTTTGGCGAGGATATGTTCTTGCCAAAAGATTGAGCTAAATTCGTCTAATGTTGCTGTACTCTGTTGCGCGCACTACAAGCGAAAACACTTTTGAGGACAGGGTTTTTTTTAGTGACGACAATTTTTCTTTTTCACTCTTTTTACTTTTTATTTTAATTGATTTTTTTTGGCTACTTTTTTTAAATTTTATGATTAATAAACTTTGTAAAAGGTTAAGAAAAATTAAACGAAAACTTTTGGCGAGGATATATCCTTGCCAAAACATTGAGCTAAATTCGTCTAATGTGTTTCTATTTAATTAAACAACAACAACAATAACACGTTAAACATTAACACATTAAACAACTACAACAACAACTGCTACTACTACAATAACAACAGCAGCAACAACAACATTAACACATTATTTAACAACAACAACACCTACTCCATATGAATATTATTTATGTCATCTATAAGGTCATGGAGTATTGCACCCGACTGACATGCGTGATCCTCGGGATTCCTTTTCATTTCCAGTGATCCTCGGGATTCCTTTACATGGTAAGAAAATTATAAGAAATGTATTCTTAACAAACAAATTATTTATATATTTACATAAATAAGCAAACGTATAATTATTTACCTTTGATAAAGGACATGCATAGCACTGTTGACCATAAGTATCGGGCTGACGGGATGTTCTTTCTATTATAAATCCTCTTCGACAATTACATAAGAAAGGATTATTTTGTTCTATCTGGCAAAAGAATTTGTATATTTATTTACAACATAAATCAGTAATGTTATAGTTAATACAAATAAACATTCAAAACGTTTATTTATATTTTACGATCTTTCATTGTTTTGTCGATAATAAACGTAAAATCATTTTAACGAGATAAATAAAATACGTAATGCTTTGAGCCAATAGTTTACTAACTCATTTCATTAAACAAGTAAACCTTAAACGTATCTAGTTAACAAGTTTACATGAAACCAAAACTATTTTATAAAAACACTTAAGTAACATTTGTTACTTACATTTTATAAAATACATGTTAAGAAAAAGCTAGTAAACACTTGGACTATCCATGGCCCAAAACCAAGTCCATAAACCATAAACCATGGAGCTTGACCCATAACCCATGACCCATTACATGACATCATGCATGACATCCATAATGGGTAAAACCCATGACCCATGACCCAAAGTCCATAACCCATAACCCAAAGTCCATGACCCATGACCCAAGATGTATTTGACATCAGGCATGACATCATCTATCCATGGATCATAACCCATAACCCGGTTTGTAACCCAAAATCCAGACTGGTTTACCCAGTTACCCGGATCCCTCGGTTTACACTAGCCGGATCCCTCTGGGAAGGGATCCGGTGGAACCGTGTGAACAGTAGGCAGTTTTGCCTATAAATAGTGAGCCATTTCTCTTTTATCTCTCATCCCTTTTAGACATTACTTCTCTCTATATTCTAAACTCTCTAACCTCAGATCCAAGGATCTTTCTATGTAGTCTCTCTTTGTGTTTCTCTAGGTTCCTTCCAAAAGGCGAGAACACAACCTCTCGAAGACGTGCAAGCTCGTGTTATGAGTTGCTTGGATTCTTCTCTTCCAAGTTCACAGAAGTGAATCTTGTTCTTTCTTTCTTCACAAAAGGGTGTTGTAGATGTGTTGAGTCGATAGGTGTAAAAGGACGTTGAATCCTTTAGTCGAGTTGTACTAGGTGTGTTGGTTTGGTCCGCCGTGCTAAGGACCCAGTATCTAGCCTTGTACCGGATAAAGTGTAGGCGACGAAGGTTTGGTCTACCTTGTGTGAAAGACCCGGTATCTAGCTTTGTACCGGATAAAGTGTAAGCGACGTTGTGAAGGCTTCTCCGCCATGTGAAAGGAGTTTGTGTTGTGCAGTGATTACTAACTCTCGAGTAGGGCAAGGAAGGTGTCCTTGTAGCCGAACCACTATAAATACTTGTGTTGTGGTTGTGTCTCTCTATCTTTATCTCGTAGCTTAGATTTATATACTTTAATCTATCAATATCCAACACGTCAAAACTAGATTGACATAAGTCGATCTATAAGTTTTAATAAGTGATTTTAATCAGTAAAACTATTCAACCCCCCCTTCTAGTTTTCTACAGTTATTATTAAGTTAAATAAAATTTTAATCATTTACCATGTTTTGTCGGTGTCAGAATACAAATAGTTATTTACAACATAAATCAGTAATCATTTACTATGTTTTGTCAGTATAATTATTTACAACATAAATCAGTAATCATTTACTACATTTGTCTTCTTATATTCTGAATAATTTCAGTACACACGCATTGTCAATCAGAATATAGAGTTTCCCATGATGATGCCTCGCAATGTCTGTATGCCTCCCATTGTGGGTGACTATCCAGGAGTGGTAAATTTCCATCTAGCGTCACATAAATGTAGTGAGCAGCTTCCTCATGCCCCACAAGGGCAATCACAAGGGGGCCACTTTCTTCTGATGAGGCTGGACCGGACCAAAGCGTAAAACACGTAAAACTTTGTTGCTGGGATATAAATACAACTGGTCTGTTAATCAGTGAAGCAATAGCCAACCTCGTGTTTGGCATAATCATCCAGTGGTCTTACGGTGCAAATCCAAAATTAAACCATTCTACCGAGTCCCGAATTTGGTTAAAGCCGTCATGCCACCACATATTTGTGTAATATTCCCTGCGAGCATCTAACTCTTGCAACAAATGACGTCAAATTTGGTACCACATATCTTTGTGGAGACCAACACCGACGGCAACGGACCGAAATCCACAATTTCCATCTCCTACTACATTATAAAAACTTATGATGTATCGATGGAAACGCTCTTGAATATGCTCCATCAAATATTCGCTAACTTCATCTCGAATGTATAACCTATGCTTGGAGTTTGTTCAACTCTGGGACCCATGTATGAACTATGTCTCGCAGGTTCTTTGTTCAAGTCCGGGACTTTTGTAGATCTTGAATAACTTATTCGGTGATCTGTGCTTGGTTCTTTATTCAATTCTGGGACTTTTGTAGCCTGGGACTTTTTTCCTTTGCGCTCGGACGTCCACGAGTACTTTTGTAAACAGCGGGTTCATGAATTGATACAGATTCTGGTTCGTATATCCCTCTCATCTTTTTTAACCAATTTTTCTTGACAAACGACGACACTTTCTATAAGCATTCTGGAATTTTCATACCTCAGTTTGACAAGTAGGACCATCTTCAGGCGTACAAGTACTAGGCCACATAACATCTAGAGTTCTCCAAAAAATATCAACTATGTCCAGTGGAATGGACATTTCTGCATTCATTAAAAGTGACTCATATAAATTACTGATATTAATAGGGAAAATAACTTGATAGTCATAAATTTAATATACTTACCATGAATTCGATAGTAAAGGAGTTCGTGATAGCATGGTAAGCCATAAATTGACCACAACTGATGACCACATTCCTCATTGTTCGGCTGTTGGAGTTCTTCGAAAATGAGTTCCAAAGCATAATGTGAAACTTTATACGACAATTCTTGAAATAGTGATATATTACATTTATGTTTTTTCGCCTTTTTGCTTCTATTTAAAGTTTCTTTTATGGCAATTTCTTGCGCAATGATAATCTTATCGATCGAAGTCAACAACGTGTCTAAGTTGGACTGTGTGGTGCCCAAGTTTAATTTCAACAACGCGTGTTGACTCTCAACTCTACACGTAGTTGACTGACCGTAGCTGCGATATTGATCGGTAATAAAGGCGGGAAACATGTCTTGATATCCTTGCAGCCAGTTATTCAGATACGAAGAAATATCTGAAAAAACAATGAATTAATAAAGTAGATAATTAATAAAAAAAAGTCATTCAGGTACTTATTTATTAAATAATAAAAACAATGAATTAATAAATAAGTAACTGAATGTTCGACCAATAACTGTCATATGTGTTCATAATAGTGCAAGAATATTTCGCGTGTCGGAGCTTTAACCATACAATCCCATGTTCCTTTAATGGAATCATACTCTCTTATTGTAGGACTTATATCAACCTTATCATTATTTATGAAGCACGAATGATGGTGGTACAAGAGATGTCTGGCGTTAAGAACTAGAGAGAAAGAGATGAGAGAAATATAGAACTTATATTAAAACATACACACTTACACTCTCAAGCACACACCTCAAATGTGTCATTTGAGGTGTATTTATACATAGAAAGATGTGCCCTAAAGGGCCTTGTAATGGGCTTCATTTGGTGGGTTTGGATTACATGAAACTAAAAGGATTATTACATAACCTATGGAATATTAGATTAACCAAGTCCACGAGCCCAATTACTAAATAAAACTTATACATTCTATGACACATTACAAAGTTCCTAATTTAGAATGACCATCACTTCTTTTTACTTTTCTTTAATGCTAACAATCTCCCCCTAAGGGGTGGTCATTCAAATGATGCTCCACGTGATTAGGTCTTCGATCGTCTTTTGTTCATTCTTGCCTTTGATCAACATCTTTACAAGTTTGCCGTGTCGACTTTTCCAACATACTCATACTTCTTGGTAAGACTTTGAACTTCATACTTATGTCTTCCTCAATTGATTCATGAACTTGTTCTTTACTTCTTGAGTAGCTCTTTGAATTTGACGTAACTCATTGTCTTTAACTTGATCTCTTTGTCTAGAACGTTCTTTAATTAAGCTTGTTGAGGATGAACTTCATAAGTATGAGTATGTGGAGGTGAAGATGTTTGATATCTGAGATGATGGTGGTAAACAACATTTCCTCCAAGGGACTATCATCAGTACCTGCATAAAATGTTAGTTGAAATCACCAATTGATCATTGTGGGCTTTTCTTAGAGATCAGACCACTACGATTGTTTTACTGATGAATGTCTTGATTCCATTCACCTTGATAGATAAGGCAAGATCCATAGATCTCATAAAAGACTCTTATACACCTTGTGCTCTTTTTGGCGTACACAAGTGCATTTATGGGAAAGTGTGTCCTAAGAGATCTTTTGATGAATCTCATGGCTCTAGACTCGATTAAGTGCGTTTTGGTTTTAGTCGTCGGAGGCATGGAGCAGAGTGCCACCTTTTTAATATCAACACATCTCGGAGTGAGAGGTCGATAGATTATGCAAGGTTCTCCATGAGAAATGAAACAAATATCTTTTAAGAGATACCCGAGTGGCTAGGAGGGGTTGTGCAGCTCCTCACCGGGTCCATGACGTCTTGTCTTCAATATTGGTATCATCTTTATGATAATCGATAGCAGATGTATTGACCCGGTTTCTGCCCTAAGTTTTTATGGAGGGCTATTTGTTTTCACCCTTTCATAAACTTTTCTTTTTAATTCTTCAACCCCTTCTTTCTCCTTTCTCATTTACTCATTTTTTCAATCATACATACCTAAGGACTTCTAATTATAATCTATTGGAATTGTCCTTGGGTAGATCCCTCCTGTTCTGGCGGATCATAGGACATAAACCTAACCATAATCACCTTATTACTCCATGATTATCCTAGATTCATTGATCACTTGCCATAAAACCTTTTGTGAAAATCTCTCAAAGTGTTTATGATTATAAAACACATTTTTGTTAACACTTCGAGAGTTTTGCATTTTCTGAAATACTCCCCCTTCACATGTGCTTATGTGTTTTTAAGATAATTTTGCACATGTTGGGTAGAGTTTGCACTTTTGAATTGATCGATTTTCAGTGAACATGACCGATTCGAGACACGCTTACATCACTAGTTAGACTAGCTTGAAATTATTACCCGTCCTGGTCAAGTTTAAAGAAAGTCTCTCGAGACGGTACATTCTACTTAGACAAGTCCTATTCGAGACACGCTTACATCACTGGTTAGACCAGCTTGAAGTTATTACCCGTCCAGGACAAGTCTTTTCGACTACTGACAATTAAGCTTCGTCAATTCGTTGGTTATATCTGAGTCGAGCTCATTTGAGATTCAACTACGATCTTTAAACATTTTTATCACATTTTAATCACGTCTTCTCCCCCTCAAAAATAGCATATCGTGATATTTTTGATATCAACTGATTAAGAGAAAGTTTTTTGGAGAGATAGACGGATTTTTTTTGCATGAAATTGGAACATTTTGATTTTGATTTTTATACTCCCCCTTAAAGAAAGCATGTTTTTAAACATAGAGTTTAAAATCAATTTTAAGGGTTTGGAGGGAGTTATCTTGAGCACAGAATAATTTGAAAGATTTTGAAAAATCTTGATCATGTGCTCAAGGATTCTTTTGAAAAATGAGTTATGTACTTAGATGTACACAAGTCTTTTTGTAAAAACGAGTTTTTGTGTGAAATCTTTTCGTTTGTTTAGACTCGAACTTTTTGAAAATGATTTCGTCTTTGAAACTACGAGTTCTGATCTGAAATAATCAGAAGTCATCATTTAAGTCCGTGTTTCGTACTGAAGTATACGAAAGCCATAGAGATTTTTAGGATAAGTGCTCGAAAAATATTTAAAACCTTTGTCTTGATTAAGCACTTTCCTTTCGTTGAATCGCGGGTCCTGAACTGATGTGTCCAGAAGCCATAGAGATTTTTAGAGAAACGACATGTTTTAGAAAACCTTTTAGAGAACTCTCGCTCAAGCATCTGTACATGTCCGTATCATTATTGAATGACATTTCTAGGTACGTACAAAATATCGATTATATGAGAGACATGTTGCGAGAAGAATATTTTTAGATTTTCGATTTTATATTGTTTTTGTATTTTTGAAAATTTTCTATTTTTGTATTTTGTTTAGATTGTATTCTTGTATAAATACCCTCCTAGTCACAACTAGGAGGGTTGGATGTCTCATTTGTATCATTAAGGTGTGTGTGTCTTTCCCTTTCTCTCTCTAGAAAGCACACACATCTTCCCATTTCTTAATCTAATAAATACCATGTTTACTCTTTATTTTGAGCTTCCCCGACCCTCCGAACCACACAAATCATAGTATTATCGGTCCTACAATTGGTATAAGAGCCATGGTTGCTTTATTCGATTGATGTGTGTGGATTCGTATGCTTGTTTAAGCTGTTTTTACCAGTTTTTTTTTTTTTTTTTTTTTTTTTTTTTTTTTTTTTTTTTTTTTTTTTTTGCCGTCGAATTTTTTTCCCCTACTTTTGAGGTAAACAGTGTTTATACAAGTTATATGTATCAAATGGTCAAAAAGTCTTATACTTTCATTTATAGTTTCACTAATATGTTTTTTTGTGTGTGTCCTTTATGTCCAAATAACAAATTCATGTTAACTGATATATTATCTATTGTGACTTTTTGTACCAAACCTTGAATCTGTGGTAAAAAAGGTGGTCGGAAAAAAGATGGTCGAAATTTATGGTCGGAAAAGGCGCCGGTGAAATGGTCGGAATTTCTTGTAAAAATTTTTTTGAAAAAGCAAAACCCTAAAGTTTCGAATAGGCTAAAAAATTTCGAATAAGGACAAAAAATTTTGAATAGGCTAAAAAATTTCGAATAGGCCAAAAATTTTGAATAAGGGATTTAAAAATTTCGAACAAGGACAGAAAAGAAGATGAAGAAGAGATGCGTTGACCAAGACCATTGACCATAAACCAAATATACCAACTCAGACTTAAACTCATTATAACATCATAAGTCAGAAACCAAAAGAAAAAATCAAAATAGACTGTTATGATTGTAGACGAAGCTACCACTGCCGAAACCAAGAACCATATCAAACACAATCAAATCCAAATCTATCCTAATCCCAAACCTCTCTATCTACTCTGCCTCACTTCCACTTCCACACGAATCAAACATAAAAGAAAAATTAAACAATTAAATAGATCTAAGATTTTTCGTGTGTTACCCAAAGCATATCCAATATTTGAAGGTCATTCAAACATGAAATAACAATCATCATCGATCTCATTTTTGAAGATTGGCTTCATTAAATATCCGAATCAAAAGACATAAGAATAACAATTATGTTACCCTCTTTTGTCTTCGTTCATACAAATCACAGAAACTTAACAACAACAAAACACAAACCAATTAAACCTACCCGAGACCCATCTAGGATCTTGAAGCCCTATGATCTTTCTTGAATCGGTTGGAGCAGAAAACAAGGACATCACGGTAATGGTACGCTTATGTTTTGTATTTAATTTTACTTGTAGGGAACGTTGTAAGCAATTCCCATATGACATCACTTTGGGGAGAGATTGTTAGCCTTAAAGTAAAGTCATATTCGGGAATTTCAATAGTATTTATGTACAAGAACTAGTCTTGCCATTAGAGTATAGATTAGATTGTATTCTTGCATAAATACCCTCCTAGTCACAACTAGGAGGGTTGGATGTCTCATTTGTATCATTAAGGGGTGTGTGTCTTTCCCTTTCTCTCTCTAGAAAGCACACACATCTTCCCCTTTCTTAATCTAATAAATACCATGTTTACTCTTTATTTTGAACTTCCCCGACTCCCCGAACCACACAAATCATAGTATTATCGGTCCTACACTTATCGTACTGATTCTTGGTCTACAATACTGAAGCACATTTTGTGAAATATGCCATCGACAAAGTAATTTGTTAGCGTTCGGGAATTCTTCTTTACATGCCCCAATCAACGCTAAATCTATGTCAGTGACGATAACGCGTGGGTAATATCTTCGTCTATTACATTCTTCACACATTACAATACCCAACAAAAATTAGGTCTTTTTTCGCAGTCTAAAAAGCAAAACGTCATTGAAAATGTTTTGTTTGTTGAAGTAACTCTGACAATTTCAAAAAACGGTGATTTAAACATTGTGGTGTTGTATGTGGAGTCCATTAGCATGATTTCTGGGAATGTACACCATACCGCATATGACTGGGGTGAACAAAAAATAGTTCCTCAAGCTCATTAGTGAGCTCATTTACCCTCTCGTAATATGTATAACCTGAACGTGATAAATGTGACAAAAGAACTTGGATTGGAGTTCTATCACCTATTATGGCTCCACGGATCTTAGTTTGTGCATTATATATAGTTCTAACGCTAGACACGTGACCGGATCTAAACACACACTTTGTGTTGGTGATACTTTGAGTGTATACTTAATAGCACGCGGAATTTACTATCAAGTACTTAGAAGAATGTTAGTTTGTGTTTGGTGATTGAATAAGTAAAACAATAAGAACAATGATATCAACCAAGCTTATCACTTCACTATATCGAATGATTACAATAGATCTGAATGATATGTGTATATCGTATTTTATGACATGTATATGAAACCCTAATCTAAGGATCTCCTTTTATAATGTAAAGAGTCCTTTACACGTTAAACATCTAGCCATATCATTCTATACAAATAAGATATTTACCATATCTTTTTATAATTATCTTCAAACCGTTTCATCTTGATCTCTTAAGCAGTCCAAACTTTTCTTTCTTCAGCAGTCCTAACTGCTCTTCCATCAGCAGTCTTAACTGTCCTTGTATCAACAGTCTTAACTGTTCTTGTATACTTCAACCGTACTAACTGCTTAAGTTTAATTCCCAACAATCCTCCCCTAAACTTATGATTTCAATGCAAATCAATAAGTTTCTTGAATTAAACATCTGATTTCGTTGATGGGGTGGATTGTTTCAAACACTTGACTTGAATCACGAAACACTTTGAGAATTTTCTTCACTCAACATACTCTTTTGGTCAACTCTTCAAAAGTTACCAAAATTAATTTAATTCCATCAAGGAATTAATTCCTTATACCAACCCAAAGTTAATTCTGCATATCAACCACACATTGAATGCCATTAAACCCTCATTAACTCTATAAAACTCACATATCCACACAAATCTTCTTCAACACAAATCTTTTAACTTCTTTAATCACAATGTCTTCTTCACCAAACATCATAGAAATTTCATCTGATTCTTCTTCTGATTCCGAAGATTCAGGATGGAACAACTATTTTCCTCCGAACTATTCTTCAACTTCAAGAGTTAATCTTTCAAAGAAAAAGACTAAAACATCCTCATCTGAAGAAACTTCCTCCGATGAACTTCCTCCTTATGTTGATGATTCATCCTCCTCTTTGTCTGATTCTTCTGACTCTTCTGACTCTGATTATGATGAACGTCAAAAACTATCAAACTTACTCACAAAAGAATTTGAGAAAGCAGCATCATCAGTGAAGATTCCTATTCCAAAGAAGAAAAACTCTGTTCCAAAGAAGAAGCCTGAGAAGAAAAAGCCTGAGAAGCAACAATTTCCATCTCCAAGATCAGTAATACTTGCACTTCCCTGCAAAAAGGTGTCTGAACTCATGGGTAGCAGAGGAGCCCGCAGCAAAATCATGCCGGATATTACTGGAAAAGGAAAAGGAAAACTTGAGTAGTTGTAGTTGTGTTGACTTTTGTGTTGTGTAGGTTGTTTTGGTATCTTTTGTTGGTTGGTTTTTCCTTGTAACCGTATGAAGCTTTGTAATGAATCCACCTTTATAATGAATAAAATTTAAGCACTTCATTATAATTCATCTCTGACTTCTTAATTCCTCCCCTGAATTTCATAATGATCAATCATCTTTAACAGCATCAAGAACAAACTTTAATCCTCCCCTGGTTGGAAGAATCCTCACCATCAGATGAACTAGAACATAAGTTTCCAAGCTCAGCATCAAATAAGACCATTTGTACAAGTTACCATCAATTCAGTTGTTTAAGTTTCAAACTGCTCTCAACACTTCCAGATGTATTACCTTCTGAGAGAGGTGTATCACAGAGCATAAACTCAGTAGGAACTAAGTTTTGAACAATCAGGACAAATTGATGAACCCAGCAGTTCAGACTGTTTACACCAGCAGTTCAGACTGTTTAGCAAAAAGTTTTCAGAGATAAAATCAAATTTTGAATTTTAAATTTGTGGATTCGAAAACAGTTTTGTCCACTTATAGTTTTTTAGCAAACTATCAGCTATGAACGGATTTGACTTGTCTTTACCAATAGCCGTTTGCTATGGACTAGCCAACTATTCACACTTAGATTTGGTGAGTTGATAACCAACCAGTTTTTGGTAAACTGTAAACCATAAACGGATTTGAGAAGTCTTTACCAGAAACCGTTTGATCTGGACTAGTTGATTCTTATGTTGATTAGACATGGTGAATCAATTACCATTGGTTGTGTGACAAGCATTCACACTTGACAATTCAAACCACCATACTTTTCAAACACAATCCAAAGCAAAAAGCTTTTCTTAACCTGAAATGTTAGTCCAAAACCAAAGAAAACACAATACATAATATTCTCTTTTAACAGTTATTCCATTTGACTAACAAATTCACAAGCAGTCTTAACAACATTCAAGCAGTCTTAACTATACAAATAGCACAATTAACAGTACACAATCCAAAAACATTTACACATTAATCTTTTGAAGGATTAAGCATTCCAATACCTGTTACCAAGTACTAAAATCTGCTTATATCAAAAACTTTTGTTAAGAGATCAGCAAAGTTGTTATCAGTGTGTATATTAACAACTTGTATTAACTTCTTTTTAGCACAGTCTCTTATAAAATGATGTCTAATTTCAATATGTTTAGTTTTTGAATGTTGAACTGGATTCTTAATGATACACATTGTACTGTTTATTGTCTATATGTATAATTGTGTTTAAGAAATTGTACCCATAATCAAGCATCTGGCTTTGAATCCATAAAACTTGAGCACAACAACTTGCAGCAGCTACATATTCTGCTTCAGTAGTAGATATAGCCACCATAGTCTGCTTCTTACACTGCCAAGAAATTAATCTTCGACCTAAGAATTGACAACCACCTGTTGTAGACTTTCTATCCATGCTAGCACCAGCATAATCAGAATCAGAGAATGCAACAATATCAAATGCAGACTCTTTGGAATACCACAGCCCCAAATTAGGCTGTCCTTTAAGGTATCTGAAGATCCTTTTGACTACAGTGAGATGAGACACCTTAGGATTGACTTGGAATCTTGCACAGGCACACACAACAAACATAATATCAGGCCTAGATGATGTAAGATACATCAGGGACCCAATCATAGATCTATACATGTGCACATCCACATCTTCACCACTGTGATCCTTTAATAACAAATGTGTCTCCTTGTCAATTGGTGTGCTAGCAACTTTGGCATCTGTGAATTGAAATTTTCTTAAAATTTCACCAACATATTTATCCTGAGAGATAAATATACCATCTGACTTTTGCTGTACTTGAAGACCTAGAAAGAAGGTAAGCTCTCCCATAGAACTCATCTGAAATTGGTCTTTCATCAGCTTTTCAAACTCCTTACACATCTGTTTCTTTGTAGAACCAAAAATGATGTCATCTACATAAACTTGAACTAGTAGAATATCACCCTTGTCCTTCTTAATAAAAAGAGTTTGATCAATTTTCCCTCTATGAAACCCATTCTTCAGAAGATATTTAGCCAGAGTTTCATACCAAGCTCTTGGTGCCTGATGCAATCCATATAGAGCTTTCACCACCTTATAGACCTTTTCAGGATGCTCTGGGTCTATAAAACCTGGAGGTTGTGTAACATAAACCTCGTCATCAATAGTGCCATAAAGAAATGCACTCTTCACATCCATTTGATAGACCATAAACCCCATATATGAAGCATAAGCAAGAAATAATCTTATTGCTTCAATCCTGGCAACTGGAGCAAAAACTCCCTCATAATCTATACCCTCTTCTTGAGTATAGCCTTGAGCAACTAATCTTGCTTTGTTCTTTATAACAATGCCCCTTTCATCCTTCTTGTTCTTGAATACCCACTTTATACCAATCACTCTCATTCCTTTTGGTAAATCAACCAGAACCCAAACATTTTGAATCTTGAATTGAAGTAGCTCTTCTTGCATAGCTTCAACCCAACTTTCTGATTCTAAAGCCTTGAACACATTCTTGGGTTCAACCTGAGATAGAAAACATACAAACATACACTTATTCTCATCTTCATGATATTTCTCTTCATAAACCACACTGAGAAATCCATGATGATCTGGATCTTGAATTTGCCTTCTGGTCTTGACTCCAGATTGTACATCTCCTATGACATTGGTAAGTGGATGATTCCTATGCACAATGGTATGGGGAGTAGAAGGAACTGCATAGCTAGTAGGCATGTTTTGCAGACCATCTCCAAAGAAATCAAACTCAGCAGTATCAACTGGTAAATGAGGTTGACTTGGTCCAGCAGTCTCAATATTTTGCTCAGTAGTTGGAACTTGAGGTTGAGCAGTGCTAACTCCATTGGAACTGCTCATTGGAATTTCAGATTCTTTACCATTCTGACCACTTGTTTCAACAGCATCTTTCTCTTTGTCTACACCACTTGATGAAGGAATATCATCTTTCTTTGTAGAAGACTCATTTACAGAACTTTCTTCCATGACAGGTATGAAAATGCAATCATCATCTTCCTCTTCTGAACCTGCATCATTGTTAGTATTTGTACCTGTAACAGGCACATAATTCATGGAATCTGAAAGTCTGTCTATATCAAAAATCCAATCAGGACCTATACCTGCAACATTTGGTTTATTCTCCAAAAATTCTATGTGCAAGTTTTCTTCTACATGCTTGGTGCTTGTATTGTACACCCTAAAAGCCTTACTGTGCAGAGAATAACCAACAAAGAAACCTTCCTCAGATTTCCCATCAAACTTTCCTAGTTGGTCTTTGGTATTAAGAATAGTAACATGACAACCAAAAGGTCTCATGAAGCTTAAAGCAGGGGTTCTACCTCTCAGAAGCTCATAAGGAGTCTTATTGTGAGGTTGTACAACTAAAACCCTATTCAACACATAACAAGCAGTGCTAACTGCTTCAGCCCAAAACCAAGTTGGTAGCTTAGAGTCAGCTAACATTGTCCTAGCAGCCTCTATAAGAGTCCTATTCTTCCTTTCAGCTACACCATTTTGCTGTGGGGTTCTAGCTACACTAAACTCCCTCTTAATACCTTTTTCTATGCAAAAGTCATCCATCACTCTATTCTTAAATTCAGTCCCATTGTCACATCTGATTACTTTAACCTTCTTATCAACTAGATTTTCTACTTCAACAATAAGGGTCTTAAGTATTTCACTTGTCTCATCCTTAGTTTTCATAAAGAATACCCAAGAAAACCTACTATAATCATCAGTGACAACAAGGCAGTATCTCTTAAAATTCAAGCTATTCACAGAGGTAGGACCAAACAAGTCCATATGCAACATATATAAAGCTTGAGAAATAAAGTTCTGGGTCTTTGGCTTACATGAGGCTCTGTGTTGCTTACCCTTAAGGCAAGAAACACAAGTTTGGTCATTGAGAAAAGTTTTGTTTGGTAAACCTCTTACTAATCCCTGTATAGCAATTTTGTTAATGGTTTTAAAATTAACATGACCAAGCCTCCTGTGCCATAACATTGATTCTTCCAATGTGGCTTTTGCAATAAGACAAGTAAGTCCAACCTTAGGAACTAGTTTATTCATCTCAACACTGTATGTATTATCCTTTCTAGGGATTTTAAGAAATACTTGACTTTCATCAGGTAGCTTGAAATCAGGGGAAAGTATAAGACAATCAGTATCAGTAAATAAAACTTTGTTCTGTTTATCACAAATTTGTGATACACTAAAAAGATTGTACTTAAGTTCTGGTACATAATACACATTCTCAAAATCAAGGTTACTAGTTTTAATTACCCCTTTACCAGTAATTCTTCCTCCAACACCACCACCAAAGACAACTGGTCCTCCATCCAGAGCAATAAAGTCTGAAAGATATGACTTGTTTCCTGTCATGTGCCTTGAACATCCACTGTCTGAAAATCCTCTATCTTCTTTGTCATTAGAGGGATGTTCCTGCACACAAAATAAAGGTGTTAGTTTCTTTTGGGGATCCAAACCATCACTGGTTTGGATCTGCCTTGTGCATCAAGATGAGAAAACTTGTTTAAGGTCTTTGATGCACCATTGGGTTTGGCAAAATGTTTATCCCAATGTGCTGAGGCCTTGACAGCATTGCCCCAATATCCCTTAACATTTAAGTACCTAGCAGTTGGATTTGCTGGTCTAGCAGTTGGAACTGCTGACCTAGCAGTTGGAACTGCTTGTTTAACCTTAGGCACCCACTTCTGATTAGCCATTGCTGTTTTCTGATAAAAATGACTTTTAACTGTTTGTGCATGATTTGAAAATTGTTTTGCACTAGAAACAGTTTGCTTGTTATTAAACCACTGATTTTGACTAGCAGTTGAAACTGTTTTGATGCCAGTCTTTAACATAACAGCTTTAGGTGACATCTTATGATTTGCATTAGGGTTTGTCAATCTGGTTGGACCATTTTGAGTTACCCTAGCATTCCCAGTAACCCTCTTTTTCCATGGGTTAGATTCACAATAAGCAGCCATATGCTCAAAACTTCCACAAACAAAACATACTTTTCTAATCATAGCAAACTTATCATCCATTTTCTTAGATTTTGAATGATTCCAATTCCTATGACTACTCTCAGAACTTGATGATCTGTTCTTAGTCCTATACATCTCAGCATATCTAACATTTTTCCTAACTGGTTTTATGTTTTCAGTCTTAACCACTTTAGGAGCATGTTTAACTTCTACCTTAACAACATTAGGTTTTTCCTTAACCTCTACATTCTCATCATCAGATGTCCACTCCTCAATAGTTGGAGCATCTGAGTTCCTATCAGAGGACGTCTTTTCCTCTGAGAGAGATTTATCACTAGCACTCACAAAAGCATCTTCTCCCTTAACAAATTTAACAGGATTCTCACTAATCTTAACACCATATCTAGGAAATTCCATATCCTTAAACTCTTCTAAACCTGTATGAGCTAAATCTATTCCTGGTGGAGCAAACATTCCTCTAAAGGGGGGTGCAACTGACTTATAACCTAAACCAGATTTAGCTTTGTTAAGTATTTGACTCTCTACAATCTTTTTAACTCCGTTTGAAGTATATTCAAGAGTGTCTACACTTAACTGGATGTTATCTTTCTCCTTTTTAAGCTTCTCTAGTTCATATACAAGTCCACTCATTTTATTTTCTTTTATTTCCAATTCCCTCTTTAAAAGACCTATCTCATCAGTAAAGTTTGACTCATTCTGTTTATAAAACACAATTTTTTGTTCCAAAACAGCTAATCCTCTTGGACCTCTGCATTCCCTGGCCTTTTTAAGCTTCTCTAGTTCATATACAAGTCTAATCAAATCCAGCTCCATCTACAGCTACCATAGCCTTGGAAGAAGGCTCTTCAACATTAACTGTTCTCCTTGACCCTTGTTGATTCTGAAACCCTTGACCCTGGTTACTTTGTTGTCTTGGACCTCTGCATTCCCTGGCAAAGTGTCCCAACTTGTGACAATTAAAGCATTCCACCTTAGACTTATCATACCCAGCAACATCTCTTCCATTGAAGGTAATCTTATTCCCAGTCCTTTGGTAATACTTCTTAGCCCTGATGCTTATCAAAGCCAACTGCCACTTCAAATCCATAGCTTCCAAATCATCTTCAGCAATTTGAAGAAGATCTTCATTAAAGATCTTTGACCCACCAGACTGTTCTGATACAAATGCATATATGGTCTCATCAGTCAAGCCAGCAATGCTAGTTTTTACACCAGCAGTGCTAACTGTTGGTATAGCAGTACCAACTGCTTCTTCATCTTCATGGTTAGAACTGTTTGAAGCAGATACAAAGGCCATATTCCCTGAACTGGAACTGGTGCTACCACTCTTCTTGACCTTTTGCTCAACAATCTTAAGATTATTGTAAAGCTCATTCATTGTCATATTCTCCAGCTCTGGTTTATTGCTCCAAACCACAACATAAGTGTTCCATTCAGCAGGTAAACTGTTTAGAAACTTCATGTTGAGGTCTTCTTGAGGTATCACAATCTTCAACACAGTAAGTTGACTGATGATCTTCTAAAGCCTATTAAAGATTTGATCCAAAGTTTCATTGCTTGATGCAGTGAAGTTCTCATAACTTTGCTTGAGTAGGGTCTTCTGTGCCTTTTTGGTAGCTTCATTGCCACCAAATCTTTCCACCACTGCTTCAAAGAGAGTTTTAGCCGATTCATAATGGCTAAAGTTCAGCACTTGATCATTAGGAATTGCCATTAGTAACAGATTCCTAGCCTTCTGATCATTCTTCTTTTTGATTCTCTCCTCGTTTGTAACTGGCTCAGTATTAAGTTTTGTAACCTTGGAACCATCAGCACGTGTTTCTTCAACAGCAACTGGTTTGAAGGAATCACCATTGATAATAATGTCCCATAATGCATAATCCTGCACCATGAAGTATTGCTCTATCCTGAGCCGCCATAAGTCATATTCATTCTGTTTCAGCATGGGGAGTTTAGCAAGGATTGAGGTTTGAGGAGTCTCCATGTACATCTTCTTGGATAGCTAGTGAGTAAATACTTCTGTTTCTTCTAAACTCAACGTATCAAAAACCTTGGTCTCTAATACCACTTGACCGGATCTACACACACTCCTTGTGTTAGATGTGATACGAAGAATTATACTTAGTCTAGCACGCGGAATTTACTAGCTAGCACTTAGAAGATCTTGTATGTTTTGTATGATTAGAATAAACAAAGAACACAGAATAAATAACCTTTAACGATTCAATATTATTAAAATAATAATACGAGTGATCTTCCTATCACTAGGGTTTACAACCTTGAATCTTTCTAATACGTATATGTGTTGTGTTCGTGTATCTTGTGTATATAAACCTTAACCTAGGCAATCCTTTTATAGACTAAGGATTCCTGTACAAGATAACTATCAATCTATTCTTATACGATATACACAATATATTTTCCATAATTATCTACTTTACAATAAATCATAAACAGTCTTAACTTCTTCACTCAGCAGTCTTAACTGCTCTTGTCTTCAATACTCCTTCAGCAGTCTTAACTTCTTCCTTCAACAGTTCTAACTGTTTCCTCCAACAGTCTTAACTGCTTAAGCTTAATTCCTAACAATCCTCCCCTAAACTTATGATTTCTTCCCAATCATTAAGTTTCTTCAAATTAAGCTTCTTCTTCTTAATGCTGAAAATTCTTTCAAATACCCATCAAGCAAATCTCTGACACCACTTGACCGGATCTAAACACACACTTTGTGTTTGTGATACTTTGAGTGTATACTTAATAGCACGCGGAATTTACTATCAAGTACTTAGAAGAATGTTAGTTTATGTTTGGTGATTGAATAAGTAAAACAATAAGAACAATGATATCAACCAAACTTATCACTTCACTATATCGAATGATTACAATAGATCTGAATGATATGTGTATATCGTATTGTATGACATGTATATGAAACCCTAATCTAAGGATCTCCTTTTATAATGTAAAGAGTCCTTTACACGTTAAACATCTAACCATATCATTCTATACAAATAAGATATTTACCATATCTTTTCTATAATTATCTTCAAACCGTTTCATCTTGATCTCTTAAGCAGTCCAAACTTTTCTTTCTTCAGCAGTCTTAACTGCTCTTCCATCAGCAGTCTTAACTGTCCTTGTATCAACAGTCTTAACTGTTCTTGTATACTTCAACCGTACTAACTGCTTAAGTTTAATTCCCAACAACACGTTATCCGGATTACGCTCCTTTATTGCCGAAAGTATATGACGTGGTGCTATGTTAAACTCTGACAATTGTTGCACCAAACTGAACTCATGATCCTTTAATCGCATTGAATATGGGAAACCATGCAACATCTCTGAAAGTTCATGATTATGCTCATCACGCTTCACCTTCAACCTCAAAATATTTTGTTTTATATAATATGTTGCCACTACTTTGAATGGACAATTGGTTTTAACGATACTGGTTTGTCATTGAATTTCATCTTCTAAACCTTCACGTCAATACTTCCCACTTTTTGAACACCCATAATCGATTTCGTACATATACCCCCTCTCTGTTTTGCTTCTTTTTTAACAATAACAAAACCGATCGCTCGAGCTATATTTTGCAGCCAATCAGTTAGTTGCTGGTGAGAAGTGAACGCCTAAAAATATGCAAAAGAAAGTAACGTAACAAGTATTTCGTAAACAAATATCATAAATTAACCGAACCGAACCAAACCGTGACCACCCGTACTAAATATAACTATTAACGAATATTTTTTTTACAAAAAAATTATAACTTTTATTTTTTTTACAAAAAAATAACAACTTTTAAAAATTTATAACAACTAATTTAAAAAAAAAATAATAATAACATGTTTTTGTTTCACTTTTTTTTGAGTCACTTTTATTTTTTTTACAAAAAAATTACAACTTTTAAAAATAAATAACAACTAATGTTTTTAAAAATTAAATAACAACCTTTAAAAAAATTACAACTTTTATATTACAACTTTTATTTTTTTTACAAAAAAATACAACTTTTTTATTAAAAACCCGCCCCTTGTTTTGATATACCACTTTACCCCATCCACCCACCCCACCCATTCATTCACCACACACACCACACAAACCTATCTCATCCTATCACTCTCTCTCTCTCACTCTCCTCTCTCTCTCTCCTCTCTCTCTCTCTCACAGATATAATCCTCTCTCTCTCACAGATTTCATCCTTTCTCTCTATCAAACACCATAGATCTAAACCCTCCCCAGATCTAATCGTTTGCAGTTTACTTTAAAACCAAAGGGTGAATGGATGGTTTAGATCTATGGTGTTTATGGTACGATTGGTGGTGGTTGTGTTTGGTAAAAGGTTTTTTTTTGTGAATCGTATGGTTTAAGGTTTTTTTTCTTGGCTCTGGTTTTGTTTTTGGCTGTGGTAAAAAATCTTGGTTTTGTTTCGTAAAAAAAAACCGTACGATTTGGTTGGTTGTTTGGCTGTGGTAAAAAAATCTTGGCTCTGGTTGTATACGACTTGTTAGATCTTTTTAGATCTTGTTAGATTTGGTGATGGTGATGGTGGTTTGGTAAAAAATCTTGTTTGGTAGAAAAAAAAAACATTAAAAAATCACATCTAATGTTTTTTTTAATCGTATGGTTTTGTTTGGTAAAAAAAAAAACCATACGATTTGGTTAGTTGTTTGGCTGTGGTAAAAAATATTGGATTTGGTTGTATACGACTTGTTAGATCTTGTTAGATTTGGTGATGGTGATGGTGGTTTGGTAAAAAATCTTGTTTGGTTTGGTTTTGTCTGGTAAAAAAAAAAAAGATATGTTTTTTTTGTTTTTTTTAATCGTATGGTTTTCTTTGGTGTAAAAAAAAAAAAAAAAAAAAAAAAAACATACAATTTGGTTGGTTGTTTGGCTGTGTAAAAAATCTTGGCTCTCGTAGTATACAACTTCTTAGATCTTTTTAGATCTTGTTAGATTTGGTGATGGTGATGGTTGCTTATTGAAACTGCTTAATTTGATATTGTTTCATATTATGACAACCCGCTAATTTACAGGACAATACTATTCAACAAACTCGAATTTATTTTCTTGATATTTATTTGAGAACCATTTTACGTATACTTTTTACCTGAACCAACGTGAAACTTAGAATAAATTTCAAGTACATTAGAACTTAGGATATATTTAGACCACAATGCTCCAGTACCTTGCTCCTACTCCGGTTCACAATTTTAAACCATAAAACAATTTTCTGTTCTTTAAATACTTACGGTTGTCAATTCAACAAACGCTATTCACTATTTAAGATTTAACACCTGATATACCCAATTCTCCCAACGATTGTTTCTAAAGTATTTTATACTTCCAAAATTATTACCAAAGTTCCGAAAATATTTCCTGACGCCTAAAGTAACTTTTTTATGTCTTACGTTTAATTACGTACAACTTTCGTTAATCATCGAACCAACAACCAATACCTATTTTTAACACCCAAAACATACAATATATACTCTCTTGTACCAAAACTACACAATTACTCCCAATTTATCCCCATTGCTGCCCCCCCCCCCCCCCTTTTATTCTACAAACATTTACTAGACAAAAGGTACACAAAAATTAATTAGCCAACATTGACCACAAAACATGGAGCCACAAAACACAAAGGAGGCTTGACCAAGTCCATGTCTCCCCCCCAAGCCCCCATTCGGCCCAACATATATACCCTAGCCAATGATTCTTTTTTACCTAACTATTCAAGCTTTGAAAAGCCTTAGTATATATATGTGTTCATATGTATGTAAGTAACTAGTTCAAGACAAAAAAAAAAAAAAAAAAAAAAAAAAAAAAAAAAAAAAAAAAAAAAAAAAAAAAAAAAAAAAAAATCACTTCCCATATATATACTCCAAGTCGACACACAAAGAGGAGCAAGAAGGAAATATCTTGATTTTTGGTTAAGATCAAGTATATTTAGGGCACATTAGTAAGGGTTTGGAGCATTAGTCTTGAGGTTAAACAAGTGTTTTACAACTCTCATATCACTAATCTCTTTTGTAAGTAAATCTTACACTACTAAAATTTCATGTTTTTCATGTCCTAATGCTTGTCAAGTATCTATACTTAGTTATCACTTGGTACATGTTGATAAAGTTTTACATTCACCAAGATCTTTTAACAAAAGTCTATGTTTTAAACAAGTTTTTACTACAAGAAAACTAGTTAGTAAAAATCTTCACAAGAAAGTGATAATAAACCTTATATATACATGTATGTTAGTAAACTTGTAGATTTAAACATTTTTGATGAACACTTACATAGACCATTGAATATTGTTAAGTTATGGTTAGATCACTATTGTTATGTTGAGAAGTTGATGGATGAACTAGGGTTAGATATGGAGTTGTTGTTAAGAGGTTAAAATGACTAGAAGACTAGGAAAACTAATTTGACACTTTAAAAATGATTCTGTTTCATTTTGATTTATACAGCAAACTCAGTAACTTAGTAACAACTTTAGGCTAGAAATATAGAGAATAGACTCAATAACGAAAACGTAGCCGCTTAAATGAGTTAAAACGGGCTTATAACGAAAAAGATACGCTATTTTCAATTTAGACAACGAGAACTACTTTTTCAAAAAAAATTGTCAAATCTGTTAGGAATTTGGAGAGGTAAAAACTGATGATAAATGTGTTAGACCCGTATCCCGGTTACGAGTAGGCCCCACCCTAGATAGAATATGCTAAGGACTTTATGTGATTGGTTGGTCAACGAAGTTATGTGGAAGTCAAACCCGATAGTCAAACTAGTAGTCAAAGTATGACTAATGTGGTAATATAAGGTATGATGTATAAACTAAAGGGACCTTGTTTTCCAAGTGTTAATTATGTGTTATAAGTTAGTTGTGGCTAAAGTAAGAAGAAAGAGACTTGAGGGGCCATTAGTGCCATTAATCCAAACTTGTGCCTAGATAATTATTTATCCAGGAAAGTCTAGATAATTCTTCAATTATTAAGATGGAGAGAGTGAGGCCGGTTCTATGGAGAAAAAGGGAGGGAAGAAAAGTGAGTCTTGATGGTTTTAGGAAGAAGAAGATGAAGCTCTCAAGTTTATAGTTCTTCCTAGTAATAATCTTTCACAAGTAAGTATTCTATTTGATGATTTATAAGATTAAGAGTTATGATTGAGGTGGGAAATCATCATATGATCAAGGTATGATTATATGATGATTTAGAAAGGAAGAAGAGTAGGTTTGATGGGTTTTATAACCTTTGTTCATGATGTATTGTGTTATATGTTAAGTGTTTGTATGATGTTATGATTTAAGGTGTTTATGAGGATGATGATGTTGATGATGATGATGGTGACTAGTGAAGATGATGATGATTGTGGTGAAATCATGATATGATAGTTAGCTTGGATATGAGGTAAGTAACTCCCATTAAAACATGTTTTATATGTGTAATTATCATGTATGTATTGTGGTTGTATAAGAGTTGGATTTAGAATGGTTGTAAGCATAAGGATGGATGGCTAGGGATCTTGACTAAGGGTATGTTAGCTTGTTGGATTTGGCCTAGTTAAGGTATGTTGTTGATTATAGTGTTAGAGTTTGTGTATAATTATTAATATAAGTATGTCCGGTTTCGAACCCGAGACTCGGGATTGCACACAATACGTGAGAGTTTCAATGGTTTGAATAAATTAAATATATTTTATATTTATATTTATTCATTTCACAAAACAAACACTTAACGACAGTTAGTACTTAATGGAGTTAGAGATAACGGTCGTTAAAGGACTAAATGTGTAAAAGGGAGTTAGAAGGATCTAGAACCCATACCCATGGGTTTGTTCGGCCGATCCAACCCTTATGGGCTTGGGGTCGGTTTGTGTAGCTTGGAGAGGGGGTTAGGGATAGCCTATAAATACAATCACATTGTGTTTTGTTTTTCTCTAATCTTGAATCCCTAACTAAGGCCAAACTTCTTTCTCCTCTCTTCCTCTTGCTAGAACCGATCGGCCTATTTTTAATCCCACTAGGGATTGCCGAATCCAACTATAGCAACAAAGTGTTTGGTTTGTTTGTGATTCTTGAACCTAGCTTTTCCCATTGGAACGCTAGCATTGCGTGTGTACAAGAACGGGTAACAAGCTTATTTTAGCTTGTGTGTTTTTGCCTTAGATCGATCCATATAAGCCCTCTCCTTGGGTTTATATTTTGTTCTTGGAAGCACGTGATTCCTTGTTCTTGCTAGGAATAAAAAAGGTACGCTTTCTTTTAGTTTAATTAATTATATGTTTATGTAGATCCATTCCGCTGCGTGATCTTGATGTTTATGTGTTTATAGTATTTGTATGATTCACATATTCCAACAGTGGCATCATGAGCCGCGTTTTTAAACATGTAATTAATTACTAAACACATAAAAAATGGATCTTTACATGTTTTAGAATTCTAGGGTTTAATTTTTTTTATGTAAACCCTAATATTTTCCAATTATGGGTCGACACCCATTATAGTTTTTTAGGGTTTTAGGAATTGATAAATAAATTGTAGAAACCCTAGGATTACATGTAAAGAATTTTATGTGAAAATTAATGAGTACATAGGAGACGTCATTAATTAGAAGCGTACTATATAGACTTGTAAATATGTGTTACATTATTTTAAGTGCTATATATCCATGACAAAATCTTGCATATTTTGTCATGGAATGTTTGTTGTCTAATTGCCACATGATTTTTAAGATAGATCTTAAATTAGGGAAGACCCTAATATATTAATTAAAATTGGTTATGTGCAATGTGGTATCTAGTTAATTAAAACTTATGCGGCCAAGCTATTTGGCGTCTGTGGTCCATTGGGCACAATGAGCTCGAAAACCAATGGGAGTTTTATTAATTAGATACATTAAAATTCACATAGATAATTAATAGGATTTATCAAAAAGGTTTGCATGTGGTTATATGATATTGATTAATGATCATATACGTGTTATTGAGTGTTTATTTATTTATTTTTTAATTACTTGTTCTTTGTGTGTTTAATTATGATGGATTGTAACAACAAAGAGGGTAACTTTTACAATAAAAAAATAAATAAATGAACCTAATAACTATGAAACCTTTGTAGTAAACGATTTAATTTCCAAGTCTTATGTGCCGACAGTGGTTCGCTTCGCACGGTAATTTGCTCCCAGGCGAGACTAGCAATTAATAATTTACTACATAAATGTTTTAAGCTTTAAATCTTAAAGTTTTAATTGATTTGATGCGACTGTACAAAAGTGGTCGAAGCGGCGGACCTATTATTGACAAACTATAAAGTGGGTATAAGGTTGGTTCGCATTAAATTGTGACCTTAAAGGGGCGCGTTTTTAATTAGCTTCGGCGGACGTTTGCCCTTCCGCTCGCCTGTGCGTCAATAATAGACTTACCAAGTACACCATGAAAAAGTACGAAGCATCTTAAGGCAATGTTGTAAGTTTCTCAACGCCATCAATTAAATTTTGTTGATTTAAGCTGCGAATGAGTAAACTAAGTTTTGAAAATATATGATACAAAGATGAATGCATGACATCTTTGTACATATTTTTTGATTTCACACATCAAAAATTTAATACCCTTTAAATTTAAGTAATATGCCGACCAATTAATACAGAAACACCTAAGATGACATTCTACCATTGCTAGCAGCCTCAGCTGATGTAATGGTTTTCAAAGAATGAAGTCAAAAGGGGTAAATTGAGCACTTTCATTGCTAGCAGCCTCAACTGATGTGATGAAACGACGTCAATTTACACGTTTCTAAATTGGTTAACTTAATTGGGCACTTTCATTACTAGCAGCCTCAGCTGATGTAATGGAACGGCGCCAAGGCATAAAGATTTGGGGATCAAACATGCTTACATTTTGCAACTGTTGTTGGCAATATAATGTAAGTCCCAAGATTTCTAGGAATTGCAATTGGATATTGGCAATTGGGATTGACCCGTACCTTATTGAGTACATTCATTACTAGCAGCCTCAGCTGATGTAATGAAATGACGTCAATTAGGATCCTAATTTTCAGTGAAAATTAAATGGTTATTTAACCAATGGGTGTTTAGTTTTCTTGAAATGTTTAATTATCAAAAAATACTAATTTTTGAACTTTTTCTATAGAAATGGCCCAACCCGGAAACACTCCAAACATTACCTCCGCTTTCAAAATGATGATTGAAAAGGAGAAATTGACTGGGACTAAAAATTTTAACGATTGGTATCGTAATCTAAGGCTTGTCCTTAGGATAGCCAAACGTTATGATTGTCTTAGTAAGCCTCTTCCGGTTGCTCCTCCTGCTAACTCTTCTAATGATGCACTTAGAGAGTACAACGAAGCTTATGACAAGCACAATGATGCGGCTTGTCTCATGCTATCGGGGTGGGATCCTCAGCTGGTAAAACAGTTTGAGAATCATGGTCCGATGCAAATGATTGAGGAACTCCAACGTATGTTTGAGAAACCTCCAATGGCTGAGTTGTATGACGTACTTGACAATATAGCCAAGTGCAAGCAGGAAGCAACAACACCCCACTGGTACAGATATTGCCTATCGTCACACTGGAAATGTGTGACTATATGCATATAGTCACACACGTTTTTCTGGGTGTGTGTGACGAAAAGTCGCGCCACTAAAGGGTTCATATGGTCACATTGTTTAGTTTGTGGCCATTTTCATTGAAAAAGAGTGACCAAAACCCGAATATGTGTGACTAATTAGGCACAAGTTTTGTTGGATTTATTAGTATGTGTGACTATTTATCATCCTATGGCCACATGAATATATAATAAATGTGACGTTTGTGATGATTTAGTCACACAACGTGTGTTGTTTTTTTGGAGTTAGTCACATACAATTTAAAAAACAGTGGCCAAAAGTGTGAATAAGTGTGACCATATGTTGTTTAAAGTGAAAAAATGTGTATTTTGTGTGACTATTGTTCATCCAATGGTCACTTGAATTTTATATTTGTGTGGCCTTTTGTAATATTTAGTCACACAAAACATGTTTGTTTTGGGTATTTAGTCACATACAATTATGCAAAAAGTGGCCAAAAGTGTCAATAAGTGTGACCATATACTGTTTAAAGTGAAGATATGTTTATTTTGTGTGACTATTGATCATCCAATGGCCACATGAATTTTTTGTGTGTGTAGCCTTTTGTAATATTTAGTCACACAAAGCATGTTTGTTTTGGATATTTAGTCACATACAATTAAGCATAAAGTGACTAAATGTGTTAATAAGTGTGACCATATGTTGTTTAAAGTGAATAAATTTGTATTTTGTGTGACTATTGATCAACCAATTGCCACATGAATTTTTTTTTGGTGGCCTTTTGTAATATTTAGTCACACAACGAATTAAGCAAACAATGACCAAAAGTGTTAATAAGTGTGACTATATAAATCTTTTAGTCACATTTAAGAAATCAATATATATTAAAACAAATTCAAATATATATCAAAACAAATTCAAATACAATAAAATTAGAATGTATATAACTAATACATATCATACAGTAGTACTAGCTATATGAACCAACAATACTAACTTATAACTAACAGTTGTAACTAATACACTAGCATTATTAACTTCAAGCGGTCTTAATCTCTGAGCAGTCTTAACTTTGTAATAGAAGTAATAACTTTCACTAGCAGTAGTAGAACAAAACGAGCAGACAGTTGATCGTTCACACTAGGCGGTTCATATATCCAGTACCTTTCCTGTGCTTGTGAGCTCTTTGATTCCAAACTTGGCTAAATTTCTCTGAACAGCAACAATCTTCCCAGGATCCCTTGTAACCTAAATTAAACAAGTGAAAGTTACTAGAATTACTAGAATTTATGGTGCCGAACAATCTTTTGTTCTGCGTTTTGAACCTGTTTTTCAAGTTTTGCAGACATAGATTATACTGTGGTTAATAGCTCTTTTGGTACAAACAAATAAGTTCACTTTTCAGCATATAGACATCACATTAGTATCCTGCAATTAAGTACTTTTATCAAACTGCTATCTATATTGTGAGCAGGAAAACAAACCTTGATCGAAAACGCCGGCTGTAGTGCCCTTGGATGATTATATCCAGTTTTCAGATGATAAAGTATAGAATAAGATGATGTGTTTTTTTTTAGTTGAGATATAGTAAAAGGCAAATTCAAATAATCATCTTTCGTCAATGTTCGTATGGAAATTGCAGTATGTCTTGTAAACAGAATCCATAAAAAATGACCAATGGTCAAATAAAACAAGCATTTTACCTTGTTCTCTGAACCATTTTCAGCACCATTTGGTACAGCTTCTGAAGTTTCAGTTCCTTTTAATGGATTAGTAGGTGAAGCCAATCCTCCTTCCGTCAGAGCCGAAGTAACATCAGGCTGAACAGCAAACAAGTTCAGTAGGAATATGTCAATACCAATACTTAATTCAAAACAAAACACTGACAGTGATCATTCATGGTCTTTGTATAAACTAAGAGTGATAACCAATTTCAAAATGAAATTCCAAACGCCCTTATGGGTTTTCAGTACTTGTTGCGACGTAGCATGATGTCATTGAGCCTACAATGTTCATAGTCCAGAGTGCCACCATTTCTTTGTTTCCATCTACTTGATAATCTTTCATTGAAGTATGAACCTGAGGGGTCTACCTGCAGTGTAAAGCCGATGCAACCCATGATTAGTTATGACTTGTGTTAACCCAATATGACCCATTAACCCATTGCACTGGAACCATATATAGAACCAGATCAAGACAAACCATTAGTTTGGTTTATCAATGGATCTGGTTCAAATGATACATCAACCATTCAATTTGATTCGGTGTATGACTTCATGCCTCTAAACAAACAAAATCGATGACTGCATAGAAAGATTAATCTTGGTGGTAAATACAGAGTACTAAATTTACTTTCATGTGATCATGTCCTCAGTTTTTGGGTATAGAGGCTTTGGTGGTATCAAAAATGTTTCTTGAAAAAATTGTGATATACGGTTTTGAATGGCAATTAGTACTCGAGTACTTAGAAAGTTCGTAAGTTAATCTGAACTTTCAACTAAAGATACTAGTATGAGCCGATAACTAGAGACAAGAGTATCATAAGCACTTAACTACTGACTGCAAATGCACATCAAGACCACTTTTAGGTGGTGCAACAGTCACTTCCTCAATCACCGGTGGCTCCCCTGCTTTCCTAGCTACTGTGACTGCCAATAACACAAAGAAATGTTTAACAATGTACTCAAACTAATTAAACTAATCCATCTAATCTAATAAGAAAAGTAGTAACATAATTGAAGACTAATTTCAGTACTTTATTGCATTTCGTTTTGCTTAGCAGCTACCTCTGCTGGTCATTTAAAGATGATAGACTCAAACCTGGAATCATATGGTAGAGTATGAATAAAGGGGAGTAATGACTTTAACCCTAAACCTAGATACATACACAACTTACACCACAAAATGTGTCAACTCTAAATTGGATGTTACAATACAAATTTGAATAATCAGACAAATATAAGTGTATGCTATCAAAAATGTTTGTTGTACCACCCAAAATCACTAGCTAACAAGTATTGATGCTATAATAGAGGCCAGTGAATAACTCATTTTGGATCAATCATCTGGCTTATACCAACTTATATAAGGACCAACTAGCTCTAGGATGGAGCTTTTTTTGAGACATGAGCCCATACTCCAACTACACCACCCCATTCCACCCAATACACATACATAAAACAGTACGACAGTATAGTCTAAAAAAAACTAACAGAATGAAAACAACCGCTTCACCTGAGAGCCTTACAAAGGTAATATTCCTAACATCATTACATCCGTAGTCTTATCATTTACAATATACATTCTAATATCAGTAGGTACCACCCGTGTCAGTTCTCTGTCAATCCTGATGCATGTCTAAAATTTGCTGGTTTTAGCGGCGAATACTAATTATTGACTCAACAAACAAAAAAGTTACCACTTATTTACACCTGCAACCACAAACTAATTTCACTTGCAGCTTGCCTACTATATTAAAAACGAACCACATTTACTAAGCACAATGACTAAACTTGTACATATCAAAGTAACAAGCATGAGATAAACAACAAGCACAATCATATCATAAATCAAAAAAAAACATAACAAACAAAAAAAAAAGTTTGAAAAATGTACTACCTAATGAATGATTTGCCATGAATAGGTTTATCATCAATAGAGACATTTGAATGAACCTTAGAAGCATACATTCCTTCACTACCACCATGAGAAAAGAATGAATTAAATTTTGTTACAAATCCTTCATTCTTGTATTCATGGATCAAACATTTTACATCCTTAATTGTTATAACCAACAATAAGAAAACAACCTAGACTGACCCACCCTTGCACTTGGCCTGCAATAAGAAAATAACTTTCAAGATCTCAATGACATTTAAAAGTAACAAACACACAAGACTCACATCACGAATTCCAAGCAGCTTCTGGTTGGCTAAGGCCAGAACCTGCAGAGCAAACGAGAGAACCTGCAGAGCAAACGAGTACAATCTTTATGTATAAAACACAACTCATCATACAAGGGCATCACAAATATCAGGGGGCGTTTGTTTAAGCTTATTTATGGGCTTATGAGCTTATTTGTTTTCCGCTTAAGTTTCATAAGCCCCATTTTTTTGCTTATTTTGGGACTTATGAGCTTATATACTTGTATAAGCCCACAAGTCTCAAGCCGAAAAAATTGAGCTTTTGAAGTATAAGCCGAAAACAAATAAGCTCATAAGCCCATAAATAAGCTTAAACAAGCACTTCCTTAATCAATTCAAAAAATATAATGCTACATAATCTCAAATCACACTAAAGGGTATCCAAAAAATACAATGTTTATGCATAAAACACAATTCATCATAAAATGGTATAACAAATATCAATCAAGATAAGATACTTAAGTCTAAATAATCTCAAATTACAATAAAGGGTATTCAAAAAAATATAATCTTGATACCTAAAGATGAGAAATGAGGGTTTAAGAAATTGACGGGTTTAATTAAAAGAGGGTTTAGTGTTTTATAAACTATGGGTATGAGTGAGATGGGTTTTATCTTTAGCCATTGGAATCTGAGCACGTGCTTTCAGCTTCATTGGCATTTGATGGGCGAGCTTCAGTGTTGACTGCAGCTATTACATCTGAATAACTTGCATTTGATGGGCGAGCTTCAGTGTTGAGTGCAGCTATAGAAGATCTTGTTTTGGTGTAAAGAAATATTAAAATTTGTAAAGAAATAAAAGAAAGAAATAAACTGATTCATCACTTTTAGTTTTGAGATGGAGTATTGAAAACCAGGGCGGGTGAATGAAATATTTGGGAAGGAGGGGTAATTTGATTTTGGGGAAAAATTTAGGCGGCCTTGTGAAAAGCTGGGAAATTTTATTTTGGGAAAACTAAGTGAGGCACATTCTATATGATTTAGTCACTTTTAAATAATTTGTGACAAACTTGACTATATGATTTAGTCACATTTAAATAATGTGTGACAAACTTGAGTATATGATTTAGCCACATACACAATTACTTCATGTGACCATATATGAATTTTGGTCACACTGTTCAATTGTGTGACAAATATTTGTCACATATGTATATATATAGTGTGACTAATTTTTCAAACTTATTTGTATCCGTCACACGTCCCAAATTATAAGTGACTAAAAAAATCAAAACAAGTTTTACCAAATACCTCTAGTCACGAAAACATTCAAATGTGTGGCTGTAGCCTCAGATGTAATTCCGAAATGGTCACACAAGTCGGATCAAGTGTGGCTATTTATTTTATTCAGGTACATTTAGTCACATAAAAATGTTACTGTGTGGCCGTTCGAAAAACTGCATGTGTGACTAAATCCCATTTTTGTACTAGTGCCCGTAAGTACCCATGTGCTAGAAATGAAAGGTTATCTTGACCAATTGGATGCACTTGGAAGCGGGTATGTGGAAAATGTTAAAGTTGGCCTCATCAATAAATCCCTCAATGAGGAATTGTATGGTGACTTGGTGCGCAACTTCAACATGCATTGCAAGGGGAAGACATTTACTGACTTGCATGCAATGCTCATAGAACATGAGAAAGGACTTGCTAAGAAAGCTCCTACACCTGCTGTGATGGCAATTAGAGGTGGTAGGGTAGCTAAGCCCGGTAAACCGCACAAAGCGAACAAGAAGGGCAAAGGGAAAGCTGACAAAGGAAAACAGGTCGTGATCCATCAGTAGAAGCCCAAGAAGCAGAATCCTCCTCCCAAGAAGGATTATCCTAAAAAGGATACGGCTGCTTGTCACCACTGTAACACTCCTGGACATTGGAAGAGGGACTGTCCATTGCTGCTTGAGGAGTGTCGCAAGAATAAGAATGCCAAGGCTGGGCAGGGCGCCAGCACATCAGGTATTTTTATGGTTGAATTATTTTCCTTTCCTCGTAAGCAAAATGCCTGGATATATGATACAGGATGTGGTACTCACATTTGTAATACATCGCAGGGGCTTAGAGGAGTGAAGAAGCTGAACTATGGGGAATGCTACTTGTATGTCGGCAACGGTATACGTGCAACAGTGGAAGCCATAGGGACTTTTGATTTACTGCTACCTTCGGGTTTAATTTTAGTATTGAACAATTGTCATTACGCACTGTCTATTGTTAGAGGTTTCGTTTCAGTTTCTTTATTGTTGGATAATGATTTTGAGCATACTTTTAATAATAATGGAATTTCTGTTTCTTTAAATTCTGTTTTTTATTTTAATGTTATTCCATTAGATGGTGTGTTTGAAATTGATATGAATAATCATGCATCCAACGGAAATGATTCTGTGTATAGCATCGGAAATAAGAGAATCAAGTCTAACTTGGATTCGTCTTATTTATGGCACTGTCGTCTTGCTCATATAGGCAAGAAACGCATGGAAAGGCTGCAACACGATGGGCTTTTACAAAATATCAAAGATGATTCGTTTGACAAATGCGAATCTTGCATATCTGGGAAGATGACGAAGAAAACTTTTCATAGCAATATGGAAAAGGCTTCGGATCTACTTGGATTAATACACACGGATGTGTGTGGTCCACTTAGACATGTGTCTAAACGCGGTGCTACCTACTTCCTAACCTTCACGGATGACTATAGTCGTTATGGCTGTGTTTATTTACTTAAACACAAACATGAAGTCTTTGAGACATTCAAGGTTTTTAAGAATGAAGTAGAATTACAACTCGGAAAGAAGATTAAGGCCCTTCGATCCGATCGTGGTGGTGAGTATTTAAGCCAAGAGTTTAAAGATTATCTAGCTGAGTGTGGCATTGTCCAACAACTCACTTCTCCTTATACTCCACAGCAAAATGGTGTATCTGAAAGGAGAAATCGTACCTTGTTAGATATGGTGCGATCTATGTTTAATCTTACAACTCTTCCCTTATCCTTTTGGGATTATGCTCTTGAAAGTGCTGTTCGCATATTAAATATGGTTCCAACTAAGAAGGTTGATAAGACTCCATATGAATTATGGACTGGAAAAGCTCCCAACTTGTCTTACTTAAAGGTCTGGGGTTGTGAGGCATTTGTTAAACGTGACTCACCTGATAAACTCCAACAAAGATCTGTTAAGTGTATCTTCGTAGGATACCCTAAGGAAACAAGGGGTTACTACTTTTACTTCCCACCAGAAAATAAAGTCATTGTGGCTAGATATGGTGAATTCCTTGAGGAGAGTTTCTTGTCTCAAGAATTCAGTGGGAGAGTATATGATCTCGAAAGTGATCATGAAGATACGTCGCCTTCTGAGAACACTAACACACTTCCTGTGGACCTGAAAGTTTAGGTCCTCCACCTGAAGTTGAAGTGGTACCCGTCCGTAGATCTTCAAGATCTACAAAAGCTCCTGATCGTCTATGTTTAAACGTAGAGTGTGAGGAAGACATACTAGGGGATCTTGATGAGCCAACTAGTTATAGTGCTGCCATTAATAGTCCTGAAAAGGATAAATGGCAGACAGCTATGGATGGGGAAATGCAATCCATGAAAGAAAATAAAGTCTGGATTGAAGTAGACCTTCCTCCCAATGCTAAGGTAGTTGGGAGTAAGTGGCTCTTCAAAAAGAAAACGGACATGGATGGCAATGTACACACCTACAAAGCTCGTTTGGTGGCTAAAGGCTTTACCCAAACATACGGTGTTGACTATGAGGAGACATTTTCTTCTGTGGCCGACATTAGAGCTATTAGGATTCTTATAGCCATAGCTGACTACTATGACTATGAGATTTGGCAGATGGATGTCAAAACCGCCTTTCTGAATGGTCGCCTAGATGAAGACATCTATATGGCGCAACCTGAGGGGTTTGTGAATCCACAATTTCCTGAGCATGTATGCAAGCTTCAAAGATCCATTTATGGATTGAAGCAAGCATCCAGGCAATGGAATAAGAAATTTGATGAGGAAATCAAGAAGTTTGGATTTACTCAAAATTTCGATGAGCCATGTGTATACCACAAAGTTAGTGGGAGAAACACTACTTTTCTTATCCTATATGTCGATGACATATTAATCATGGGAAATCATATACCAAGTCTTAATGAAGTTAAGGCTTATCTAAGTAAATGTTTTTCCATGAAGGATTTAGGAGAAGCAGCTTATATCCTTGGAATCAAGATCTATAGAGACAGATCTAAGCGGTTGATCGGTTTAAGCCAAAGTGCTTACATGGATAAAATATTTAAGAGATTCAATATGAAAAATTCCAAGAAGGGATATTTGCCCATGCAAGTAGAACATGGCTTAAGTAGCGAAATGTGTGCTTCTACACCTGAAGAGGTGGCATACATGAAGAAAGTTCCGTATGCTTCGGCAGTAGGATCCATCATGTATGCAGTTAGATGTACAAGTCCAGATGTGGCATTCGCACAAAATTTAACCAGTCGTTATCAGCAAAACCCAGGGAAAGATCACTGGCATGCTGTTAAGAACATTCTTAAGTATTTAAGGAATACTAAAGATATGTTTCTTGTTTTCGGGGGAAATCCAGACGTAGAACTGAATGTTACAGGTTTCTGCGATGCGTCCTTTCAAACTGATAAAGATGATACGAAGTCTCAGACGGGTTACATTTTTTGTCATAAATGGAGGAGCTATAGACTGGAAAAGCAAAAAGCAGAGTACAACGGCCATGTCTGCTACAGAAGCTGAGTATATTGCTGCATCAGAAGCTGCACAAGAAGCTGTTTGGATAAGGAAATTCATTTCGGATCTTGGAGTGATGCCGTCAAATGAATTACCTATAAATGTGTATTGCGACAACTCTGCTGCAATCACATTCGCCAATGAACCTGGAGTTATGAAGGGCGCCAGACATTTTCGTAGGAAATATCACTATGTTCGAGAACAAGTCGAACTGGGTGAAATCAATGTATTCAAAGTTCACACAGATGATAATCTGGCTGATCCTTTCACGAAGGCATTACCTAAGGAAACGTTTACTCGACATGCTCAGGGTATTGGTCTTCGTTTAGCTGATAGTTTCATGTAAATCTGTGATTAGTATTTTGGATAAGGGACATGTAAATAATTATTATTTTAATGAAATAAAGTGCGGATAACGTTTATTCTCATTATTAATATTTGTGTCCTATATTTGCATGTTTAAATCCGCGAATAATTAATTTATTCTAAATGGTCCATTTTCAATTAATAATATGGGAATATTATTGAACTAAGACAAATGTGAGGATTGATAGAATGTACTGTAAGTTTAAGACACCAATGTCACATGATATTCAATATTGGATAAATTGAATATAGGACTTATCCCAACCACATGATTATACTTTATGGATCATCGTCATTAAGTATATCATGAATATTTATCCTCTGACTTGAGATACCAGATAATTACCGAGGATGTAGCTCATTTTCTGTAAGGTAGTCTAACGCTATCCGTAAAAGGTAGTTATAAGGGCTATTTTCGGAAGTGATGCAAAGTTCGAGGGTTATGCTCGTAGTCAATAAAGGATTTGTTCCTTCAACTTTGTGTTGAAGTTTAATACTGCTTGGCCACTCGTAGGATTGACAAGATATTTGCGTGCGCACGCCCAAAGTCTATCTGGAAGACGTTCAGATGTTTTTGTAATCTTGATCAATTATGTGTAAACGAGAAACTAATAGTTAATTATGGAATGACCTAGATCCATATCCATATTAACGCAGTATTAGCAACAAAAGGATAAGTATGATGATTATATCATCACGTGGTTTTTTCCAGGAAAACCATACTCGGATCGAGCTGGGGGCATTGGGATCTGTTAAGCTAGACTAGCCCATGTCATTACTATATTAATAGTTATCCAAGTGGGAGCTGTTAGAGTTTGTGTATAATTATTAATATATGTATGTCCGGTTTCGAACCCGAGACTCGGGATTGCACACAATACGTGAGAGTTTCAATGGTTTGAATAAATTAAATATATTTTATATTTATATTTATTCATTTCACAAAACAAACACTTAACGACAGTTAGTACTTAACGGAGTTAGAGATAACGGTCGTTAAAGGACTAATTATGCAAAAGGGGGTTAGAAGGATCTAGAACCCATACCTATGGGTTTGTTCGGCCGATCCAACCCCTATGGGCTTGGGGTCGGTTTGTGTAGCTTGGAGAGGGGGTTAGGGATAGCCTATAAATACAATCACATTGTGTTTGGTTTTTCTCTAATCTTGAATCCCTAACTAAGGCCAAACTTCTTTCTCTTCTCTTCCTCTTGCTAGAACCGATCGGCCTATTTTTAATCCCACTAGGGATTGCCGAATCCAACTATAGCAACAAAGTGTTTGGTTTGTTTGTGATTCTTGAACCTAGCTTTTCCCATTGGAACGCTAGCATTGCGTGTGTACAAGAACGGGTAACAAGCTTATTTTAGCTTGTGTGTTTTTGCCTTAGATCGATCCATATAAGCCCTCTCCTAGGGTTTATATTTTGTTCTTGGAAGCACGTGATTCCTTGTTCTTGCTAGGAATAAAAAAGGTACGCTTTCTTTTAGTTTAATTAATTATATGTTTATGTAGATCCATTCCGCTGCGTGATCTTGATGTTTATGTGTTTATAGTATCCGCATGATTCACATATTCCAACATATAGTTGTGATGAATGGATGTAATTATGTTATGAAGTTGTGTATGATATGGGTGGTATGACGTAGCTTAGAGGCTTTTATGTGATTATGATGCTTATGTGGAAATATGTGTATGAGATATGTTTTATGTCGGGTTACTTACTAAGCGTAAGCTTATTCTTTAGTTGTTAATGTTTTGTAGGTCTATGTGCGGCGAAATGGAAGTACTTGGATGGTAGCATAAGGATTTGGAAGTGGATTTGGAAGATAATATACCTTAAGAGCTAGGTAGAATACCGAGCTCGAGTCAAAGTTGTACCCCCGAGAGTCTTTTAGTGTTTTGTAAAGTAAGGTCGAGTGTCAAATTGTATGTTAGAGAAGTCATAGCGATTTGGGAGTCTAACGATGAGTCAAAGTGTGTTTTAAGCGTTATGTGCAAAGTTAAAGAGGCGTTTGGTTTAGTTGTAGATCTACCCATTTTGGGTAGTAAACGGGTCAAGTGTCGTTGGAACACGTTTGATATGTTAAGTTATTGATGTTGGTCAAGTTTGGTGTAAATCGGAAGTCGTATGGATGGTTTGTAGTGAAAATGGGTCAAAACGGGTTATTTGCATAACCCGTCTCATTTGTAAAAGTCCTATTCCGGGAAGTCGTTCGGTCAATGTTTTGTATTGGAAATGATCTTATAGATATACCAATCATATCTGGAAAGTTTGGTTAAGTTTCGAGTTCGGGAGGTCGGGTTTCCAAGCGGAGATAACGAAAACTGATTTTCAGGGACAGCAGGTTCAAATCGTCGCGGTTTGAACTCAAACCGGCGGTTTGGACTGTTTTTCAGATTTTTGGTAATTTTCAAAAATTCATATCTTTTAATCCGTAAGTCGTCACGGGTCGTGCCACCTATCGTTTCGAAGGTAATCGAGTTTACTTTCATTTAAAAATAGCCTTAACGGCTGAATGTTTATAGATTTTGTTCAGTTGTTAAAAGAGTGGTCGGATGTCCATAAAAGTCAATCGTTTCCGCGTGTAAAGTTTTAAATTTTGGTCTAATCGGGCACGGGGTGTAACAAAATGATATCTAGACTAGCCGAGACCTTAAAAAGCCGATAGTATACTTAAATACCTTCGCGGGGATAGGTAAAACTTAAGAAACGAAGCTACGACGCAAAAGTTACGGCCTAATAAAGATTTACGTCGACATATACGTTGACAGCTTCTATTTTTGCTATAAGAAAGCTGTTAGGATTATTTGGATTAGATTTTTGGAACTTTTGGAGTACATTTTGGCTAAAATGACGTAAACGGAAATGGTATAAACATTATATACACTTATAGGTGCGTTAGAGATTTTCAAAATAAGTATTAACATGGCGACTAAAACTTGATCATGAGATAAACAAGTTATGTTTTTTCCAAAAAGGGTGATTTCTAAATAAATCACTACTAGAAAAAGGTCTATCCTTGACTCGCATTTTATGACGCACGCTACAAGATGACGCGCAAATAGCAAAGTCATAAAATAAGAGTCATAACGAGTAAATTTTTTATTAGGGATGACTCGTTTTCAGAAGCGTCATAACATAGGGTCATAATCAGTTAAAATTTAGCCTGCTAGAAGACGCTCGTTTTGCTTCGTCATAAATAGGGGTCATCTATGTTTTTTTTTAACATCTGCTTCATCAAAATCTATCATTTTTTTTTGCCAAAACACTTCCCGCTCTCAAAAAAAAAAAAAAAATAATTCCCAAAAAATCATATCTGCTTCGTTTTTTTTTTTGGCCAAAACACTTCCCGCTCCTTCCAAAACACTTCCCGCTCCTTCTAATAATAAATAAACAAACACACCCTCATCTTCCCATTTCATCTCTCTCACTCAAACATACTCCCTCCTTCACAAACCCTAGCCGCCGCCTGTCAACCCCCAACACCACCTCCACCGCCTGTCACTGAGCAACACCGCCACCACAACAAGAACCCTCATCATCTCCTCTATCTACCACTATATCACACGCGCCCTAAAAGTTATACACCACCTCGTTTTTTGTGCCACCGTCGTCAATACACCACCACCACCATCATTTTAACCCTTAAATCTATAGATCTATTGAAGAAAGGTAAGAAAATGTGAAGTTGGGTGTGAGTTGACTCGCTGCGAGTCAAACTCGTGACCAACTCACCACATTACTTGAGATTTTGGGTATAAAACTAATGGGTTTTGATATTTTATAAGCTTTTGATAAATAAAAACATGATTGAAATGAGTTTGGTATCAAGATGTTGTGTGTTGTGTGTTTCGAATGGGTCAAACCGTGAGCCAAAGCTCACGGTGTTCTTGATGTTACTACCGCTGTTGTTTTGATTCACGGTGTCATTGATGTCTTCATTCTTGTTATTTTTTTTGATATCATGGCCTTCTTGATGTTCTTGAAACTGTTGTTGTTAAGCCGTGGGTTAGGATTAGATTGTTGAAGTTGTTGTGGATTATTGTTGTTATGTCGTGGTTACGGGCTGCCAAGAAAGAACGAGCCGAGACCACTAGGGTCACGGCCATGTTGCTTGTTGTCATTATATTGATTGTTGACCGATGTGTTATTGTTGTTTGTTGACCCTTGATGATAACTTGTGATGCTGCTGCTTTTCTTGTTGCTAGAGTTACTATTGCTGTTGTTTAGAAGGTAAGCCGAGACCATGGAGGTCTCGGCAATGGCTTGATGTTGTTGTTTGTGTTGACCGAGAACCCAAGAAACCCACCAAGGCCATTTCGGCCGAGTGTTGGTCACGGCAAGACTAAGCCGAGACCAAACGGTTTCGGCAAAGGTCTTTGTAGCCGCCTCTTGTTGCCATTATTATTGTTATTGTGTTTGTAGATTTTAGGGGTACTTTGTAGAATTTTAATTCATCCTTTTTAAGCTATCATAAGCTCACCTTTGGGACATTCAAACTTGGGCTGCTTGTTTACTGTTTCTTGGTTATTCTAGGGATGACAATATCGACCCATTTACTTATAAAGGGGTTGATTTTGGTTGACAATATCGACCCATTTGCTGGTGTTTTGAATTGGACAGCGGGGGCAGCTTAAGAAGCCTGATCATGCTGATCTTCGCTTCAAATGCAGGACTTATGCTCGCCTGCTACAACACTTGAAGGTCAGTTTTTATATATAAGCTATACAATCGTTAATAAAAGATATGTTGACTTATTAATATTACTTCAGCATCAAGTACTCGTTATGTGCAGAGTCGACAAAAATTGTTTGGGCCCTTTGAGGAAAGCATACTGTATGTCCCTTAATCTGCTTTTACGGCGCGAGGTACGGGTCGTAAACTTGTTAAAAACATACTCTCTAAATTTAGCATTTTATGGCTCTGTTAAGACAGGAAACTGCAAAGATATTTTATTAAAACATCTATGTCTTTTTCAGGCTCGTGAATTTGCCAATGAGCTTCGAGCTGGTACTAAAGCATCAAGAAATCCAACTGTCATGGGGTATCAGCCGATTATGCCTCAACAAAGGCCACCAAATGTCATGCAGTAGCCGCAACATTATACTCGGGTAGTCTTGTTGTATAGGCAAAGTTAGAGATGGTGTATAAGCGGGTTTTTAACATAGGCAAAGTTAGGTTGATTTTTTAGTTCTAGCAGCAACAAGGAAAATATTTGTGTTTTTAATTTTGTATTATCAAGTTTTTAATATATGAAATGCGTTATTTTGATATTTGTGTTTTTAATTTTGTATTATCAGGTTTTTAATTGTCATTTAATAGAAAATTAGGAACTGAAAAAAATTAATTTTAAAAAAAAAAAAAATTAGGTTATGACACGCAAAAAGGAGAGTCATAAAACGTGGGTCATAAGTGCGCGTCATAGAGGGATGACGCACAAATGCGAGTCATGAAGATTTATGACGGGTCTTTCCTTGACTCGCATTTGCGCGTCATAAGGTCTCTTTTTGACTCGCATTTGGAGTCAAGGATAGCCCTTTTTCTAGTAGTGAATGATCAAATTGACGCAACCATGTTTTGACAAAAAATATTACAACAACATGTACAAGTGGTAATGTAGAGTATGAACTTGCGTGCATGACCTTGTTTTTGAACCTAAGACATATGTATTATTTAGGTCGCGATTAGAGTTATCGGACTTAAATTACCATTTGCCAATTTACCAATCGGGATTTACTTTTGCTAAGGTGAGTTCTCGTTGCCCCTTTTTCATTATGTTTTTCTTTGGGGGAAAATGGTACTCAAATGATATTTTAACTGTTTTCATGCTGTGATTATACTGTTTTCATGTTTTTGGACATTATGTGTGTTGATGCATTTATATGCTGTGACGGGTTTTGTGCGACTATGAATGCGCAACTGTTAACTCTCTGTTGAGAGCCTACGTGTTGATAGATCTATCGGGGTAGCTCCCCACAGTGTATGTTTATGTGTGCAACCAGCGTGGCAGGTTCAGTTGGCGCGACACTACTTTGTTTTGACTTGTGCTTATAATTGGTTATCATGCTCACTGTTGTCCTACACTATGCTATCACAGCTCAGCGGTTTTACTTTTAAACCTACGAGCTCACCAACATTATGTTAACGTTTTCGAGTATCCATTTTCAGGTGTTAAGAATGAAGGTACCATAGAAGGTTGAGTAGTGACCTGACTTAGCAAGACTTAAGACAAGACCCTTTCGGGTTATAACTCGTGAAGCTGCATTTGGATATTGCTTAGTGATGTTGTGTAACTTTGAGACTCATGTCGTTTTGTATTTTGTACTTAACCCGTTGTGGGAGTTTGTGACTATTATCAGATCAATGTATTACATTTAGTATTTCTCTATTGTGACGCCTTGTGTTCTTGACAATGAGGTCATACCCCGTAAATGCCATTCCGCTGCGCCATTTTTGGGGTGTGACAGATTGGTACCAGAGCCAAGGTTATAGAGAATTAGGTGGTTTAACCTAGACTATAACCTAAGAACCCTCATATAGTTTGCATTATAGGAATTACGTGTGCGATTATGTGTATAGTATGACACGAAGTGATGATGATAAGTAAATGCAACATGATGCTATCTTAAAAACGCCTGGCCAACGTTTTTACGATAACATGATGCGGCATGGACTTATCAAATTCATGGATTGTCAGATAGGAAGCTGAGTGTAGTAGTACGATACGTATGCCGACCTATCCTACCTATCTCCTATCTAACGTCTATCAATGTCCTACCTTGTAGAATCATGCCTCCAAGAAGGTCAACTCGAGTTAACCGAGGCATTCCAGCAATGAGACTCCTGATGTTGCTACTATTATCACCCAACAACTACGGGAACTGTTACCCACTATCGTCACCCAAGTTGGCGACCATATCAGCAACCAAGGGAACAACGTGAGTGGGAATAATCAAGCGGACAACGACGGTGGAAGTGATCACGTCAATGATGGGAACCATAACAACGGTAACAAGGGATGTACTTACAAGGAATTTACCGCGTGCAAACCGATGGACTTTGATGGCAATGGAGGTGCGATAGCTTATACTCGATGGATCGAGAAGATGGAGTCAGTAATTGACATAAGTGAGTGTGCGAGTCATCAGAAGGTGAAGTATGCTGCTTGTTCATTGATTGGAAAAGCATTGTCTTGGTGGAATACACAAATTCAGGCTAAGGGCAGAGAAGCTGCCATAGAGATGAGTTGGGATGAATTTAAGGCATTGTTAAAAGAGGAGTATTGCCCAGACAATGAGATGCAGAAATTGGAACATGAGTTCTACCACCATACCATGGTAGGAGCTGATCATACGACTTATACGGATCGATTCCATGAGCTTGCTAGACTGGTACATCACATGGTCACTCCTGAATCCAAGAGAATTGAGAGGTACATCTATGGTTTCGTCCCTGAGATTCGCGGGATGGTGAAAGCGACTGAGCCCCCTACCCTTCAGAACGTGATACTGAAATCTGCAACCTTAACGGATGAAATGGTTAGGAATGGGACATTGTCCAAGAGTGGTGATAAGAGGAAGACCGTAAGTGAGCCAAGTAAGCAAGGAGATGCAAATGGTGACAATAAGAAGGCGAAATGGGGAAAAGGATTTGTGGCAACGAGCTCGGGCCGTAAGGGATATGAAGGTCCTCACCCTAAGTGTGCCAAATGTAACTACCACCACCTGGAGACTAAACCCTGCCTAGTGTGTTTCAGCTGCAATCAGACTGGTCACATTGCAAGGGATTGTCGAGCAGTAGTCATGCAGGCGACTCTAGTTAATGTCATTTACCCAAGGACATGCTTTGAGTGCGGGAGCCCGGATCATTTCCGAAACACGTGTCCTAAGCTGAATAGGGCACAGGGGCAAGTGCAGAATAACCAGAATCAGGCCTTAGTGACTAATGGAAACAATGGCAACCCAGCTCGTGGGCGGGTATTCGTGATGAACGCTGAAGAAGGACGCCAGGACCCGAACCTCGTGACGGGTATGTTCTCCTTAAACGGGCATTAGACTTCCGATGTTGATTATAGATTTGTTTTCACCTAGTTCATGCCTCTGTTAAAGGCGAAACCTAGTGTTCTAGCTCTTAATTATGAGATTGATATGGTGTATGACCAAAAAGGTAGAAACCGATAAGATGGTTCAAATCTTCACCACCTGGTAGTAAGATCTTGGAGTGCTGAAATGCCACCCGTTCATTTCTGAGCAACCCCAAACTTTAACTAAAAATTTTCTTTTTCTTAAAAAAAAAAAAGAAAAAAAAGTAAGCTTTTTAACAACTTTTAACTTAATTTCATGTCAGTTCTTGTTTGATGAGATGTGAGATTAAGTTTAAAGTTGTTACTTAGCTTAAAATTTTTAAATAATTTTGCTCAAGAATGGACGAGGCATTTCATGAGGCCTAATCACTCGATAGTTACTATAAAACCGCCTATTTCAGTGCGCTTAGTAGGACGAGCAGAAACCCAAAGATACCTCGCGAGCTTAAAACTTCCCTGGAGTACTTCGTAGAGACCTAACAGGAATTACCCCTCCTTGAAGAATTGAGATGCGCATAAACTTAACTCCCGGAGCGGCACAAATTTCATGATATGCGATACTTCTCGAAGAAAGATTCTGAACCCGAATATCATTAGTTGAGAGTGCACAAGACTGACAACCCTAAAACACGCGTTAAGAACGATATACAGGCAATTCGAGTTTTCAGGATAAGTCCTTTGGTTTGATCGATGCCTCCGTAGTATTCAAAGATAAGAAATCCAATTAGAGCGACATACATGAGGAGCGCCTTACCTATTTTATCGAATCGTGACAGCCAATCCACATAGCGATTTTGGTAGACACTATAGGACGCATTAGAAACACAGTTGGAGTGGAGTACGACCTACCATTCCTAGACCGATGGTCAGGGCGATCATACTATCCGACATTAGGAGATATACTTAGGGCACGCACTATTGATTTTGGAGGAAACAGGAATGCACATCACTCTTTGTTGAATCTTCTCTTTGGATATCTACTAGTTGTTTAGTTGAAAACGATCCAAAAATTGAGCCAATCCTTAAAAAATGTTGAGTTCTTTTCTTACAACTTGACATTTAACTTGATTTCATGATAGTTCTTGTTTGATGAGTTGTGAAGTTAAGTTAGATTCAAGTTGTTATGTAGTTTAAGGATAGGTCCAACTTGTTGCTTAGCTTAATCTCATGACAGTTCTTGTTTGATGAGTTGTGAGATTAAGCTGAAAACAAGTTGTTACTGGGCTTAAACTTATAGTTTAGCTTAATCTCATGACAGTTCTTATTTGATGAGTTGTGGGGTTAAGCTATATTTCAGTTGAGCTTCAACTTAAACTACTGAAAAGATGCCTAAAGTTTTTGATGGCTTTACTCAAGGACAGGAAAGCTTGCCTTACTGTGTGATTATTATATGGTTTCATTTGTGTGATTTCTGGAGGTTAGGAAGTATTGATAGTACCAATTGGGGAGTAGCACCCGGTACTATTTGGATTGACACCCACACCCTTACCTTCTGTGTGCAACCAAACCGAAGGGTGAATACTGTCCGATCAAGCTCAGACCTTTAGTCAACTGAATTTTAAGGACAAAATTCTATTAACGGGGGTAGACTATAACAACCCGCTAATTTACAGGACAATACTATTCAACAAACTCGAATTTATTTTCTTGACATTTATTTAAGAACCATTTTACGTATACTTCTTATCTGAACCAACGTGAAACTTAGAATAAATTTCAAGTACATTAGAACTTAGGCAATATTTAGTCCACAATGCTCCAGTACCTTGCTCCTACTCCGGTTCACAATTTTAAACCATAAAACAATTTTCTATTCTTTAAATACTTACGGTTGTCAATTCAACAAACGCTATTCGCTATTTAAGATTTAACACCGGATATACCCAATTCTCCCAACGATTGTTTCTAAAGTATTTTTATACTTCCAAAATTATTACCAAAGTTCCAAAAGTATTTCCTGACGCCTAAAGTAATTTCTTTATATCTTACGTTTAATTACGTACAACTTTCGTTAATCACCGAACCAACAACCAATACCTATTTTTAACACCCAAAACATACAATATATACTCTCTTGTATCAAAACTACACAATTACTCCCATTTTATCCCCATTTCTGCCGCCCCCCCCCTTTTATTCTACAAACATTTACTAGACAAAAGGTACACAAAAATTAATTAGCCAACATTGACCACAAAAAATGGAGCCAAAAAACACAAAGGAGGCTTGACCAAGTCCATGTCTACCCCCCTAGCCCCCATTCGGCCCAACATATATACCCTAGCCAATGATTCTTTTTTACCTAACTATTCAAGCTTTGAAAAGCCTTAGTATATATATGTGTTCATATGTATATAAGTAACTAGTTCAAGACACACAAAAAAAAATATCACTTCCCATATATATACTCCAAGTCGACACACAAAGAGGAGCAAGAAGGAAATATCTTGATTTTTGGTTAAGATCAAGTATATTTAGGGCACATTAGTAAGGGTTTGGAGCATTAGTCTTGAGGTTAAACAAGTGTTTTACAACTCTCATATCACAAATCTCTTTTGTAAGTAAATCTTACAGTACTAAAATTTCATGTTTTTCATGTCCTAATGCTTGTCAAGTATCTATACTTAGTTATCACTTGGTACATGTTGATAAAGTTTTACATTCACCATGATCTTTTAACAAAAGTCTATGTTTTAAACAAGTTTTTACTACAAGAAAACTAGTTAGTAAAAATCTTCACAAGAAAGTGATAATAAACATATATGTTAGTAAACTTGTAGATTTAAACATTTTTGATGAACATTCACATGGACCTTTGAATATTGTTAAGTTATGGTTAGATCACTATTGTTATGTTGAGAAGTTGAAGGATGAACTAGGACTAGATATGGAGTGGTTGTTAAGAGGTTAAAATGACTAGAAGACTAGGAAAACTAATTTGACACTTTAAAAATGATTCTGCTTCATTTTGATTTATACAGCAAACTCAGTAATTTAGTAACAACTTTAGGCTAGAAATATAGAAAATAGACTCAATAACGAAAACGTAGCCGCTTGAATGAGTTAAAACGGGCTTATAACGAAAAAGATACGCTATTTTCAATTTAGACGACGAGAACTACTTTTTCAGAAAAATTGTCAAATCTGTTAGGAATTTGGATAGGTAAAAACTGATGATAAATGTGTTAGACCCGTATCCCGGTTACGAATAGGCCCCACCCTAGATGGAATATGCTAAGGACTTTATGTGATTGGTTGGTCAACAAAGTTACGTGGAAGTCAAACCCGATAGTCAAACTAGTAGTCAAAGTATGACTAATGTAGTAATATAAGGTATGATGTATAAACTAAAGGGACCTAGTTTGCCAAATGTTAATTATGTGTTATAAGTTAGTTGTGGCTAAAGTAAGAAGAAAGAGACTTGAGGGGCCATTAGTGCCATTAATCCAAACTTGTGCCTAGATAATTATTTATCCAGGAAAGTCTAGATAATTCTTCCATTATTGAGATAGAGTTGGGAATGCCGGTTCTATGGAGAAAAAGGGAGGGAAGAAAAGTGAGTCTTGATGGTTTTAGGAAGAAGAAGACGAAGCTCTCAAGTTTATGGTTCTTCATAGTAATAATCTTTCACAAGTAAGTATTCTATTTGATGATTTATAAGATTAAGAGTTATGATTGAGGTGGGAAATCATCATATGATCAAGGTATGATTATATGATGATTTAGAAAGGAAGAAGAGTAGGTTTGATGGGTTTTATAACCTTTGTTCATGATGTATTGTGTTATATGTTAAGTGTTTGTATGATGTTATGATTTAAGGTGTTTATGAGGATGATGATGTTGATAATGATGATGGTGACTAGTGAAGATGATGGTGACTAGTGAAGATGATGATGATTGCGGTGAAATCATGATATGATAGTTAGCTTGGATATGAGGTAAGTAACTCCCACTAAAATATGTATTATATATGTATTTATCATGTATGTATTGTGGTTGTATAAGAGTATAAGAGTTGGATTTAGAATGGTTGTAAGCATAAGGATGGATGGCTAGGGACCTTGACTAAGGGTATGTTAGCTTGTTGGATTTGGTCTAGTTAAGGTATGGTTAGATCACTATTGTTATGTTTAGAAGTCGATGGATGAACTAGGGTTAGATATGGAGTTGTTGTTAAGAGGTTAAAATGACTAGAAGACTAGGAAAACTAATTTGACACTTTAAAAATGATTCTGTTCCATTTTGATTTATACAGAAAACTCAGTAACTTAGTAACAACTTTAGGCTATAAATATAGAAAATAGATTCAATAACGAAAACGTAACCGCTTGAATGAGTTAAAACGGGCTTATAACGAAAAAGATACGTTATTTTCAATTTAGACGACGAGAACTACTTTTTCAGAAAAATTGTCAAATCTGTTAGGAATTTGGAGAGGTAAAAACTAATGATAAATGATATCTAGACTAGCCGAGACCTTAAAAAGCCGATATTATACTTAAATACCTTCGCGAGGATTGGTAAAACTTAAGAAACGAAGCTACGACGCAAAAGTTATGGCCTAATAAAGATTTACGTTGACATATACGTTGACAGCTTCTATTTTTGCTATTAGAAAGCTTTTAGGATTATTTGGATTGGATTTTGGAACTTTTGGAGTACATTTTGGCTAAAATGATGTAAACGGAAATGGTAGAAACATTATATACACTTATAGGCGCGTTAAAGATTTTCAAAATAACTATTAACATGACGACTAAAACTTGATCATGAGATAAACAAGTTATGTTTTTCCAAAAAGGGTGATTTCTAAATAAATGATCAAATTGACGCAACCATGTTTTGACAACAAATATTACAACAACATGTACAAGTGGTAATGTAGAGTATGAACTTGCATGCATGACCTTGTTTTTGAACCTAAGACATATGTATTATTTAGGTCGCGATTAGAGTTATCGGACTTAAATTACCATTTGCCAATTTACCAATCGGGATTTACTTTTGCTAAGGTGAGTTCTCGTAGCCCCTTTTTCATTGTGTTTTTCCTTGGGGGAAAATGGTACTCAAATGATATTTTAACTGTTTTCATGCTGTGATTATATTGTTTTCATGTTTTTGGACATTATGTGTGTTGATGCGATTATATGATGTGACGTGTTTTGTGCTACCATGAATGCGCAACTGTTAACTCTCTGTTGAGAGCCTACGTGTTGATAGATCTATCGGGGTAGCTCCCCACAGTGTATGTTTATGTGTGCAACCAGCGTGGCAGGTTCAGTTGGCGCGACACTATTTTGTTTTGACTTGTGCTTATAATTGGTTATCATGCTCACTGTTGTCCTACACTATGCTATCACAGCTCAGCGGTTTTACTTTTAAACCTACGAGCTCACCAACATTATGTTGACGTTTTCGAGTATCCATTTTCAGGTGTTAAGAATGAAGGTACCATAGAAGGTTGAGTAGTGACCTGACTTAGCAAGACTTAAGACAAGACCCTTCCGGGTTATAACTCGTGAAGCTGCATTTGGATATTGCTTAGTGATGTTGTGTAACTTTGAGTCTCATGTCGTTTTGTATTTTGTACTTAACCCGTTGTAGGAGTTTGTGACTATTATCAGATAAATGTATTACATTTAGTATTTCTCTATTGTGACGCCTTGTGTTCTTGACAATGAGGTCATACCCCGTAAATGCCATTCCGCTGCGCCATTTTTGGGGTGTGACACATATCTTTCTTTTAGATCTGAAAAAAGTTATGTTGATGAATCTTTTTTTAGATCTGTTTGATGCTGGAAAAAAAAGTTATGGTTTCAAACAGATTATGCTGAAAAAAAAGCAATTGGTTTCTTGAAAGCTTATGTTGAAAAAAAAAAAGCTTATGTTGAAAAAAAAAGATTATGCTGAAACTGCTTAATTTGATAAGCAGTTTTTGGTTGCTTATTGAAACTGCTTAATTTGATAAGTAGTTTATGGTTGCTTATTGAAACTGCTTAATTTGATAAGCTGTTTGTTGGTTTTTTTAATTTTATGAAACTGCTTATTATGATAATCAGTTTGAAATGGTTATGGCTGCTTAATGGTTTGTTGGTTTTTTCTATAAGCAGTTTGAAACTGCTTAATTTGATAAGCAGTTTGAAATGGTTATGGCTGTAGAAAAAAAAAACTTGGTTTTTTGATATGGTTTCTTGAAACTGCTTATTATGAAATAAGCAGTTGGTTTCTATTAAAAAAACTGAGATACGAGGATGATGATTTAAAAAAAAAAAAAAAACTTGTGTTGATTGGCGTGGCATAACCGAATGGACGGTAAAGTGGGTTTTTTTTCACTTTGCAACCTTCAAATTTGCAGCCATATGATTAAACGATAATAATAATCTGAGCCTATTAAAAATCTAGATTTGTCATTTTTTTTATAAACGTTACACATTTTTTAAAGTAATATATGTAATAGCATAAAATTATTCCTCTTCCGTCTAAAACGGTGATGTATTCATCGTAAACTTTTATAAACCCGTTACTAGCCGCACTTGTTGCTTACTTAAATCTTCGTATCAACTTGTTATTTTTTTTGTTGTAGTTTGTGAATGTGTTCGCGTTTGATCGGTTAGCATTTTATAACAATAGCATTTTATAACAATCTCAAACAATACATATGGAAACTTCAATAGTGAAAATGCCTGACTCCCTTAGTACAAAAACATATTACTAAAAAAAAGGTGATACACAAACTCAAAAAAGTGATAAACTACTCCCGTGACTCAACTTTATTCATTTTTTTTTAGCTTTTTATAAATGGATAATTGTTTGTAAATGTAACGAACTTTCCACTTTTTATAATGTTGTGTATGTATCTTTTAATTTTTCTAAACAATGCGAACAAGTTACTAATCCCTACTATTATATGCATAATTTAAAATTTGGTTAGAGTTATTTACATAAATCGTCCTTGTGGTTAGGACCAAATTGCAACGTTAGTCCTTATTAACGGTCAACGGGTCGGTCAACGGTCTGGTCGGGTCGGTCAACGGGTCGGATCGGGTCTGGTATCGGGTTGGGTCGCCATGTGTCACAACCTTAGTGGGCCACGTGGCAACCGGGTATAATACTCCATTTGCAACGAGCGGGAGTCGAACCCGGGACCTTCAGGTTGTGGGTGAAGCACACTTTGCAGCTGCGCTGGAGTGTGACTTCAGTTGTTACATGTGAATTTTAATATAAGACCCTCCTTTGAACTAGTCCGTTTATTAATAAATTTGACATGTCAATTAAGCGAGTTTTGGACCAGTTCAAAAGTAAATAAAAATACCCTCGAACTCGTTTTTTTTATGTTCTTTCCAATGGTGTGCTTGAGGAATTTTTTTGACTTAGTCTAAATTGCGATAAATGCGAAAACGTCGTCGAAACTCATCCAAAAATCACCGTTTTTGCTTTGTTTTTAAACCCTTGTACCTGCAAGATAAAATAACACATAACAAACATATTTGCAATATAATTTCACATATTTGCAAAAACAGTGATTTTTGAATCTCGTTAAACGTGAGAACGTCGTTGAAACTCATCCAAAAATCACCGTTTTTGCAAATATGTGAAATTATATTGCAAATATGTTTGTTATGTGTTATTATGTCTTGCAGGTACAAGGGTTTGAAAACAAAGCAAAAACGGTGATTTTTGGATGAGTTTCGACAACGTTTTCGTGTTTAACGAGGTTTAGACGAAGTCGAAAAAATTCACCGAGCAACCCATTGGAAAGAGCACGAAAAAATGAGTCCAGAGGTAATTTCAAATATTTTTGAACTGGTCCAAAACTCGCTTAAATGGCAGGTCAAATTAGAGCTAAACGGACCAGTTCAAAAGAAGGGTTATATATTAAATATTACGTATGGCTAAAGAGAGTATTGCGCAGCCCAGCTGGGTAACACTCTCACCCTCTACACAACATACCTGGGTTCGATCCCTACTTGAGCCAAGTGAGGGTAATATTGCCCGTGCCACGTGGCACCACCTCATTGGTCCACATGGCACACGACCCGACCCAGATCCAACTCGACTTGAACCGGACCCAGATCCAGACCCGACACGTGGCATTGCCACGTGGCACCTGACACATCATCAGGTGGGACCCACAGCCGCCACAAGGACGATTTATGTAACTAATTCTAACTGACGTTAAGGACTAGCATTGCAATTTGGTCCTAACCATAAGGACGATTTATGTAAATAACTCTAACCAAATGTTAAATTATGCATATAATAGTAGGGATTAGTAACTTGTTTGCATTGTTTAGAAAAATTAAAAGATACATACACAACATTGTAAAAAGTGAAAAGTTCGTTACATTTAGAAACAATCATCCCTTTTATAAAAGAAAAAAGTGAAAAAAAAAACCCAGTGACTTGGTGGTTACTTTAGACAAGAAAACATAACTATAGTATGACCCATTGTAAGTAACTTTAGACAAAAAAAAAATAGTGACACGGAACTCACAAAAAAAACATAAGTACAACTATGGGGGGGGGTTTGAGGTAGGGGTTCCTATAGTATGACCCTGGTCATAGATTATGAATTTACCAAATTCAGCACAAGTATGTGGGTTTTAACATTTGAGTGGGCCCTTTTTAATTCTTTAGTTTAGCTCTCTCTTTTATATATTTTATAATTAATAAAATTTAATAATTACATCATTCATTACTTACTTAAATAATTATTTCAAAATAAATGTAATATTTTCTCTCACCTCAAATCAAAATCTGTTAAACCCAAGACCTTGATAGATCTTTGAGCGCTTGTGGATCGTTAGTAATGTCTATGTAATCACAAACACACTAATAGAAAGTCTCTATTACTTGTATTCTAAAGCGGAAATCAAACACAAGTAAGAACACAGATTACTAAGAACACTTGATCCTCTATGGATCTTTTATTAAAACTAAATCTTGTTTTTCAAAAACACGTCCATAATACATAATAATGTATTCCTTTTATATACAAGAAACCCTAAACCGTTTCACAAGAAATGTATATTCTAAAAACTAAAAGAAGATATGCATTATAATTTCCTAATAAAACTCATGCATATCCTAACTAATAACAAACTACGCGGAATATCTATATCCGCAGAAACAAACTACGCGGTTTTACTACTTCCGCAGAATCACTTCTTCAGCAGAATCCAGCTCTTCAGCAGATTCCGTCAGCAGTATTCCTCAGCAGAATTCTTACTCAGCAGAATTCCCAACAATCCTCCCCTAATCTTGAATTTGACATGGTTAAGTTCAAGATTCTTGATAGATCTTTAATACTTCAGAAAAAGAGGATTGACTTCGAACATCAACAGCAAAGAATCAAATCAGCCACATCTCCATGAAGGGCAAAACTTTAAACTTTAGGTCTTTGCAGCAACAAATGACAAAGTGTACATCAAAACAGATTAGTTTCATACTATTCTCATCACATCCAGGTGTGTGAACTCCTGTGAGAGGTGAATCATTGAAAATAATGGATTTGATGTCTCTTTTCCAATAGCCATTACTACTGGAGTAGCCAAATGTTTAAGTCCGAAAACTATGGTACACTGAGAACCATCTGATTTTTAGCAAATCATCAGCTATAAATGGATTTGATTTGTCTTTACCTGTAGCCGTTTGCTCAGGACTAGTCAATTCTTAGGTTGGATGAACCACCTTTGGTGAATTGATTACCAAATATGGTATTCCACTGCCTTTACCACAAGCCATATACTTGTGGGCTAGCCAATTCTTGGGAATCCAAAAAGGATTAATCCATGGTGAATTTGATGACCATACAACCCTCAGCAATGAAGCATGGGTGAGTTGCATACCCTATGGTTTTTAGCAAACCATTACAGCTATCAACAGATTTGATGTGTCTTTACCAAAGCTGTACCCTTTGGACTAGCCAACTCTTTGATGGACACAAGTCACATCTGGTGAGTTGATAACCATCAACAGAGTGATATACAACAAACCTGCAGAAAAGTAAGTACAAATATACAATATTTTTTTTTTTTTGACTAAAATGAAATAAAAATAAAAAAAAATACACAACAATAAGACAAGATACCAGACTCAAGTAGAAGCTTTGTGTTGCAGAAGCTTGGACTTGATTAAACCAATCAGCTGTTCAGCATTGGTCATATCATTTGCCACTGGATTAGGAGGAACTTCCAATTTCCTTCTTAGCAGTCGTTTCATCAGCTTAATGGACAAAGGATAATGCTAATACCTGAAATTCAGATAACGAGTAAAATTACCAAATTACCCCTGATAATATAAAACCTTATTAAACAACTTATAAAATTCCGAAATAATTCCAAAACATCTGAAATCGAATTATATCTGAAACAAAATAATTTCCGGGACAATGTTACATCATTTTACATGTTCAAAAATAATCATACTCATTTTATTTATTGAAATTCTGAAATTTATAAATTAACTAAATAAAATGTTTAAATCTTTGTAATTAAATAATATGTAAATAAATTAAGGAAAGATTAAAGAAAATCAACCCAAATAATTCTTGATACTATGGACCGAAATATACTGATTTTGCCCCCCCTTAGTCGGTTTCCACAAGATAAAAACATATCTTTCATTTTTATCCTCAAAAACAAATCGCAAAACCATTCAAAAAAACCCTAGCGACAAGGAAAAATCGACCAAGGCTATCACAGAAATTCTGGACGTGTACAAGCATTTTTCTGGGGTTCTTGGAGGTGCAAGGAAGCTAGGAAAAATAGGGGTTGCTGCGTTTTTTCCTTGGTTCGTTCTTGTTCTTTATTTCTTGTCGAATTGATCAAAAGCAAGGTAATAATCCATACGACTTAATCACACGTTCTAAAATTAATATGGCAATTTTCCTGTGATCTTTACATGTTATATAACTCATATAAATTATATGAATCGAAGCATGCATGCTAATTTATGCGTATGAAAATATAATGGTCAAAGAACACGTAAATCACAAAAATATGTAATCCAAATTTCTGGACATGATAGCTATTTTATTTAGACCTCATATGATGTAATAGACCTGGGAAAAATGATAGATCGAATTATAGTAGCCTAAATCATGTCGTTGTAATTTTGATGTCTAAAATGTACGTAAATATGCAATATATGTTAAACGATTTTTCTGGGCATGTTCTTTATTTTTCTTGGGTTCCTTATGAGTCATATGATCTGGGAAAAATATGAGTTTGATTTTTGGAGGCCTAAAATTAACGTGGTGAATTATTGTATAAACCGGATTTTGGAAAAACAAAGAAATAAAATAAAAGGAAAATCGTGGGTACTAGGGTTTGGTTTCTTGGGCATGAATCTGATCTTTAATGTTGTTTTAAGGATGAATTAATGATGGTTCAATGATTGGTGAATAGTAGGGTTTGAAATTGTTTTTAAAAAGTCTTGCTGATTTGAAATAAAATGTATAAGGACCTGTTTTGCCAACTTTGAAACTTCTGGGATATTTTTGTAAGATCATATACATCTGTAAGAATGTGGTAAAAATATAACTTTGGGGTCCTAAGTGTAAATATTGCAATATAATGAATTAATGGCATATTAGGGTTTCGATTGGAAATTAATTAAAAGTGAGGGACCAAAAGTGTAAATCTGAAATTATGAAGTTGTTTTGAGTTAATACTGATATAAAAAGGTTGTTGTGTAAATTTGAGGATTTTTGGGCTAATTATGTAATTGTTATGAATTATGACTTAATATATATGTTTTGTAAACTTAAAGGGTTAAATATGTAAATTCTGAATTCTGAGGGGTCAAATATGTAATGTATTAAATTCTGATGGTATATTCTATAAATTTGAAATATAATATGCTTGGTTGGTAATTATGGATATTGTAGGGATTAATTTGTAAAATATGTAATTATAAGGTTGGTTTTGTAAATTATGTAACTAAAGGGGTGTAATCTGTAAATTGTGAAACTTAAGGGAATAAAATGTAATTCTGAATAAAATGAGGGTATGATTCTGTAACTTAAAGTATTTTTCACTTAAGACCTTTGAATTGATGAAATTACATTTAAAACCCTAAACTTTGTATAACTGTCGTATAAAACCCTAAACTTCTGTAACTTGATAAAATGTACTGTATTCCATAATAATCTCTGAATAAGGGTTAAACCTAATCTGAAATGGTAATATCTGTTAATTCTGGAAACCTGCTAATTATGGGAACTTACTAAATCTGGAAAGTTACTAAAAATAGAAAGTACATAAAATGAAGAGATAAACTAAAAGGAATAATCTGAATAAGGAACTTTAGTAATTCTGTCTTCCTCTTCCTTAGGTGTGAAGAAGGAGAAGTCTTGATCTTCATTTTTGTGTTTGTTTATTTTCTGCTGTGCTAATAAGGTACAGATATTCTGCCCTATTTCAGTAAGGGTGTTTCTTTCCCTTTTCTCTCAGTATTTCATTTTCTTTATTAGGATTCCCGATACCACTGCTATGTTCCCTTCTGTTGTGAATCTTTGTTGTGATCTGTTTGTCTTGAACCTTTTGTTTGAACCTCTGCTATGATTCTTGTATTCTGAACCTTTTTCCTGAACTCTGATTGATCTCTTGTTCTGAACCCTGAATTTGTGAGTCTTGATTGAATCTGATCTGTGAACCTTGTTCTGAACCTTAACCTGATATATCTGTTGTAAATTTTGATTTGATTTTGGTAAACCTTAACCTGTTAAATCCTTATCTGAACCTAATTGATTTTGAACCTTTATTAAACTACATATGAAGCTATTTTAAAAGAAACTATACCACTTGAAATGGAAGTTACTAAAGGTTTTGAAAGATCATTTCAATGAAAACCATTATTAAAGGATTGATTTAAATGAACTTTTGACAGGAACTTCTGAAATGGATTATTGCTATAAACTTGTAATCATTAACCTTTGATATACTCTTTTGGACTATTGGAAATAAACCTTTTAATCTGAACTTAAGCTTTGATATTAAACTTAATCTGATAAACTCTGATTTAAACCTTATTATCTTAATCTGAATTGTTGACATGACCCTTCTGCCATGAACCCTTAGATGTGACTCTGTTTATTATATGACATCTGACCTTGACCACAGTCTGATATCCGAGCCAATCACTAGGCATGAGGGTTTCATGTCCATGTCATTGATGCACCGATGGCATGACTCTAGGGCAGGAGAGTGATGACCTGTCCCGTCCCTGATTTATTTTATCTGGTGTGTTCTGAGGAGTTTCTGGCCACAGGGGGCGCATGGATGCATCCTAGTTCTGACTCTGTTATCTGTTATCTGTTATCTATTTATGTTATATGGTTATTATTATATCTGGTGACTGATGGTGTGTGCGATACACGTCTTTCACATATATCTGGGAGCTGATCACTCCGATTTGATACATGAGGTCACCCCTCATATTATCTGTTACTTGAGAGGTATCCCTCTGGATTATTATATGGTTACTCTGTTATGATATTATCTGTTATCTCTGGGCTCGTGATGGATTTCTGTATTTCCCTAAACCTGGTTTGTACATTATCCCTTTCTCATTTCTTTTCTTTCACCTTTATTCCTTTCCTATTCTTTCACTTTAATTCAGTATCTGTATAATCTGTATTTCTGATTTGTTTCTGTATTGTTCTCTGCTATTGTTTCTGTCATCTATATATCTGTTCACTGAGCTCTAGTAGCTCAGCCGCATTTCTTTTCCTGCGGCAGGTTTTAGTAGGAAGCTGGGGATGAGTGAGAGTGTACCTCTGGACTTAGAAGGCTTGGTAGCTATTCTGGACTAGAATTGGATAGAAGACATTATGTTTAGAATTAGTTTTGAAAGTTTTCATTGTAACCTTGTAGATTCAGTATTTCAATTGTAATCCTTTGAGATTTTTGTATTACTGTAGATGTATGCTCTGTTTTGATCTGATATGAATCCATTATTGTGATATCTTTACCCTTGTCGGGTTGGGGTGTTACAATTTATGGTATCAGAGACCACAGGCTGCGACTCGTAATACATTTACCCTTGACCTGTGAAGTCTGGACCACTAAGTTTCCACTGTAGGTGCTCGTATGATAACCTTTGAGATTTTGCTTTAGGACTTCCCTATAGGAACTTAAATTCTGACCAGTGAGGAATGGGTAGACTATAAGTCATTTGCTTAAGTATCTTGCTTCCGCACCACTCTGATTCGTGCTTTGTTTTTGGTTAAAGACTATGGAAATTACATTGGGAAATTTAGAACTTATGCCTTGCACCACCTAAGAGTAAAACCTAAATAAAATCTGAAGCATTGGAAATTGCGTAGTAACTATCTGACATTATTTGATCCTCGCCTTCCGATCTCCACTCCGACCTCTGAACCTTCTGTAAATCATTTTGATGCCTCTTTGGGCAATCTGAGAATTCCCATGACGATGATACACTTGATACATTCTGTTAGTTATTTCTCGTTTCTAATAATCATCTATGAATCTTCTGACACTATTTGATTTCTACTTAACCATCTCTGTTCCCATGAGAAGCCTTGTGGTGTTTTAACCACGAATACACGGATGTTTTCCCTCTCATTCTGAACGGTAAAATCTGCTTTGTTGTTCCATTTTTCTTTGGTAGTAACCTTGATTTTATTCTTAATTGAATGATCATTTAAATATTAACGACTATCCTCCTATGTCTCAACTTTGGCGTTTGAAACAATTTTGGAACCCCTGACATGATTACCGATTGTTAAACTTTTGCTGCCACTACCTGATTTTGACCTTCATTTCTGATCTGTGGATAAACCGTCTGATATCTCTCCGACCATCCCGAAGACCATTTAACCTTCCGTAAAGTATTTCAGTTTATTGTAAAGATTAGTGATGTGAATTAGATATGAAGTTATCCCTGAAAAGATTCATGAAAACTGTTTTTCGTACTCATCGTGACCATTATGAGTCTTAAATAATGCCAATAGTATTGGCTAATAAGAATCATGTTTTCACGAGTATCTGAACAATTGTCATAGTATGACATCATGTTTGTGCCCTGAGACGAACGAGGAAACATGTAGACCATCTTCGTATTAAATGGAATGACCTTTGTTCTGGAAGAAAAGATGTGATTGGCATTTAGATATTGTAGCAGACACCACCACCACACATCCGATGACGACAGCAATCTGAGTTGGCGAATTCCGACTGTGCTAGTAGACCTGTCCAAGACTCGCAGTCTTGCTTCTCTATTCACTTTAGTTGTACTAAGATGAATTGAGAGTAGAAGCAGACTTGAGAATGGAAACTGAGATCATGACCTTGAATAGAAGAAAATTCTGAAGCAAATAAATTCTATGACGGATGAAGCTATGGATGATGTGATTCACTTCTGCTTGACCTATCTAAATTTCTGTTACCTGATGATAAATCCTTTGAATGATTTAAGTTCCTTATCAGTAATTCCGATCTGTGTTCATTCTGCGTATGTCGGATGATGGTTTTGTTATCTGAAATTTGACGAATGATGGATGATCTGATGTACCAAATTCTGATAGACATTTTGGGACTTCCGTTAAAATTCTTTTTCGAGTGATTCGTTCTCCTCTTAGTTAGGGTATTTGATTTTGATGACCTCTGAGACCGTAGGAAGACTAGGTGGATTAGGATAAGTTTGTTCTGTTCACGACTTGAGATAAAGTATGACCATCATGAGGGCATATTTATATGATGCTAGTATTATGACGTCTGGCCAACGTGATAATACTTACATCATATAACGTGCACTTGTTGTGGGCATAGGATATTTCGAGAAGTGCCTTAGAAGCTTTAGAAATTCTGATAACTGTTTGAGATCGTCTGCGTTAATGAGACTTTAAGTTCATTCTACCTATACGCGTAATCTGTTTCCACCGTTATACGAATTGATACATCTGGATTCTCGTCACGCATTCTGCTGACCTCTGAACTTCTGATAATAATCTTCAGTTTCGTTATAAAACTTCTTCCAATTGATGTTATCGATAATCTATTTCTGTACGCTCTAATCTGATCTGTCAATTCAATTTCTGTGGACGGCATATCCGTCAAAATCCTGTGAAATTCTTACGTCTCTTCCGAGGAAATCTGATTATCATCTATTAGGTCTGATATGTCTTTGTTTAGTTTCCGTTCCCTTTTCTTTCTGTTTTCTACAAATTTCGAGGACGAAATTTTTTTGTTAGTGGGGAAGAAGTTGTAATACCTGAAATTCAGATAACGAGTAAAATTACCAAATTACCCCTGATAATATAAAACCTTATTAAACAACTTATAAAATTCCGAAATAATTCCAAAACATCTGAAATCGAATTATATCTGAAACAAAATAATTTCTGGGACAATGTTCATCATTTTACATGTTCAAAAATAATCATACTCATTTTATTTATTGAAATTCCGAAATTTATAAATTAACTAAATAAAATGTTTAAATCTTTGTAATTAAATAATATGTAAATAAATTAAGGAAAGATTAAAGAAAATCAACCCAAATAATTCTTGATACTATGGACCGAAATATACTGATTTTTCCCCCCCTTAGTCGGTTTCCACAAGATAAAAACATATCTTTCATTTTTATCCTCAAAAACAAATCGCAAAACCATTCAAAAAAACCCTAGCGACAAGGAAAAATCGACCAAGGCTATCACAGAAATTCTGGACGTGTACAAGCATTTTTCTGGGGTTCTTGGAGGTGCAAGGAAGCTAGGAAAAATAGGGGTTGCTGCGTTTTTTCCTTGGTTCGTTCTTGTTCTTTATTTCTTGTCGAATTGATCAAAAGCAAGGTAATAATCCATACGACTTAATCACACGTTTTAAAATTAATATGGAAATTTTACTGTGATCTTTACATGTTATATAACTCATATAAATTATATGAATCGAAGCATGCATGCTAATTTATGCGTATGAAATATAATGGTCAAAGAACATGTAAATCACAAAAATATGTAATCCGAATTTCTGGACATGATAGCTATTTTATTTAGACCTCATATGATGTAATAGACCTGGGAAAAATGATAGATCGAATTATAGTAGCCTAAATCATGTCTTTGTAATTTTGATGTCTAAAATGTACGTAAATATGCAATATATGTTAAACGATTTTTTTGGGCATGTTCTTTATTTTTCGTGGGTTCCTTATGAGTCATATGATCTGGGAAAAATATGAGTTTGATTTTTGGAGGCCTAAAATTAACGTGGTGAATTATTGTATAAACCGGATTTTGGAAAAACAAAGAAATAAAATAAAAGGAAAATCGTGGGTACTAGGGTTTGGTTTCTTGGGCATGAATCTGATCATTAATGTTGTTTTAAGGATGAATTAATGATGGTTCAATGATTGGTGAATAGTAGGGTTTGAAATTGTTTTTAAAAAGTCTTGCCGATTTGAAATAAAATGTATAAGGACCTGTTTTGCCAACTTTGAAACTTCTAGGATACTTTTATAAGATCATACACATCTGTAAGAATGTGGTAAAAATATAACTTTGGGGTCCTAAGTGTAAATATTGCAATATAATGAATTAATGGCATATTAGGGTTTCGATTGGAAATTAATTAAAAGTGAGGGACCAAAAGTGTAAATCTGAAATTCTGAAGTTGTTTTGAGTTAATACTGATATAAAAAGGTTGTTTTGTAAAGTTGAGGATTTTTGGGCTAATTATGTAATTGTTATGAATTATGACTTAATATATATGTTTTGTAAACTTAAAGGGTTAAATATGTAAATTCTGAATTCTGAGGGGTCAAATATGTAATGTATTAAATTCTGATGGTATATTCTGTAAATTTGAAATATAATATGCTTGGTTGGTAATTATGGATATTGTAGGGATTAATTTGTAAAATATGTAATTATAAGGTTGGTTTTGTAAATTATGTAACTAAAGGGGTGTAATCTGTAAATTGTGGAACTTAAGGGAATAAAATGTAATTCTGAATAAAATGAGGGTATGATTCTGTAACTTAAAGTATTTTTCACTTAAGACCTTTGAATTGATGAAATTACATTTAAAACCCTAAACTTTGTATAACTGTCATATAAAACCCTAAACTTCTGTAACTTGATAAAATGTACTGTATTCCATAATAATCTCTGAATAAGGGTTAAACCTAATCTGAAATGGTAATATCTGTTAATTCTGGAAACCTGCTAATTATGGGAACTTACTAAATCTGGAAAGTTACTAAAAATAGAAAGTACATAAAATGAAGAGATAAACTAAAAGGAATAATCTGAATAAGGAACTTTAGTAATTCTGTCTTTCTCTTCCTTAGGTGTAAAGAAGGAGAAGTCTTGATCTTCATTTCTGTGTTTGTTTATTTTCTGCTGTGCTAATAAGGTACAGATATTCTGCCCTATTTCAGTAAGGGTGTTTCTTTCCCTTTTCTCTCAGTATTTCATTTTCTTTATTAGGATTCCCGATACCACTGCTATGTTCCCTTCTGTTGTGAATCTTTGTTGTGATCTGTTTGTCTTGAACCTTTTGTTTGAACCTCTGCTATGATTCTTGTATTCTGAACCTTTTTCCTGAACTCTGATTGATCTCTTGTTCTGAACCCTGAATTTGTGAGTCTTGATTGAATCTGATCTGTGAACCTTGTTCTGAACCTTAACCTGATATATCTGTTGTAAATTTTGATTTGATTTTGGTAAACCTTAACCTGTTAAATCCTTATCTGAACCTAATTGATTTTGAACCTTTATTAAAAGCTATTTTAAAAAGAAGCTATACCACTTGAAATGGAAGTTACTAAAAGTTTTGGAAGACCATTTCAATGAAAACCATTATTAAAGGATTGATTTAAATGAACTTTTGACAGGAACTTCTGAAATGGATTATTGCTATAAATTTGTAATCATTAACCTTTGATATACTCTTTTGGACTATTGGAAATAAACCTTTTAATCTGAACTTAAGCTTTGATATTAAACTTAATCTGATAAACTCTGATTTAAACCTTATTATCTTAATCTGAATTGTTGACATGACCCTTCTGCCATGAACCCTTAGATATGACTCTGTTTATTATATGACATCTGACCTTGACCACAGTCTGATATCCGAGCCAATCACTAGGCATGAGGGTTTCATGTCCATGTCATTGATGCACCGATGGCATGACTCTAGGGCAGGAGAGTGATGACCTGTCCCGTCCCTGATTTATTTTATCTGGTGTGTTCTGAGGAGTTTCTGGCCACAGGGGGCGCATGGATGCATCCTAGTTCTGACTCTGTTATCTGTTATCTGTTATCTGTTTATGTTATATGGTTATTATTATATCTGGTGACTGATGGTGTGTGCGATACACGTCTTTCACATATATCTGGGAGCTGATCACTCCGATTTGATACATGAGGTCACCCCTCATATTATCTGTTACTTGAGAGGTATCCCCTCTGGATTATTATATGGTTACTCTGTTATGATATTATCTGTTATCTCTGGGCTCGTGATGGATTTCTTTATTTCCCTAAACCTGGTTTGTACATTATCCCTTTCTCATTTCTTTTCTTTCACCTTTATTCCTTTCCTATTCTTTTACTTTAATTCAGTATCTGTATAATCTGTATTTCTGATTTGTTTCTGTATTGTTCTCTGCTATTGTTTCTGTCATCTATATATCTGTTCACTGAGCTCTAGTAGCTCAGCCGCATTTCTTTTCCTGCGGCAGGTTTTAGTAGGAAGCTGGGGATGAGTGAGAGTGTACCTCTGGACTTAGAAGGCTTGGTAGCTATTTTGGACTAGAATTGGATAGAAGACATTATGTTTAGAATTAGTTTTGAAAGTTTTCATTGTAACCTTGTAGATTCAGTATTTCAATTGTAATCCTTTGAGATTTTTGTATTACTGTAGATGTATGCTCTGTTTTGATCTGATATGAATCCATTATTGTGATATCTTTACCCTTGTCGGATTGGGGTGTTACATCAGCTTAATGGACAAAGGATAATGCTGATCAGAAAACAGACACACCCTAATCCCAGACTTTGTGTCAACCACATGCACATTTGGAATAGGATAAAATCTCCAAGTATCAACCTTCCACTTATGAGAATTCTTCCAAATTGAGTACCCTTTTCCATTTGGAGACTGAGAATCAAAAAGAACATGAAGATCTCCCAATAAGTACAAACCAGCACCATGTGGTGTATGAGTGGCATAATATTCTGTGACAAGTCTATTGAGAGTAATCAAATCTTGCTTATCCACCAAGTGAAGTATTTCTTACAAGAAAGTAAACTGCATATAAGAATTATCAATCCTATATATGTTGTTAAGCTGTCCATCAGTCAATGTCCATTGTACCAACATATTATAAGAACCCTCAGGAAAGGTTTTAGAAGAACCCACTTTGATAAATGTTGTATCAGCAGCCTGTAGGTCCAAATGCTTAGAAGAACTACCCTTGTGTGACTTATGTACTCTAGAGACCTGCTTCCTAGCTAATCTCACTGATCTCCTGATGACAATGTGTCTCCTGTGTGCCATCCTTTTCCTCCTCCTGCCAGGTATATAAATTCCCATAGAGAGAGGAGAAGGAGAAGTGACCTTCTCAGATGCACCAGAGGCATCTTCAGTAGAAAAAGAAGATGTAGGAACAGAGGTAATTGGAACAGAAACACCCAATTCATGTAATTTATCAATCTCATCTCTGACCTACCTAGCTATAGCAGCTTCTTGTTCAGCTCTTCTAACCATGTCTGCACTATAGTTGGAAAGATGAGATCCTTCTTGTTCAGTAGATGCAGAAGAAGGAATAGTATCAGGCTCAATAGATGTATAAGCTGCACTGGGTGTAGCTCCAGGAGAAACAAGAATAGAAGGATTATCAGCTCTCATTGTGGATTGTCTCTCAGATGCTTCCTCAGTGGGAATGGAAGGTGCAGCAATAGGTTCAGCAGATTGTATCCCTTCAGGAGTTGTCTCAGTAGAAACAGCATGAGTGCTCAGCTGTTCTCTATCACCAGAAAATGAAGTAACAATCTCAACTGTCTTGAGTCTTTTAGCTTCTGGAGCATTCACACTTGCAGCATTCCTCTTCAATTGATTAGAAGTTGGTTTAATACTCTTTATAATCCTATTATATAGACTTGTCAATTCAGATTCAGGTAAAGCCCAGACTTGCTTCTTGGTCAAACCAGAGTTATAGATAGAAGTATATTGGTTATAGACCACATTTCTCATATAAGTCTTCATTTGGGCCTCAGTCTGTGGTTTCTCTCTCTTTGCTTTGGCCTTCTGTGCAACAATAGCCTTTCTCTTTTCAGCTGCAGCTGTCTTCTTTTGTTGACCAATAGCCATCATTAGTGCAGGAAAGTTTTCACTATCAAAATTAGCTCCCAAAATTCTTTGAGCAAGAGTAGGATTGGAAGCAGCTTGAGAAGTGTAAGAATCCCACTGCTCATCAGTGAAATGAACTGATTGTTCATCCAGTTCTCTTTGCCTTTCAGGAGGCAAATTTGTAGTAAACTGATCTGCAAGCATTTGTGCCAATGCCTTGCTCTTCATCAAATCTTCATAATCTTTTAGCATTCTTGCTTGCTCATTCCTCTCTTTGTCAGTCACAATATCTGTACCAAGATCTTCATCGACCATAACTCCTTTCCCATTGCCAGATATAACCATAGCAGGAACATGGGTAGCAGGCTCATCAGAAGAATCATCATGAGAGATATCAACAATAGGAACCATGTCAATATTCTCAGAAGGAACACCAAGAGAAGCATCAATAGTAACATGTTGAGAAGTATCTTCAAAATGTGTAGGAGAGACAGCAGCATCAGGATCCAGAACAAAAGTTCTCCCAGCAACAAATACTGCAGGAGGAACCTCTGAAGGTGTAACACAGGTTTGTGCTGGAATTGAAGATGAATGGCCAACATTAGTAGCAACATCAACCATTGGTTCATCAGCCTTAAGATGATCACCAGCAACTGTATCATGAACATCATCAACACTTGGCACCTTAGAAATCTCAGTGGAATCCTTGCTCAAATACTGTCCTCTCTTCTTTCTAGAAAACATGATAGTCTCTTTTGATTTTGATGGTTTAGCAGCATTGGGAGAAGAAGCATGAGTCTGTTGAGCAGCTTCAGCCAATAACTCAAGAGGATCCAAATGTATATCCTCCTGATCTACATCAGAATCAATCACAAACTTCCTTTTCCTGTTCTGTCCAATTTGAGCTTCTAAATCCTGAACTCTCTTAGTCAACAACACAATCTCACCACCAAGTGAGGATTTGGTATCTGCAAGCTCCTTTCTTAACTTAACAACTTCTTGAACATTCCTGTTGAGCAATTCATATACAAATGTGAGAGTAATAGGGTCCTCAGCTCCACCAGCAGATTGCTCAGTGGTAATGGGAGCTTCATTGGGCCTTTCAGGAGAAACATGTATATGCTCAAAAATAGGAGAGCTTTCATCAAATGGCTCTCTAACTGGACTAGGTGTGGACAGTCTAGTCATCTCAGGTTCAAGAGGTGAAGGTACTTGGGTACCAAGAGACTGAATTGTCTCCTCAACCTCAGGAACAAGCTCATCAGGAGCAACACAAGTAGGTGATGGAGTAGGACTAGGTGACATAGGTAAAGGTGAAGGTGTAGGTTGTTCAGGAGAAACATTGGATGCTTCAGCAGTTATGGAAGGACCCTCATCACTGTCAACTGATGGATTACCATCAACAAAAACACTAGGAGATGATGGAGTACCATCATCAACAGCATTTGGAGAGGGTGGAGTACCAGCAGCATTACCCTCACCAACATCATCATTGCCATGTGGCAACATAGCTGGTAGCAGAGAGTGATGTGCCCCAACATAATGAGTTTTCATTGAAGCAAACAATTTAGCACTAAGAGCTCCTATGGGACAATAGACTCTGTCTTGGGTTGTTATGCCTAAAATCATTTGAAGAAACCTAGGGTACATAAGGAACTTATGCTTTTTCTTCTGAATATTTTCAACCATATTATCAAAAATAAACATAGAAAAATTATAATTCAAACCCTGTGAAAGACATACAATACTACAACCCAATTGGGTAGAGAATTGATCCCATCCTCCAGACTTGTTGCTGATACACTGAAGTAATGTGTGCACCAAAAACCTCCACATGGGGCAAAACTTATTCTTGTGCCACATATCTGTGTCAGTACTTTGACAACCAGCAGCTCTTAACCCAGCAAGTATCTCTACAGTGTTGGTATGATAGACACCACCTTCATCATTCAGTTGCAATCTTGTCCTAATCAATGATTCAGTCACCACATACTCTGCTCCATCAATCGTAGCTACAATCTCTGTTTCAGATCGTTTGGCAACAGATGCCCAAAATTGCTTAACCAAAGATTCATATATCACATTTGGAGAATGTGTTAGGGCATAATGAATCTTGGAATGCTTCAAGAACTCCACCATAGGGTCATACAGTTCATGTCCCTTTGCATTACCCAGAAAAGCAACTTTGTTGTGATCTTTCTTAAATTTAAGTGCCACCATTGAAGAAATTGTGAGAATCGGTTATGAATCAAGTAGATGGTAAATAGGTTTAAATTGGTTGAAGAGGGAATCAGTTGATTTTGGGCGAAGACTATCCGAAGTATGTTATAAATAGAAGTTACCCAATCATGGTCAAGAATATTGGAACAAATCGTTGACCAGATCTGACGTGTAAAGTAACTCCAACATTCGAAATTAACGCTTCAGCTGAAATGACGGTCAATCTGCTAATGGAAAGTTAATCAGCAGAATCAACTCAATTGTAAAAATATCTTCAGTAAATATCTTGAGTTTTATTGTGCCACCCAACTCGCATTAATTACCATCAACCCTTGACTCTGCCTATAAAATCATCCCTAATCTCAATGATTATCACTTGGACTTTGCTACAGTACTTCTATTCAGTAGAAACAAGCTTTAAGCTTACATGACCATGTCCTCAATTAACCAATCTTGGTGAACTTCAACTAAAGATCAGCAACTACACATATAGGCATTCTGAAAAACAGACACAAAGTAGCAAACAAACCAAACCAAAACATACAAAACTTAAAGAACATTAGCTGATTAGTGTTAGCAAACAAAAACATAAACAATAATCTACAAACTTTACATGTTTTACAACTACTATCCTCCCCTGAGGCATATGCCTCCCCTGAGGCTTATGCCTCCCCTCAAACTTTGCAATTAAGGGTTAAGCATCCCAATATGGACAACTAAGTGTTGAAACCTAGGTCCATCAAAGGCTTTAGTCAATAAATCTGCCACATTATCGTCTGTGTGAATCTTAATCACCTTTATCAAATGTTTTTCATATGCATCTCTTATAAAATGGTGCCTGATCTCAATATGCTTAGTTCTATTATGAAAAACTGGATTTTTAACTATGCATATGGTACTTTGATTATCAATAAAGATTGTGGTGTTCATGAAATTAAACCCATAATCCAGCAATTGATTTTGTATCCAAAGTACCTGACCACAACAATTGGCAGCAGCAACATACTCTGCTTCAGTAGATGAGGTAGCAACAATAGTTTGTTTCTTGCATTGCCAAGAAATCAATCTCCTTCCAAGAAATTAGCAACCTTCAGTTGTAGATCTCCTATCCAGATTTGCACCAGCATAATCACTATCACTATATGCTTCCAACTTAAAAGGAGACTCTTTTGGGTACTAAAGACCTAACTTGGGTTGGCCTTTGAGGTACTTGAAGATCTTTTTGACTGCATTCAAATGGGAAGTAAGTGGAGTGACCTGATGTCTAGAACAAGCACTCACAGCAAATGTAACGTCAGGCCGTGAAGCTGTCAAATACATCAATGAACCAATCATGGATCTGTATAGGTGAACATTCACAGCAGGATCTGGTTCAAGATTGTTCTTTGGTTTAGGAGCTTCATAAGGTGTAGTGGCAGTTCTGACATTTTCCATATCAAACTTCTTCAAAATGTCTCTCACATATTTATCCTGACTGATAAATATACCATCAGGTTTCTGCTTAACTTGTAGACCCAAAAAGAAAGTAAGCTCCCCCATAACACTCATCTGAAACTCTCCCTTCATCAATTCCTCAAACTCCCTGCACCAAGCTTCTTTAGTGGAGCCAAAGATAATGTTATCCACATAAACTTGCACAAGAATGATGTCTCTGGAATTCTTCTTTATGAAGAGTGTTTTGTCAATGGCACCTCTTCTGTAACCATGCTTCAGCAGAAATGCAGAAAGCCTAGCATACCAAGCTCTTGGTGCCTGATGTAGTCCATAAAGAGCTTTTACAACCTTGTAAACATGCTTTGGATTATCTGGGTCTTCAAAACCTTTGGGTTGAGTGACATATACCTCCTCTTCAATTTCACCATACAGAAAAGCACCTTTCACATCCATCTGATATACCATGAAACCCATATAAGATGCATAGGCCAAGAAGATTCTAATGGCCTCAACTCTTGCTACAGGAGCAAAGACTTCATCATAATCAATTCCTTCCTCTTGTCTGAATCCCTGAGCCACCAATCTTGCTTTGTTTTTGACCACAATACCCCTTGCATCTCTTTTATTCTTCAAAATCCATTTCGTCCCAATTGCAATCTTCCCATCAGGTAGTGGTACCAGTATCCAAACCTGCTGATTCTTGAATTGTTGCATCACATCTTGCATTGCTTCAAGCCAGCTTGAGTCTTCAAGAGCTTGAGTAACACTGGTTGGTTCCACTTGAGAAAGAAAACAAGCAAACAGACAATGCTTAAAGTCTGTGTGATTGTCCCTTTGTTGATTTGAGACATAGGAAAGAAAAGCAACTTGACCATACTTAGAACTTTTCACAATACTTCGAGTTCTAACAGGTGCTTGTGGATCACCAAGAATATTCGATTGAGGATGAGCAATGTTGATCCTTTTTGTAGCAGTGGGGTTGACATCAATTGTGGTGTCAAGATTGTTCACAGTGGGTCCAAAATCACTGTCATAGGAAGATGAGGTGAAGATGCCAGCTTTGGGTTGGTGATTACCAAGGTCTGAAGGACTTGGAAATCGTGTATATGGTTCTTCGAAGTCTGTGGACACACTAGTAGACATGGGAGTATGTGCAGTAGGACTGTCAGTAGATTTGATGATGTCAGGAGAAACAGGAGAACTGTCAGCAGAATCCTGGTTTCCACTGACTGCTTGTGCTGATTGTCTGAGTAGTGCCTCAGCATCTCTTGCAAACTCCACACCAAACCTATCAGCTTCTTGATTGGCTGCATGCTCTTGCTTCTTGAGTCTAGCAAGGTCCTCTGCATAGTGTGACTCATCTTCATGCTCATCAGAAGTTCCTTGATCACCTATAAACTGGTTAGGAGCAAAAGAAGGTACAACAATGGTTTGTTCATCATGCTCAGACTCACTATCTGATTCATCATCCAGGGTACCTGCATTGTTAGTGGGAGACTCTTGTGAACCTGCAGATTGGTTAGCAACATATCTAGTATAGCCCAATGAATCAGTTAAGTAATCCAGGTCAAAATACCAAGCATGACCTTGACCCTGAACATTGGGCTTGTCTTCTAGGTATCTCAGGTTGAGAGTCTCCTCAATCTTTTTAGCATTTAAATTATATACCCTATAAGCCTTACTATGTGCTGAATAAACCACAATATACCCCTCATCAGCTTTCTCATCAAACTTTCCCAGTGGATCACTGGTGTTCAAAATGGTCACTTGACAACCAAAAGGTCTGAGGTAATGAATATCAGGAACTTTCCCAGTGAGAAGTTCATATGGTGTCTTGAAATGAGGTCTAGTGATGGATACCCTGTTCAAAACATAACAAGCAGTGCTTACTGCTTCAGTCCAGAACATAGTGGGTAATTTAGAGTCTGCAAGCATGGATCTTGCTGCCTCTATTAAGGTCCTATTCTTTCTTTCAGCAACCCCATTTTGTTGTGGGGTTCTTGGATTGCTAAAGTCCCTTTTTATCCCTTTAGACTGACAAAGTTCTATTAAAACAACATTTTTGAACTCTGTCCCATTATCACACCTAATACCTTTAACCTTTTTGTTTAGCTGGTTTTCAACAAGGGTAATGAATTCTTTTAAAATTGGAGATGTTTCATCTTTCGTTTTCAAAAAGAATACCCAACAAAACCTGCTATAGTCGTCAGTAATTACCAGACAGAAGTACTTGTGATCAATACTTCTGATTTGAGTTGGACCAAAGAGATCCATATGCAGCAACTGAAGAGGTTCTGAGATAGTTCTCACAGCTGTAATGGCTTTGTATGAGGCTCTGTGTTGCTTTCCTTTGTTGCAGGCAACACAATTGTGCTCATTGGTGAAGACTTTGGAAGGAAGTCCATGAAATAGACCAAGTTTAGAAAGCTTGTTAATGGTCTTGAAATTCACATGAGCCATCCTTCTATGCCATTTTGTAGACTCATCCAGGGATGCTTTAGCCACAAAAAATATTAGGTCACCTTCCGGTTGAACATCATTCAAATTGAATGTGTACAAATTGTAGTTTCTGGGAACTCTCAGCAGAATGGTTGTATCTTCTGGAAGTTTGAAGTCTTTAGAGAGCACAAGACATTCATCCTCAGAGAAGAATACTTTGTTCTTGGTGTCACAAATTTGTGATACTGAGAACAAGTTGAAGTGTTGCAGTTCCTTCACGTAGTACACATTTTCAAAGTCCAACTTAGGTGTTCTGATGGTTCCTTTCCCAGTGATTCTACCATCTCCTCCACCAAAAGTCACATTGCCTCCTCCATCTATGGGTACAAAATCATGCATCATCTCCATGTTTCCTGACATGCTCCTGGAACAACCACTATCTACTATGCCTACTTCTTTACTTTTCAGAGGATGATCCTACAACAACAACAAAAAAATGTACAAAATAATAAGTACACTATGGAGACTCAAGTCATTACTGACTTGAGCCTGCCTTGTGGATCATAAGAGTTAGGCCATGTAGATGTATAAAATCCACCATTGTTCTTGGACCTTCTATGAAAATTAGGTCCCTTTTGAGTCCAAAAACAACCTGCTGAGGGCTTCACAGCAGTATCCCAATATCCCCTACCCACATACATTGAGTCAAAACATCCAGGCCAAAAACCATTCTGAAAATAAGAACTAGTTGGTCTCACATATGGTCTAGCAACAGATCTTTTCCAAGCAAATGGAGAAGGTTTATCAGCAGAATTATGTTTCCTGGTGTTATGAGTTGCTTGTGGAACATAAGATGGTATATCATTAACATTTTTCCACATTGGTCTAGATTTGTTTTGACTAGCACATACACCCATTCTTTGCTCATGAAAATTAAAATCCTTAATCAAATGAAATTTACTTCCACACACAAAACATTTCTTCTTTTTAGAAGATTTATTCAAATTGAAAGATGTTCCATTACATGCAAAAGTATTCAAACCACAAACATTAACAGAATTGTTTTTGACAGAATTAAAAACATTGTTTTGCAAAGAATTAAATGACAAGTCTTCAGAGGAAACTGTCTTTGAATTTGATTCATCAGCAACAACTCTAACAGGCTTGTAGGGAGTCTTGGGTGTAGGCTTGGGTGAGGTCTTGGGAAAGTCTGACTTTTCACTTGAATCACAACTGGTATAGGTAGTAGACCCTTGGTCAGAAGACTTGTCACTGATAGAACAAGATACAAAGTCAGTAGAATTACAATCAGGGTCTGGCAAGTCACTTGACTTTTTGCCATAAAGATGGTGTGATCCATCAAAGTCTGTGGTGTTGGTAGTGGGCATGTGTTCTCCTCTAATAGGTCCAGGTACAGCATGTAATTTTCCTTCTTTAACATAATTTTCTAGGCCTGCTGGTGTAGATTTACCCAGATCATTCCTAGCTTCTAAACCAACATATTTTTTAAAACCTAAACCTATACCAGAGTTTACAGCTTGACTACCATAGAGACAGCTAGCTAACTTATCACCTGACATTAACCAAGTTTTATGATTAGCTACTTCCTTCTCTAGTTTCTCTTTCAGCACTTGGTTTTCTGAATCTATATTAGCTTTTTCTTTCTCAGTACGCTTTAAATCAATTCTAGTACATTCTAAATCACTTTCTAACACCCCTATCTTTTCATCATAAGCAAGCTGATTCTTTTGAAACCAAATTTTTTGTCTTTCTAAAGTTTTTAAAGCCTGTTTGTAAGCCTCAACTTCTACATAACATTCATTATATTTAGGTTTCAATTCATCATAAGCCTCCTTAATTTCATTATATCTTTCACTACAACCAAAAACACAATTATGTACCTGAGAGATGCCCATAAAGGCAACTTGATCATGCTAATCCTCTGTAGTACAGCTGGCCAGCAATCCACTCAGCTCAGAACCAGAAGCTTCATCATTATCAGGCTCATGCGCCTTCCAGTTGACATGATCATCCAGAGTGACCAAAGCTTTGGAAGATCCAGCTTTCACTTGATTCTGCTGATAGGTAGAATACCTAACCTCATCACCAGTCTTCCTATCCTTGCACTCTCTTGAGAAGTGACCCATCTGACCACATGTATAGCATTTGATCTTCCTCCAGTCAAATCTAGCTGGATCTCTTCCCTGGAAACCAAACTTTCTCCCAGACTTATTTTCAAACCTCTTGATGTTCACAGAAAGCATGGCCACCTGTCACTTCAAGTTCATCTCTTCCAAATCCAGAGGATCCACCTGTTCAAAATCCCTAAAAGCAAGTTGCTGCTGATTTTCATAATCAGCAACAAAAGAGTGAAGTACATCTTCCAATACACCACTGGACTGTGGTTGAGAATTTGATCTGGTGATGGTATAGGAAGATGATGCTGAGGAGCTTGGGCTTGAAGCTTGAGTCATCTTATTGGAGGTGGTGCTAACAAAAGCTGAGTAAGTGGGAGTGGATGAACGAATGGGACTTCTGACATCGGGCTCAAGAGTTTTAAGCTTGTTGTAGAGATCATCAAAAGAGAGCATATCCAGTCCACCTTTAGCTTTGAGTGCAATGCTCACTTGCAGCCAAGATGGAGGTAAAGATCGCAAGAACTTTGCATTGCAATCCTCATTGTCTGGCCTGGCCTTCAGCTGATTCAATTGACTCAAAATCCTATGGAACCTGTCATACCCCTTGTGGATACCTTCTTCCTCAGAGACTTGGAATTCTTGAAACTGCTGTTTCAGCATTGATTTCCTCATCCTCTTTGACTCATCGTTCCCACCAAACCTAGCCTTGATGGCCATCCAGATGTCCTTTACATCCTCCATGTAGTGAAAGTCACCAATGTGATCATCTGGAATAGCCTGAAGGAGAATAGTTCTAACTTTATTCTCTCTCTGTACAGCAAGAATCTCTTCAGCAGTTTTAGGATCAACAATGGTAACTCTACCATCAGCATCTTTGATGTGCTTCTTCAAACTATTTCCCTTTTTGACAATTTCCCAAAGATTCCAATCAATATTAGTGATCCAGTTCTGCATGTTCATAGCCCACAATTCATACTCTTCCTTCTTGAGGTATGGGAACTTTGCATTGCTATTGGTGAGAGTGAGTTTTTGCATAGATGTGGTGTTTTGGTTGTTGTTAACTTCTGATCCATCGTCTGATCCAGGCATTGTTTTGGTTGTTTTGTTTGAGAGGGTGTAAAAGAAAAGATGTTCTTAGTATCACAGAGACTCTCCCGAGGCTCTGATACCACTTGTTAAACCCAAGACCTTGATAGATCTTTGAGCGCTCGTGGATCGTTAGTAATGTCTATGTAATCACAAACACACTAATAGAAAGTCTCTATTACTTGTATTCTAAAGCGGAAATCAAACACAAGTAAGAACACAGATTACTAAGAACACTTGATCCTCTATGGATCTTTTATTAAAACTAAAACTTGTTTTTCAAAAACACGTCCATAATACATAATAATGTATTCCTTTTATATACAAGAAACCCTAAACCGTTTCACAAGAAACATATATTCTAAAAACTAAAAGAAGATATGCATTATAATTTCCTAATAAAACTCATGCATATCCTAACTAATAACAAAATACGCGGAATATCTATATCCGCAGAAACAAACTACGCGGTTTTACTACTTCCGCAGAATCACTTCTTCAGCAGATTCCGTCAGCAGTATTCCTCAGCAGAATTCTTACTCAGCAGAATTCCCAACAAAATCCTATATCAAATTCAAATCAAATCCAAATCCTAATCAAAACCCCATCTACAAACCAAACGGGCCCTAAGTTTTTCTAGTTGATTAGCCTTGAGGGGCCGAACCGGTAAAAAGTTTTGTGTGTGTGTATGTGTTTTTTTTTGATTGTTTGGCTATTCGTTGTGTGATCTATTAGGACAACATTTGTTAGATCTCCTTATGTTTTAATGATGACAAATAAACCTTCGAAACACATAAAATCACAAACGATAGCCAAATTCATCCCGACCCAAAACTGGGCCTGGCGCGCTGCCAGCGCTCCGACGCACTAGCCTTCTGTTAAGGTTCGGGTCGAATTTTGAAAGTCGGCTTTCCCATTACCCGAAAAATGTAGATCTTTCAATACAGGTGTGAATATGTTATGTGCTTCATTGGGAACACTCGAAACGAGTTTTAGAATTAGAGTGATCCAAATTTACAACCTCCCGTTTTTGGCAAAACGCCAACTCAAATATTAAAATAAATGCCTCTAGCCAAGGCTTTCCTAAACCTAGGGGACTTATATATTTCACGTGACATCAAGTAAAAGTATTCATATGGACATAATCGATGTTTACGTCTTCTATAATCACGTAGCGGGTTTACTCCCTTATTGGTTAAACTAAGTCAAAGGTCCCTTTGCGTAAACGCATCATTTCCCGTTATGGGATATGCTTTACAATGATGCAAAACACTTAGCTTGTTTGCATCAAGATGATTATTGATTACGTCGAGTCGTGGAAATTCACGTATTATGAGATTATGAATACTCGACGTTGAGTTACTTGAGATTATAAGTAACCTTTGATTTTCTCAACCCATAATCATATTTTTCAATTCTTTTCTTCCCTAATGATAAAATGATTAAACCTTAATCACTCCTTTGATTAACCTCCTCACCAAACTAATCCTCCTACCATTTCAAATTCCTCTCAAATCTTATCCCCAACATTCCCTAATATTCCTTGTACTTTCATGCACTTCTTGTCCCCTACATTCCCACACCAAATCTTCCAAACATTCCCTTCTATACATTCCAATCCAACCACTAGGATTTCACCACCTCATCATCTCCTTCATCCAACCCTTCATTTCAAAACACAAATAAACCTTCACCATAAACCACCTCCTACTCTCCCAACATTGAAAATCCAAATTTTGAATCCAAGCCAAAGGCTCCCCATCACTTCAACATCCCATCCTTATCCAACTCACTCTTACACACATACAACTCACTCCCACACATATAACCTCCCTCACTTTCTCCCTCACTCTCCTCAATTCAAATTTATCTCTTCACTCTCTCACAACCTTATTTCATCACATGGGGAATTCTCTCTCACACTCCAATATTCAAATTCAAATTTGAATTTCAAACTTAGTCTCTCTTCTATCACATCACTTCCAACTCATCTCAACCCTTCATCTCCCCTTTCTCTCCAAGTTTGGAATATTCACTTGGATATCCTCTTAACCTAACCACATTCTCTCTTCTTACTCAACCATGGTTCACCTTAATCCAACCTTACTCTCTCACTTCCCTCTCACATGATTTGAATTTCAAATTCAAATCTTCCCTCTCTCTATCTCTAACATACACACTTCCTTTCCAAGCAAAGGAATATACCATGGCATATTCTTTCTCTCTTTTCTATGGCATGTGCGGAATACCCAAACTACCCTTATCCAATTATCCCTTCTACTCTTCTCTCTTTGATAATTGGTTTCACTTAAACACTTCACAAAACATTTTTACAAAATGGATATTTAAGTTGGTAGACCTTGAGGATGAATAATGTAAAGGTCTAAATGTGTGAAGTACAATTGGAGTTTTAGCAAGGTTAGGTAGTTACAAGACCAAAACCCCAAAGAAAATCCTTCAGGGTTTCTAGCGCGCTGCTGGCAGCCTCGAATTGAATTTTCTCAATTTGGGGTTTTGGCCTATAAATACCCACCCTTGCCTCTTGTATTCCTCAACCCCTTGCCATTATTCTTTATCTCTTATTTCTCTTCTCTCAATCCTCTAATTCTATCTTGTGTTCTTAATCTAAATCTTTCACATAACATCATTTGAAAGAACACATATCCTTGCAAGGGAAGAATCACAAGAACCTAATCCACTCTTGTGATTGTGTCGAGGGTCTTCTTATCTATACCCTTTCTATTACAATCGAGTCTCTAGGTTAGGTTAGGGCTTGATTAAACAATCAAACATTTATTCATTCGATTTGGTTGTAAGGGAAGTCTTGTGTCGAGGTGACCAAGCCTAGATCATTGGGGATCTAGTTGGGGTTTGATACTTCCGGTGGGAAGTCTTTGTGGTCTTAGTGGTCTTTGTGGTTAAGTCGAATCACGAGTCCTTGAGGGTGGTTTCCGAGAGCGAAGTTGTAGCAGTTTGTAGTCCATCGAAAGGATTATACTTAGTGAATAGTATAGTGTCACGGATTCGCAACTGTACGTACGGATGGTATAAACCCCCCATCCCAAACCAGTATATATCGTGGTGTCATTTACTCGCTTTATATACTTTGGATTGTGATTGTCTTAGTGGTTGTTATTGTATAAACCACTTAGTGCTCTTTGAGGCTAAAAGTTTTTAAACACTCAAAAAGCCGAAGAGACCGTATTCACCCCCCTCTACGATTCTACAATTGGTATCAGAGCGGTATACTCAAGTTTTTGAGCGTTAAAACCTTCCAGAGAAGCCGTTTGAAGTCAAAAACTTCTTTTCCAAAAATTTAAAATACCTAACGAAATTTTTGGAAAAGTTGAGTATAGATCCATGGCTCAAGAGAACTATGTTGAGGGGTATTCTATTCAAAGACCACCTTTGCTAGAATCCGATGGGTTTTGTTTTTGGAAAACCCGGTTTGATACCTATGTTAGGTCTAAAGATATTGACTTGTGGAAGATCATCCAAAATGGCAACTTTGTCTGCATGATGCTATATCCCGAGACAAAGTTGATGGTTGAAAAGCCATATTTGGAATTAAAAGATGATGAGAAGAAGAAGATTGGCAAGAATGATGAAGCCAAGATGACTATCTACAATGCCTTACCTCGAAGGGAGTTTTAGAGGGTTTACACGTGCAAGACCGCCAAGGAGATTTGGCATACACTCACCATTACCCATCAAGGGAACTCACAAGTCAAAGATTGCAAGATCGACTTACTCATCCAACAATATGAGAAGTTCTCGATCTCGGATGAAGAAACCATTGATAATGGTTACACTCGGTTCAATGCTATCATCACAAGCCTAACGGCTCTAGATCCTAGTTTTAGCAACAAGAACCATGTGAGAAAGTTTCTTCGAGCTCTTCCGGTAAAGTGGCGGCCGAAGGTGACTGCTATTGAAGAAGCCAAGAACTTGGCGGAACTTCCTCTTGACGAACTTATTGGCAATCTCAAGGTGTACGAAATGATTCTTGAAAACGACAAGGTTGCCTCCAAAGACAAGAAGGAGAAGGTGAAGTCTTTGGCCCTTAAAGCTAATGTCACTAAGAACCAAGTTAGTGACGATAGCGATAGTAAAGAAGGAAGTGGTGATGAAAGTGATAAAGATGATGAAGAATTCAACTTAATGGCAAAGAAGTTTAGGAAGTTCTTTAGAAGAGGTGGTAACTTTAGGCGTGGTAACCGGTTTGGTAACTGAGGCAGTGATGGTAGGAACAAATTTGGAAGAGGTCGAGGTTTTGACAACAAGGTTGGTGAAAGCTCTAGGCGTGATCGCGGATGCTATAATTGTGGTGAAAAGGGTCACTTCAAAAGTGATTGTCCGAAGCCTAAAGAGAACAAAGCATTCGTTGGTGGAGCTTCGAGTGATAGTGAAGACGAAGACCAACCAAACAAGGAAGCTACTTGTCTCATGGCACTAGAAAAACTAGAGGTACCTCAAAACTCTTCTACTTCTAATAATAATAATAAATTGCAAAAGGAGAATGAGGAACTAGTTAAATTTAATGAGGATTTTAGGAAAAACCTTTGAAAATATTGTTAAAGAAAAACGCTCTCTTGAACAAGAGCGTGCTAAACTAAATGAGAAAGTTTATGAACTCGAAAGAGACGTAAAGATATTAAATCATCGCAAAGAGGTGGTTGAACCATGTAAAAGATGTGAGGCACTCACACTTGAGGTTAACTCTTTGAATGATAAAGTATCTAAACTTCAAATGGAGTCACTAAGTTTTTCAAAATATAAGAAAAGTAGTAATGATTTGGATGATATGTTAAGTCGTCAAAAAGTCTCCCAAGATAAGGAAGGTCTTGGATTTTCAAAACATGGGAAAACCACTTCTGAGAGTCTAACCAAACCAATAGTATTTGTTAAAGCAAACAAAACGAAACTCTGAACATTTCCAAGCCTGACGCGCTGGGTGACGCGCCGACGCGCCAGCAGCGCGCCAGGTCTCTGAGGAATAATGAAGTTTCATCAAAAACTTTTGTTAAACCAATGATTCCTCAAACTCCTTTTGTGAATACTCGAGGTAACCAAGAACCCATTACAAGGACACAAAACCCAAAACAATCGTATAACCCGGGTTCTCGTAATGGTCTTGGTTACACACAACCTCGAGTCAATCATAGACCATTCTTACCTACACCCAATGTGAGACATTCATCAACATACAACCAAAGATCTTCTTTCCAATATAATCAATCAATTCCAAGAAGAAATTTTTATAACAATAATCAAAGGTCCTTACACTATCAATATAACTCATACCGAAGGAGAGACAACTCCTACCCAAACCAAAGATTCTTTAGACCTCAAAATCATCAAAGCTATAGACCAAGCTATCAAAACCAAAATGAATTTCAAAAAAACCCTTGGTCTACCTTCTCTATATTTGGTATTGAGAAATTATGTGTCGTGCTTCAAAACCCAAGAATGTTTAACTTGGGCACTTTAAATGCTAACCAAAATGGACCCAAGAAGCAATGGGTACCAAGAACTTGAATTGAATCTTTGATTGTAGGTTTGCCTCAAATGTGATGTACAACCGGACGAGTGGATAGTGGATAGCTGTTGCACTAAACACATGACCGGGAATAGGAGATTGTTCACATCATACAAGGCGTATGATGGCAATCAAGTCATATTTGGAAGCAAACTTAGTGGGAAAATCATCGGTAAAGGTAATGTCCTTCATGACTCCACATAAATTACCAATGTTGAGCATGTTAGTGGGTTAAACTTTAACTTGATTAGTGTTAGTCAATTAAGTGATGATGATTGTGAGGTTAAGTTTACTAAAGTAGATTGTACCATTAGTAAAAATGGTGTAGTATTAGCTAGAGGTCATAGGAGAAATAACTTGTATACTCGCAAGTTGGGAGATAACTCCAAACAACACATATGTCTTACATCCATTGTGGATAACTCAACGCTTTGGCATAGGAGGTTAGGTCACGCCAATATGAGGTTAGTCCAAAGTCTAGCTTCCAACGAGCTAGTAAGGAATTTACCAAAGTTGAGTTTTGAAAGACATTCTTGTGATATGTGTAGTCTAGGGAGTCAAGGACATGCAAACAATAGGAATAGGAATGAAGTGTCAACTAATAAGGCTTTAGAGTTGCTACACTTAGATTTGTATGGTCAATCTCCAATCCAAAGCTATGGAGGAAACTTCTACACTTTGATGATTGTAGATGACTACTCAAATTATACTTGGGTATTATTTTTTAGCATCTAAGGATGGAGTCTTAGGAAAATGTGATATATTAAGGAAGAAGATTGAAAACTAACTTGATTGTTCTATTGTTTCAATAAAAACAAATCATAGTAGTGAATTTGATAAATTACAATTTGGTAGCTTTTGTGAACAACATGGAATATCTTATAACTTATCGGGCCCGTTCACTTCTCAATCGCTTGAGATTATTGAAAGAACACATCGTAAGTTATGAAAGATGAGTCGTGCAATGCTTGACGAGCAATCCATTCCGCAAAAGTTTTGGTGTCATGCCGTAGTTACCGCGTGCTACATATTTAATAGAGTCTACATTAGAAAGGTCATTAATAAAACACCCTATGAGATACTTAGAAATAGGAAGCCTTCCTTAGAATACTTTAGGGTATTTGGGTGTAAAGTATTTATACTTAACACCAAAGAATATCTCACCAAATTTGATCCAAAGTCGTGTGAAGGTGTGTTCTTAGGATACTCTCAAACTAGTAAAGCATACATAGTGCTTAATAAGGAAACAATGAGGATTGAGGAATCTCACAATGTGACCTTTGATGAGAGCATGCCCGAGCCTAAATCATCTCCTTCGGTGGAAGATGATGTGATCGATGAACACATAGTTCAAGATCAAGAAAGGTCACCATCATTACAAATTAATGTTTCAAATGAAGGCAATCATAAGAAAGTGAGAGAAATGAGGGGTCATCCTATAGAACAAGTCATTGGTGACTTGAATAAAATAACACTTAGGTCACAAACTAAACAAGACTAGGTTTTGACATGACATTTTTCAAAAATGCAAATTGTTTTTGGGATAGGTTTAGGTGTTCATGGTTGACATGCATCTTAGGAGAACAATCTTATAAGATAAGTTAAGATGTCTAGATAGTCGTTTGCAAAAGTCCTTTAGGTGCTCTTAGAGCTTATGTGCTTATGTGACTAGGACTTATGTGAAGGCATGGAAGGAAATTCAAATATATGTTTTCCGAGAGGAAAGATATCTATCAATGCATTATTCAAACAATGATTGATAATATCCTAGATCCTACATGTCTATACTATATGTGATGAACAAGAAAATTTGACACAAAATATTCTACTACATTTGCTAGAATTGAAAGTCATTTGTGTCAAATTACCAAGACTAGATAAAATTTCGGATCACAACTTACACTTGTGTTGAAGATTTTATATCTAACTCTACTTGTTCAATTTATGTGAAAATTGCATGCTATGTGTATTTACGTAGTTGAAGAGAAATCATGTGGCTTGAATTCGGTATGCTATTGCATAACAAACTAAAATACCCATTTAATAGATTTAATAAGCTAAGTATTTCATCCGAAATCTTAGAAACTTATTTTGTTAATGCAAGTAAGAAATAAGGATTATTAATATCGACACACTACACAACAAACTATAAACCGGAGATATCTTGCATTGTATATTGACTTTCTATACAATGTGTGATGGTTTATAGGATCTAGTTTGTGTATTTATTAATTTAAAATACACTTGATGCCTATACGCATACAACTACACTCTTGAGATGACTTACATGAAATACTTGCACTTGGTTCATGTATGATGAGATGTAGGTTCTAAATTGTGCTTGATAGAATCATTTAACTACAAAATGATGATCTAGGAACTCCACTCATCCAACCATAATTGGAAGAATCATGCATGGCTTAACAAATTATGATGCATACATGATTAATTATGGGCACTAGCATGAGAAAGTAAATCATCCAATCTCAACCCAAAAGAAACTAAACTATTTCAAATAAAACAAATTAGCTTTCCCATATATTCTTCTTAAACTTCTCACTTAGTACAACCAATAAGGAATCAATGTAATAATACGTATTATCCAACGGATACTTAGATATCTATTACCCCTACCTAACTCCTAACTTATCATTATTTAAGGAATTAGTGTATTAGAGAATAGTGTCACCATAGTATTATACTTCCACTCTACCCAAGAACATGAATAATCAACCAATCTCACCAAACAATGTTCTTGACAACCACATCTTCTTAAGTAGTGACACTAATTCTTTGAATACCAACAATGGTAATCAAGAAGTCATGAACAACATTGTGATTCCTGAAACTCCAAATGAGGATGTTGGGATTGGAGATGGGTGGTTTATGCATAAGTCTCCCTAATTACTTGACGCCCTCAATAAGGGGAGCAAATGTCGAGGGGGAGCAACTAAGATCTTCTTACTCTCTTCTCTCTATTCTACACCTTTTCTTTCACTTACTTTTCTTAAAACTTGCATTCGGGTTAGTTTCCTTTCGACGCTCTTTTTGTTTCGACAAAAAGGGGGAGAAAGAGTAAAAATTACAATTCAAAACTTTACGAATTTTATATTTTACTTAAAATAATTTTATGTTTTGTTATCAACAAAAAGGGGTAGACTGTTAATACAAATAAACCTTCAAAAAGTTTATTTATATTTTACGATCTTTCAATGTTTTGTCGATAACAAACGTAAAATCATTTTAACGAGATAAATAAATTACGTAATGCTTTAAGCCAATAGTTTACTAACTCATTTCATTAAACAAGTAAACCTTAAACATATCTAGTTAACAAGTTTACATGAAACCAAAACTATTTTATAAAAACACTTAAGTAACATTTGTTACTTACATTTTATAAAATACATGTTAAGAAAAAGCTTGTAAACACTTGGACTATCCATGGCCCAAAACCAAGTCCATAAACCATAAACCATGGAGCTTGACCCATAACCCATGACCCATTGCATGACATCATGTATGACATCCATAATGGGTAAAACCCATGGCCCATGACCCATGACCCATGACCCAAATTCCATAACCCATAACCCAAAGTCCATGACCCATGACCCAAGATGTCTTTGACATTAGGCATGACATCATCTATCCATGGATCATAACATATAACCCATAACCCGGTTTGTAACCCAAAATCCGGACTGGTTTATCTAGTTACCCGGATCCCTCGGTTTACACTAGCAGGATCCCTCTGGTAAGGGATCCGGGTGAACAGTAGGCAGTTTTTCCTGTAAATAGTGAGCCATTTCTCTCTTATCTCTCACCCCTTTTAGAGTTTACTTCTCTCTATACTCTAAACTTTCTAACCTCAGATCCAAGGATCTTTCTATGTAGTTTCTCTTTGTGATTCTCTAGGTTCCTTCCATAAGGCGAGATCACAACCTCTCGAAGACGTGCAAGCTCGTGATATGGGTTGCTTTGATTCTTCTCTTCCAAGATCACAGAAGTGATTCTTGTTCTTTTTTTCTTCTCAAAGGGTGTTGTAGATGTGTTGAGTCGATAGGTGTAAAAGGACGTTGGATCCTTTAGTCGAGGTGTATTGGGTGTGTTGGTTTGGTCCGCCGTGCTAAGGACCCGACATCTAGCGTTGTACCGGATAAAGTGTAGGCAACAAAGGGTTGGTCTACCTTGTGTGAAAGACCCGGTATCTAGCTTTGTACCGGATAAAGTGTAAGCGATGTTGTGAAGGCTTCTCCGCCATGTGAAAGGAGTCTGTGTTGTGAAGTGATAACGAACTCTCGAGTAGGTGACTTGAGGAGTGGAGTAGGGAAAAGAAGGCGTCCTTATAGCCGAACCACTATAAATACTTGTGTTGTGGTTATGTCTCTCTAACTCTATCTCCTAGTTTAGTTTATATGCTTTTATTTCTATCAATATCCAACACTTCAAAACTAGATTGACAGAAGTCGATCTATAAGTTTTAATAAGTGATTTTAATCGGTAAAACTATTCAACCCCCCTTCTAGTTTTCTACAAAAATCATACGTTCTGCGTTGGATACTAAGTACACCGCTGAGTCAACCAACTGATTGCTAGTAGCAATCAACACCATTCTTCAAGATCGTACTCTAAATCTGCTAAACTAACCATTCGACATCGACCTCATGCCAGTTTCATTTGGAAGCTTCAAGGACATCATTGATATGGATTGGTTATCCATGTACCATGCTAAAATCATTTGAGACAAGAAGAAGGACGGATCCTTTCGGATGTGTATCGTCTATAGAGAGTCGAACAAGTTAACAGTGAAGATCCGATACCCACTTCCAAGAATTAATGATCTATTTGATCAACTTCAAGGTTCTAGTGTATATTCTAATATCGACCTTCGATCCGGATACCATCAACTACGAGTCCGAGAGGAAGATATTCCGAAAACAACATTTAGAACTCGATATGGATACTACGAGTTCCAGGTAATGCCATTTGGTTTGACAAACGCGCCTGCGGTATTCATACACCTTATGAACCGGGTATGCAAACCATACTTGGATAAGTTTGTGATTGTGTTCATAGACGATATCCTGATCTACTCCAAGAAAAAGGAAGAACATGAGAAATACCTCAAGATGATTCTGGAATTACTCAAGAAGGAGAAATTCTCCAAAATAGCCAAATCGTTAACCACCTTAACTCAGAACGTAAAGTACAGCTGGGGTGAAGATGAAGAAGAGGCATTCCAGATACTCAAAGAGAAGTTGTGTAGTGCACCCATATTGGCCTTACCTGAAGGAAGCGAAGAATTTGTCGTATACTATGACGCTTCGCAGAAAGGTTTAGGAGCCGTCTTGGTGCAGAGGCAGAAGGTGATAGCTTATGCATCACGTCAACTTAAAACACACGAAAAGAACTACACTACACATGACCTAGAACTTGGAGCAGTTGTGTTCGCTCTTAGGATATGGAGACATTACCTGTACGGCACCAAGTGTACAGTGTATACGGACCACAAAAGCTTACAACATATCCTAGACCAAAAAGAGTAGAACATGAAACAACGTTGATGGCTATAACTACTTAGTGATTACGATTGTGAGATTCGTTATCACCCAGGAAAAGCCAACGTTGTGGCAGATGCTCTTAGCTGGAAAGAACGACTCAAACCCTTGAGAGTCAGATCACTAGGGATGACGATTAGTTCACCTCTACCATCAAAAATCCTCGAGGCTCAGGTGGAGGCACTAAAGGAAGAAAACCGACCAAGTGAAAAACTCTACGGTATGCCAGAGAATGAAAATGGCTTCGTAAAGATATCAGACGGAGTATTATGCTTCAAGGATAGAAGCTGGGTACCACTCTATGGTGGGATACGAGAGTTAATTATGCACGAGTCGCATAAGTCCAAGTACTCTATTCATCCCGGAGCTGATAAGATGTACCTTGATCTTAAGAAACTATATTGGTGGCCTAACATGAAGGCAGATATTGCACTATATGTCGGTAAATGCTTAACTTGTTCTAAAGTTAAGGCTGAACATCAGAAACCGTCCGGATTACTGGTGCAACCTGAAATCCCTGTATGGAAATGGGAATGAATCACTATGGACTTCATAACCAAACTACCAAGAACATCCAGTGGATACGACATAATTTGGTTGATTATTGACAAACTCACAAATTCTGCACATTTTCTTCCAATCAAAGAAACTGTCAGCATGGATAAAATCGCTTGACTATACCTAAAAGAAGTAGTCTCTAGACATGGAGTACCAATTTCGATCATCTCCGATCGCGACAGTCGCTTCACTTCAAACTTTTGGCAGTCACTCCAGAAAGCTTTGGGGACTCATCTCGACATGAGTACCGCTTATCATCCCCAAACAGACGGCCAAAGCGAAAGAACCATCCAGACTTTGGAGGACATACTTCAAGCTTGTGTTATTGATTTCGGTAAGGGATGGGACAGACATTTGCCCCTAGTCGAATTCTCGTACAACAACAGCTATCATACAAGTATAAAAGCTGCACCGTTTGAGGCACTTTATGGACGTAAGTGCCGATCACCCATTTGTTGGACCGAAGTGGGAGACAGTCAACTCACAGGTCCCGAACTCGTCCATGAGACAACCGAAAAGATTGTGCAGATTCGCAGCAGGATGCAAGCTGCACAAGACAGACAAAAGAGCTATGCTGACAAGAGACGTAAACCTCTTGAGTTCCAAGTAGGGGATAGAGTCAAGCTGAAAGTTTTGCCATGGAAAGGCGTGATACGCTTTGGCAAACGCGGAAAGCTGAATCCTCGTTACATTTGACCTTTTAAAATTCTAGAAAGAATCGGACCGGTAGCTTACCGACTCGAGCTACCGCAAGAACTAAACAATGTGCATAATGTCTTTCATGTATGCAATCTAAAGAAATGCTTGTCTGAGGAAACTCTTGCTATTCCTTTGGAAGAAATCGAGATTGACAATCGACTACACTTTATCGAAGAACCTGTTGAAATCATGGACCGAGTGGTCATGAGATTGAAACATAGTCGAATCCCGATTGTCAAAGTTCGTTGGAACTCTCAAAGAGGCCCTGAATTCACGTGGGAACGTGAAGATGAATTCAAGTCCAAATATCCTCATCTTTTCGCATCCTCATCTGGTAACACGAATTGAATGTCGGGACGACATTCAAATAAGGTTGGGAGGCTGTGACAAATGGTAATTCTTCTTACTATTATTTTAATAGTAAAAATATTTATTTTATCAGAAAATGCAAATTTTATATTTTCTGACATTTACTGACGATTAAAATTGAAAAACGAGAGGTTATCTCTCATTTCCTGAAAAACGAGCCCACACGCGTACCGACACTCAATTAGTTATGGCAATAATTAAATAAACTCATGTTCGAGTCCACAAAATGTTTTTATAATACTTATATAAAAACACCATCGAAAATGTATTTTATACATTTTTAATTATAGTGTCAAACCGGGACACCGCGACTCACATTTAAGTTCAACGGGACACAAAATATACAACGTAATTTTACCATTTCTTTTCCTCTTATCCTGGCCTTGCCACCCTCCCTTAATAGAAATAGTGTACTATATATGTGAGACCATACTTTGAAATTTCCAAAATCTCGACAATTTTGACAAAATCTAACAAAACCTTACACCACCATGCTTTATTCAAACCAAATCAAATCTCTTTGCTTTTTCTTCACATCCCACGCCACCCCTCATCTCATGCCCCTTACTTATTCATTAATTTCAAGTTCTTTTTGTCCCTCTACAACTTATAGATAGTAAAATTATACCAAAAACAATACAAATACAATGAACAAACAAGATATTTGTAGACAACACTTACACAAGGCATGGCATGCCCATTCCCTTCTTCTTCTTCTTTTTCCTACCAAACACCATCACTACAAGTTACCACTTTGAAAATTATATCTATTATACATTTATGGCGCAACCCGGCCATTCTATTTTTCAACCCGATCCACCAAAAATTGCTTTTCCCACACCTTGATATAAGCTCTCTTGGTGCCCAAAATTGCTACAAGCAGACTTTTTAGATACCCCTTAGGAACAGTGGCTTGCAGCTACAGTTGCCATGTGAGATCATATACAGTGTCATGAATAGTAACTTTAATAATATTTAATAATATTTCCCGGGTTATAATCTCTTCCATCTCTACCCGTATATTTTATTCCCGCTTATATTATCTTCAGTCATGTTCCTGAATCTTCTTTTCTCCAACTAGACACAAGCACACACACAAAAATTTATAGGTGATTCCAAAAAAAAAAAAAAAAAAAAAAAATCGATCGAACAGAAGAATAAGGGTTTCCTTATCTGCCATAGGTTTTGAGGTATTTTTTTTTTTCCAGTTTTTGATAAATCTATGAGTATTTATCAATTTTTAAAGATCTTTTTTACAGATCTGTTGTTTTTTTTTTCAATTTTTGATGAATCTATGACTATTTATAATGTTTATGTAAAGATTAGTGTATTGTTGCATATCAATTCGTTCGATTTTCAATCGGGTTTCTCAATATTCTTTTATTCACTTTGTTATATTCGTTGTTTAATTCGGGTATTTTATTAAGTGTTAGTATTTTTTTGGGTTTTTGTTGTTGTTTGCAGGTCGAAGATGATAACATCCGGTGCTTGCTATTTTTTTTGGGTAACATCTACTTTTAATATTCATAATCAATTTCATATTTTTATTTTTGTTTTGCTTAATTTTCTTGCTATGTTTTCTTTGTTTGCTTGAAGATAGTTAGTAAATTATTTATTTTTAAATTTCAAGATACTGAATTGGTGCTTTTTTGATTTTTAATAATTTTCTTGCTTTGTTTTCTTCTTAGAGGCTTAGGTCAGTTGGTTATTTCATGAGGTTGCTTCAGTGGGTTGTGTCAGTGTGGTTGGCCCAATAGGTTTGTTCAGTGGGTGGGTTCAGGGGATACAAAGGGTGGGTTGAGTCGGTCAGTTTATTGTCTTGGTTTAGGGCGTTGGTTTAGCAACGAGTGAGCATAACTAATACTGTGAGCTGAATAAAGGCATCCCTGCTCTAACTAAGCCTTCAATAAGCGTGTGAGCGTTGTCACTAGAATCAAGTGGGTATATAGGATTACACCATATTTAACATTACAAGGGTGTTTGGTTTAACTTATTTGGCTGGCTTATGGCCATATTTAGCAATAAAAGGTCCATTTTAGCATTTATGTAATATTTGGTCTACATTAGGTAAAACATTTGTAAAGCCACCATTTCCAGTTTTAATTATGCCACCATTTTGGATGTGCCATGAATGTATGTTACTGATTGTTTTTTTGTTGTAATTCAGAAACAAAGGCCTCCATTATCCGTTGCTGAAGATGTGAAAAGTAAAGCGTTCGATGCCTTAATTCTTAACCAGCTCTGACACTGGCCTCTTACTTCGGTTTGTATTTTGTTGCCTTTATGAATTTCAGTATTTCACTATTAAGAGGGTGTAAGTATTTGACTGTTTAGTTTTGTCTGCATTTTTTGTTATTTGATGTCAGGATCTCGGCTGTGGTATTACTTACTGTGTTTGCTCATTATGGTCTATCAAGCAAAGGTGAAATCTCTTTATATTCAATTTTATTTCTTTGTTATAAGTAGATAATCTGCGATTGTTTTCATTTCTATAAGTGTCAAGCATTATTCTGAAAAAAAAAAAAAAAAAAACTTATAAATAACTAATACCATTATATGTAAATCTGGTTTTATAATCCATAGTTAATAGCTTTTATCTTCTTAAGCTGCTTATAACGTTTAACTGATGCGTAGATGGTTAAATACAAGTTCTAATGTGTATGATTAATGTTTATTTAAGCAGTTTAGTTGATATATATACGATCTGTATACGCCCTGCATTATTGAATGTTATCCATCCTGTTTCATGTTAGTTACCGTCGATTCAATTTTTATCGTTCATAGGCTATTTTTTATACGTGCCACTCTCTCATTTTTGTGCTAAAAAAATTGTTATTTTCATTAGTCACATAGCAGTCTCCACTGCTATGTCAGAAATCTGATGTATATTTTTGCAGCCTTACATCAATTTGTAGTGTTTGTAAGTGATTTACTTTTTACTGTGTCTTGAGTCGTAGATAATCAGAAGTGAAGGGAATCTGAAGTAAGGGAGTAACCTGCTGAAGAAGAATATGTCAGCAGAAGTGGCACCGGCGGCAACAAAGGATGTTGGTGAAAATGGAGAGCCGAGGAATTCGAGGTTTGACTTTGGAAGTTTTTTGGAGTTTCTCTCGCTTTCCAAGGATGACTCAGGTACCCTCTTACATTTTCACTTCCTGGTCAACCAGATACTTTTGATGTGCGAAATTGACATGAATTTTTGGAAAAAATTATGACCATGATATCTATGTTTACTGCATAATTCATATAAATTAATATAGCTATCATAATTTCCCGTACATCTCAAGTTAAAATCTACTGTTTTGGCTTTATAAGCCCATTCCAATATAGATTTCAGAATTTTGCATGCATCTCAAGTTAGAATCCACCTTTAACGTTTTATAGTTTGCCTGATAAATATTGAACGTTGATTCTGCTGCTGTTTATATAAAATAAGGTACCAACTAAAGAACAAGTGGATGCTTTATTGAAGGAACTACGTAGTCGTGCCACCATTCCAGGTGCTCTGTTTTTCTCTTTTAGATTTCACATAAATTGATTATGTCTTGATGCCATATTCATGATTAAAAGATACTGCGGCAGTTATGTTAAAAAGCGTTGTAGTATTGATAAACTCATATATTTTTGTAGAGTACGTGTCGTCAATCATCGTGAAGGTAGGTTGCAATTAGAACCGACGATCCTTTGAACTCAATGCTTCTGAATTCAAAGTTTAACGCTAATAAGATTGCATATAGTTTTGCTTTCTTATTCTGAGCACTTTTTTTATTTATATTGCAGGTTCCAAAACATCATCTCAAGATATGAGTGGAATTCAAATAGTTCATATAACCCAATTCCTGGAGCACTGGTATCTGATTGCTTTTTTATTGCTTATTTTATATACATACTCCATTCTTCTGATAATAAGTATCGAGAGTACTGTTCTAAAAAGCAACCGTAATAGATACACATATTTTGTTTGTCATGTCTTTTCAGAGAAGCAGGATCTGAAAAAAAAATTCAAGGACATTGGCAACGTTTATGAGGTAAATATGCATGTTGGGCTTTCGATGAAAGTGGATTCATATCAACACTGTTAATCATTTGGTGGCCATTACATTAGGCTAGCTTCACCAGCAAAGAACTATCAACCTAACTTAATAATAAAAACTATATTATTACAATAATAATCTAAAGTTTCATACCAAACGACTGAGATGGCTTCATGCATTGAGATACGGTTTTGGCGACCTTTTGAACCATTTTGCCTGTGCAGCACATTTGTTTTTTTATTTAGATATTTTGATTAACCCATTTGAGAGACTAAATAAAATGTACCAATATATAAATAAATGGGTCAAAGTTGAAATCTGCTGATAATTTATTGATAGAAATTATTGTGATGCAGGTTTTATTAGACGATGATAAACGATCTGTATATGAAAGATATGGAGAGGCTGGGCTTAAAGGTGCTACTATGGGCAATGGGGTGACTTCTATGTACAGAAAAACTTATTTACTGAAAAACTTATTAGTTTCCAGTCATAAATTTTGCTTACCGGCACATTCAAATCGGTTCATACAGGATTTCAGTAGCCCGTTTCATTCTGGTGTTGTGTAGGTTGTGGAAAGAGATTGATTGTAGCTTTTGATTTCGGGTTCGTTGGTATGTAATTTCTGAAGAAATTGCGCCTGGTAGACAGCCGCATAATTTGAAAAGGGAGTTATATAGAACCAATGATCTTGCTGATATCTTATGCCTATCATTGTTAGGTATGTGATGATGGAGTTATTTATAGTGAGACTAAAGTGTATGATGCGGTTTTGAATCAGAATTTGGTTTTATCTTATTGTGTTTAGGAGTTGTTAGTTAAGCGGTAAAAGAGGAGATTTTATGTTTGGGAGTTGTTAGTTAGTGGACAATATTTAATTGTGCCGATTGATCTTGATATGTGTGATTCGGTGGTTATAATTTTTTTTCAATTTCATATGCAGGGATAATTTATAAAAGAAAACAGTTGAAAGATCCGAGACATGTTTTCCACGATTTAACGGTTAGTATGTGTTATGCATTTTTTTAATGCATCGTTTAAAAAAAATTAGGGCCTCTTTATATCTTTTTATAGGGTTAATGATGGGGGGATTAGTGGGATGGATATGGGGGAGAGTGGGGTGGCGTGTGTGAGCTGTGGGAAAGATGGGAGGGTGAATTTGATTAGTGTAGGGAAGTCGGGGTTGGATTATCAGAGAGTGGTGGGTAGGAAGGCTTTGGTCAGGTATAGTGCGGTGAAGTGGGCGTCGGGGAGTGAGTTTGTTACGAGCGGGTTTTCTTTTATGTCTAATGAGACGCTTATTTTTGGACATGAGTCTTTTATATTTTTGGACATTTGAAAGAAGTCTATAAATTATGTAATTACACCTTACCGAGTTTTGATGAATCTAACCAAGTTACTCAAATCCATTTTGTGTTTCTGAAATCATTGTACCTGAACATGTCCTGAATACGTGCACAGAATTTGGTACTAAATTGCTCATGTAATTTGTGGAATTTTTTTTTCTCCATTGATTCATCTTCCAAACCTGCTGGCAAAATGATTGCTCTGCAGCAGGTGACAGCTTATTTTACAGATTTTAAACCTACAGATACCAGCAAAGACATTGAAGTCTGACTATACTGAAACTGGACAGCTATGAAAATCCCAAGTCTTACTTCTACATGCTTTTTCTGCATATTGTTAGATGAGAAGGTATGTAACAAATTCCTATTTTAATCACTGTTACCTACAACTTGCATAACACATGTTCATATAAATTGGCTTACAGTTATTATTTCAAAGCAATCATTTCGGATGGAACTGCAAACGTAGTCCTTACCTGTTTTTGCCACGAGACAGACTCCTGGATTAAAAGCTGTGATGTTGTGCTTCGAGAAATAGAAAACAAAGACCCGTTTGTACTACCTGCAGCACTGACAGTGACCCCACCTCCATCAACACCGCTAACGTCACAAGATACCCCCACAGAGATCATCGAAGCTACACAACCAGCAGTTCGTTCATCATTGAGAAAAGAACTTTTGGAAAGCTCATACGCCAACAAAATCAACCCACAAACAAAGAGACAAAGGCGAGTAATGAACGACAACAAGTGAGGGTTATCCAACATTTGTGTGCTGAAATGTGTTTAGAGAATCTATATAATAATATGTACACGCAAGTCCTCACCTTAAATGCACTTACTCTATGTTAGTAGTAGTATTTACTATCATACGCGTGTAATGTCGAATGTAGGCTACAAGCCGTTTAATTTATTTATGCTATGTCAGCAACAACAGTTAATATTATATGCGTTGAATCCTGTTATATTCATTCTCTATGTCAATCTATGCAGTCAATCTTCCAACTAGAAACAATAATAAATCCCTAACTATATATGCACTATATAGTAACTACTAACTACGCCAACGACTATTGCAACAGTTTCAACATTACTAACAGACCAAACAGTTAAAAAATGCGAAACAATTATCTAACACACCAAACACTTAAAAAATGTGAAACACTATAATTGTGGCTTTACCTCACTATAAGATTATAGAAATCTTATTATAGTACATTCAGTTACTACATTAGAGGAAGCCTTTTGAGTGTATATAGATCAGTTCCCTATTGCATGTGGATACAATTATATATATAAGTGCTACCGCAAAGACAATGTCACACCAACCTAATCTCAAATTTGAACATATTATTTTACAACTACCTTACATGTACAAACACCCCGCAGCAACGCGCGGGTACCATACCTCGTTTGATACTAACTATGTACTAGCTTGAATAAATTAATCAATAGACCGTGTTTGATTTTCATATAAAAAGGAGACTATAGATCATAAATTTTACACAAAGAAAGCAAACAAAACTCTTCCCTTTCTTTGCTCCATATAACCCACGACCAACACAGTGCACCATCTTCACATTTGCAATCACATTTCACTTTCAAAAACTCATTAAAACTTCTAAGTATATGCAAGAGGGTTGAAGCTTGGAATTTTGGGTTAATTTGGAAGCTTGGGTTATTAAGATTTGGGTTAAAAATTCTTAGACACTTGGATTCTCTTCTTTGTTTCTCATTCGAACCATCTCCTCACACTCACTGTAAGGATCAACCAACATCTTTAACTTGTGACAATCTCGTTTTTGAACTTTAAACATCACGTATATATTAATATGTGTAGTTATGAAAAACTAAAAATGTTTAACTTGATTTATAACTCTCGACATGCTTACACTCTTGACATGCATACATACGATCGAATATACTTGCAAGATCGACTATAGTTGTGTTTAAAATAAAGCTTGTCTGGTGACCCTTTTAATCTTGAAAAATACGTATAAGCTTAAAGAAATAAACTAGTGTTTACTTGCTTATTAATCGACATACACTTAAACATGTCAAACTCATTTGAGATCTTTAGACTTAAAACAACATAAGAAACAGAAGTATTGGCTTAGTTTTGAACATGTGATTAATTTCTTATTTTTGCTTCTTGGCTTATCGGCTTGTTTCGCGGTTTATTCATTTGAAAACTTAACTTAAAATACTTATATACAAACCGGGCCTCAACCATTTGGGTTCAACCCATTTTGTACCATGTCAAACCCAATAGGGGCGTTGGAAATGCTTATTTGATTATCCCGAGCTTATTCCCAACCTTTTTCAGCTTATTTGAACTTGCCAAATAATCGGTTAAAAGGGAACTAAGCTCAAACACACAAAGTATAATCGCACATGCAAAAAATCAACTCAGTATCCACTGAGAAATATATTACACAAATATAAAACAGTGACAAACTCGTTAAATATAATTGGGATGTATAACTAAACACGTAAGGGCCTAATGGCTCACTGGGTGAGGCTTTTGACTTCACACTAGAGGTCTCTAGTTCGAATCCCATAACTGACATTTTTGGTATCATTTTTATTTTAACATTTTGACTATTATTTTTTGGCCTAAACTAATACATTTTTATAACCCCTAATAAAAATGTAAAAACTATTATTTTTAACATATTTGTCTATTATTTTCGTCAAATTAATATATTTAGTTTATATTACTAAATCTCGACTAAAAGACGAAATTTAAAATAACAAGAAAATATTTATAACAAAAATTTATATAAATATTTTCTAACTTATCATCCACTAACTTTATATATATATATATATATATATATATATATATATATATATATATATATATATATATATATATATATATATATAAACACATTCATTTATATATATACATATCGTATCACTTAACGTTATTAATATAAATACTTAACATAAAGTATTTATTATTATCGTACTAACAACATATAATTTTTCACAAACACTATTATTGTGAATACTTTCCGTACATGGTTGTCCAGTTACGCCCGAACTGGAAACTTACTCGTCACGAATACTTTTATATACTCTTATATATAATTGTACATTTGTCCAAGAGCCAATACTTACAAAATACTTTGAAACGATTTAAACGTAAACTCTGTCACACAAGCGACATTAAACAAAACCATTTGTAAACACTTAAATTTATTTAAACACTTTGAGTCGTGAGTACACAAAACTGCAAACTAAGAATTTCCATACTAATTTAGGTCGCGTGTCGGTGCCGTACACTTTTGCTACTTGACTTTTCATTTCAGAGGTGAGTTTAAAGCCCCACATTTTAACTTTACTTTGCTTTGAAAAACTTAGGGTGAGAAACATGCAAACTCTTTTATGGGCCAAACTAAACTTATGCTTATTTCATTTCGTGACCACATTTTGCACGCATCATTTATTACGTGACTACATTTTGCACGCATCGTTTGTGACGTGACTACATTTTGCACGCTTCATTCATTACGTGACTACATTTTGCATGCTTTATCTATCGAGCTTCGGTAACATGGAACTTAGCGCAGCGTAGTAGACTTTCGTATAACATTATGCACATTATAATGTTAACTTGTAAACTTATTTGTCCAACTTTACTACTTTATGTAAACCTATGAACTCACTAGCTCTTTGCTGACTTTTTAGCATGTTTTCTCAGGTGTTTAATTGTTTGATGTATGATGATGCAAGGCAGTACTTGACACGGGCATAGGCACACTTTTGGAGAGTACACATAACACTCATGACCAATGTTTTTGTACTATGGAACAACTTAAAATTATTATGGGCCTTGTATTCCGCATTTCATAATTATGTAAAACTTATGTTTTAATTAATGCAACTTTAAAACAGATTAGATAATCCGTTCTCTATTACTTGTGTTATGATCCTAATACGTAGCACCCCAATATCACTTCCGCTGCATTCTGATTTGGGGTTCTTACACCCATGACCCATGACCCATAATCCATAACCCATGGCCCATGTGCATTACATCATGCATGACATCACAATGGGTAAAATCCATGACCCATGACCCAAAGTCCATAACCCATGACCCAAAGTCCATAACCCATAGCCCAAAGTATGTATTGCATCCTGCATGACATCATGTTGGGTACCCATGACCCACAGTCCATGACCTATAACCCCAAACCCAAAATTGTAACCCGAAATTCGGACTGGACTGACCCATGATGCGTGGTTTTGCGACCTTACAACAGGTTTTACCTCTCGAGGGATCTCGAGAAGCTTGCAATCCCCACCAGGCAGTGTACCTGACCGATGTAGTATAGTGAAGTGGCAAGTACCGGGGGATTGATCGTTCAACTCAAAGAATAGTGTTCGTTAGGATTGAAATTTATCTACTAGGTCTAGAGGTGAGGGATGATTCTTTTTGTATTTTTATATTTTTTGGAAAGCAAGTAAAAATCTCGGGTTTTGGAAGGAGAGGCGGAATTAGTTGCTAATCAACTAACCCAAAAGCTACTAATTAAACTAATGTGCAGGAAAGTAAACTAGGGTTCTACAAGGGAAGTGAAGCATGTCTACCTATGATATGTTACTCCTTGCTAGCTATCCAATTCTACCTATTGAATTGTCACACCTTGTTTTAATTGACGGGTTGTATTCCTTAATACCATTCGTGGGGTGGCGTACGTACTTCCCCAACTCTATAAGCTCCTACTTCACTCCTATGTCGAGCCGGCTAAGAAGCTCCTAACATGGGATCACTAGAATTCACTCATGCATTAAATACAACCAAATAAACCTAGTACGCATTGGTTCATGTTTCTTAAGACGTTCAAGCAAGTTACCGTATAGGAGGTTAGCCAGTTTTCTTAAGCCTAACATCGATATCACCCAATCAAACAAGAGACAATAGGAAACAAGAATTATAAGCTAAACCAATAAGATCTATTGAAGTGTCATACCTTTATTGATGACGACAGACACATACATCAATAAGGAATCAATAAGATCTAATTAATTATATACAAGTTTCACACAATCATAAGTAGACACAAGGTGAATTAGCAAAGCATGATCAATGAAGGGCAAACAACCATAATAATGAAAGACATAATTAAGTTAGAATCAACAAACCAATATTTGATGTTTATGAAGTGATTGAAACCCTCTAAGTTGCTGGAAAAACACCTACCTAAACCCTAGAATCCGACTTAGGGTTTAGGGCTTACAAATAATGAAGTTATAAGGTTGTATTTATAAGCACTTTTCTGCCCGGCCCGTCTTGACGGCGTCAGACTAACCTTGACGGCGTCAAGACCAGCTTTTCTTCACCAAATTGTAGATCTTTTCGTCCCGAATCCGTGGCCTTTTGAATCACGTAAATCCGAGTTCGTATGAGGATTTTATGGCCAAAACAGTAACAGCTACTCCGCGCGCGAGTTGTGATTGTCTTGATTAACTTGTGGCGGTTTCACTAAGGTTCCTTCTCGTGTAAGAATACTTTGACGCCGTCACTCTATATCATCTGACGTCGTCAGGTCTATGATCCTGACGCCGTCACCTTCAAAAATCCTCTGGCCCGTCTCTCTTTAACTTAACACTTGACGGCCTACATCCATTAACACGTGACGCCGTCACAAAACCTTCTGGCGCGTCACGTGTAAATTCATATTCATCCTTTTGCCAGTACGTGACGCCGTCACCTACAAAGCGTGACGCCGTCAAGCTCTGTTTCCAGCTTGATTTTTGGAGACTTTGCCGTTTTCTTCACTTTTCACTCCAAAAACGTCCAAAATGCTTCCTTTTCCAGATTTCTTCTCCAAAGTACCTAAAATGACAAAAGGAACGATTTAGGGCAATATTTGATCAAATAATCACGAATTAGGGCTTAAATGACCCCCTAAAAGCGGTACACTTTTCGTCTCATCAAATATCCCTACACTTGGGATTTGCTTGTCCTCAAGCAAATGAGCTTTTCCACCAATCAAAATACAAGTTAGGGGTCATTTAACATTAATATAAAAGTAATTACAACAAATGATCGTTCCACCTTAGTCAAAGCAAGCACGGAAATTATACACTAGCACCTCACATTAAGTGTTTGGATACTCTCATCTCTCGGGTGTTGTAAATTTATATATGAAAATGGAGAAATATCACTCATTACCTGTCATAGCAAATAGATTACCATAGGCTTGGGAAAGGATCAAAACCTCCACCATATTGGCGTAAGCACCTAGGATAAACTATCAAAGAGGTCTTTTAAGGGTTGTAACGTTAGGTGTAGGGATAAGGAAAACACGGTTTGTTGGATAAGGATATTTTTACTGGTGGCAAGTCAATCATCTTGGTCAATTACATGTAGAATGAGGCGTTGCTAAGCCAAGACTCGACTCAACTTAAACTAATCACGAACTAATAAACATAGAACAAAACAAAACATAAATAAAAGATAGAGGCGGATGGTAGTCCGTATGCTTTTTCTTCACTTTTTTTTTTTTTTTTTTTTTTTTTTTTTTTTAAAGGTAAATTTATAAAGAAAAGGAAGCCAAACGGCACTTACAAAAAAATACAAAGTGAACAAAGAGACTAAGACACCTCCTTAGCTCCACACTTTGTACCACAAAAAACCAATGGCAAAAGACAATAACCCAAGCTCAAATACAACATACAATAATAGAAAAGAGCTAAAACCAAAACTACTAAGTAGCTAATAACTCAAATAAACTCAGTCAAAGCAGAAAGAGGAGCTAAAAACTAGAGTCATCAACATACTCTGAATCCATGGGACAGTGCAAAGGGACCAACCAAAGCACCTCCAAACATCACCATATGTTGATAACAACTAGCAAGCAAGCTGCTAAGACTAACTTAATAAGAGTTAATAAAGATAGTAAAATTACATCAGAAACCACACCCATGCCAGCAGAAAACCAAAGCTCAAAAGACATCTATGCCAAAATCATGCTTGCCCTTTCTAACAATCTTCAGAAACACCATGAAATACCAAAACTTGATCAGAAAGTCTAACCATAACTCCACCTTAAGAACACAGTTATAGCAGACAACATTCACCTTACAACCATGACAACCAAACACAAGGGAATTGCCAGTGTAGCAGCTTTGGTACATTTGCCTCCTTAAAAACCTATCTATGCAAAACCCAGAGGGAAAAAACATAGTTAGGACAAAAAGAGTGCAACATTTACCAAAGCATTCCCAAACAGAAACCATCAACCACCAAACACAGTCCACCTTCATTACCATCTTCATGACATTCTTCAAATCCTCAATATTATCAATCATCATCCAGCAATTCTTACCACAGTCTTCATAATATGACATCTGCAAACAATACAACACTTGGACCCTGTACACATTGAACCATACAAATATACCAATAAAAGGATCAAAACAGAAATTACACATCCAGAAACCAGTTCCTTCCTGATCCTGAATGAACCAGACAAAGGAAACACAACCATCAAATCTTATAGTATCCATGAAAAAAAAAAAAAAAAAAAAAAAAAAACACAGCTCAACCCCTCATCAACTCATCCACCATTCTCATGTAGTACTCATTTCTTCCCAATGGTATATTCCAAATAAGAGCAGCCTTATAAACATTAGAAGTATACTTCAGCTTTAATCCCATCAATTTCATCCTAACCATGCTAACAATATTATTAAAGACACTATCCTCATCTCTAATAATATGGTTACTTCTTCTATTATTCCTTTCATACCAAATTGCATATACAGTAGCACCTAAAACCAATCTTTGTATAACACTCCAAATGGTATTAGAAGCCGGCTTGTTAACGATATAAGATATCACACTAGCCCATTCATTACTCACATTATCAAGCTCAGCCATAGTTTTAAGTCTTTCCCATAATCTTTTAGAAAACACACAAGAGAAGAACAAATGGTTGTGTGTTTCGTCATCCTGATTACACAAAAGGCATCTTTTATCATTCACCTCAAACCATCTAGCCAATCTATCCCTGGTTTTTAGCCTACCTTTAATAGCAGTCCACAAAATGAAAGAATGCCTAGGGATGCATTGAGAGAACCAAACATGGTTGTGCCAAATAACATCAGGGGAGTCATTACTAATAGCTTTCCACACTTCATTAATAGAAAACTCAACTTCCCTACCCATTTTATTAATCCAGACAACTCTGTCTTTTTTATTATCATCAAGATTAGGAACAGAAATATTGGTGACATCTTCAAACCTTTCATCCCATTCACTAGGCCATAACCACCCATGATCCCCGATAAGGTCAACAACTTTAGCATTAGTACTCATGCCAGCAATAGAAATATCATTAGGCGTTATAAATCTGCACAAAGGACTTAAAGAATGCCATCTATCAAACCAAATATTGCAATCCCTACCATTACCAATTCTGACCCAAATAAACTTCCTAACCATGTCACGCAAATCAAGCAACTTCTTCCAACTCCACGGGACCCCTTTACTTGGCTCAATACTCCAAATACTTTTTCCTTTTAATCTATATAAGTGAATCCAATCAACCCATAAAGATTTTCTTTTTGTAATAATATTCCAGAGATGTCTAGACATTAACGCTTTATTCCATAATTGCACAGATTTAACCCCAAGACCTCCTTGACTTTTGGGTTTGCAAACATCTTTCCAAGCTACACTAGCCTTACCCTGTATATTATCCCCCCTATTCCATAGAAATCTCTTAAACAATTTATCAATTTGATCACAAACACTAACCGGCAGAATAAACAGATTAGACCAGTAAACTTGAATAGACGCTAAGACAGATGAGATCAGTTGCAGTCTACCAGCTAGAGAAAGACTTCTATTTCTCCAATCTCCTATTCTCTTTTCTACAATGTCAATCAAAGCTTTACAATCATTAATCTTAAGACCTTTAGAAACAAGAGGCACACCTAAATACCTAATAGGCAAACTTCCTTCTCTAAACGGCATAACCATTTTAACATTAGTTTTCTCCTCATCAGACATATTACTACTAAAGAACGCTTCACTTTTCCTCATACTAGGATAAAGGCCAGAAGACATACCAAATTCATCTAACCCTCTTCTCAGGACAGAAGCGGAAATAATATCACCATGGCACAGCATTAGAATGTCATCCGCAAAGAATAAACTCGTAATCTTGAACTCCTTACACCCCCAGTGATATTGAAATTTCCTCTCAGCTTTCACTTGCCTTTCAATCATCAGGTTCAAGACCTCCATAACCAACGTAAATAGATAAGGGGACATCGGATCCCCTTGCCTCAATCCCCGTCCAGCATTGAAGAATCCATGAGTTTCACCATTAATGCACACAGAAAAATTAGCAGTAGTCAAGCAAACCATAACCCATTGAATCATAACCGGATGAAAGCCAAATTCTTTTAATATAACATCCAAAAACTTCCAACTCACAGAGTCATAAGCTTTGAGAATATCAATTTTAAAAGCGCACCTTTTAGCCCCCCAGTTCCAATCATAACCTCTCATAAACTCTTGGGTCAAAAGAATATTGTCACAAATTTGCCGCCCTGGTATGAATGCACTTTGGTTTACATGAACCAAGTCATTCAACACCCTTTTAATTCTATTAGTTATAACTTTACTTATAGTTTTGTAAATTACATTACAACATGAGATAGGTCTATAATCCGTGACCAAAGTGGGATTCTTAGTTTTAGGGATAAGCGAAACAAGAGTAGAATTAAACTCACCAAGCAATTTGCCGCTTGAGAAGAATTCTTTAACTGCTGCACATGTATCACTCCCAACCACCTTCCACGCAGCCTTAAAAAATTTAGCGGAATAACCATCAGGGCCAGATGCCTTGTTATCATCAATGTCAAATAACGCCGTCTTTATCTCATCATCAGATACAGGACCAATCATTTCCAAAGCAGTCTCAGGATCTAGCTTCTTTGTGAAAAGACTACTCGGATCTTCTATAGGATATATGTCACTACTAGCACCAAAAAAACTTTTAAAATGTTCAACAAAACAGCCCGGAACTTCATCACCAGTAAAAGAATTGCCCTGAACATCTTTAACCTCCTCAATTCTATTCCTACTCATTCTTCCTTTGACAAAGTTATGAAAAAAAGAACTATTAGAGTCCCCTTCTCTTAACCATTCAATTCTAGCTTTCTGTTTAAGAACCCTTTCCTCATCAATAAGAGCACTCTTATAAGCAGCAGCATATGTCATCTCATCTTGTCTAAGCTGAACATTATGAGGATCACTATCTAAGCAGCTTTGAACTCTTTCTAACTCCACTCTTAAAAACTTGACTTTATCAAACACATTTCCATTCTCCCTATTAAATTTCTTTAAATGCCACTTCATAGCTTTTAACCTTTTTGCTAACACAAACATATCAAACCCGTTAACATTAATCTTCCAATGACATTCAATAAGATCCATAAAACCCTTTTTCTCAGTTAAGTAATTCATGAATCTAAAAGCTCTACCTTGCTTCCTCTTAATTTTCACATCATGCATCATCAGAATTGCAGGCGAATGATCAGAAGATAAAAACGGTAAGAATTTTTTTTTTTTTTTTTTGCATACACTCTTGCCCTATCATCCAGAACAATACATCACTAGGGATTCTTTGTACCATCCCTACACTTGAACTTTTACATACTTTACATAAAATTATTCTAATGACTCGAATCAAGATAATCGAAACATTTGGAGTACTTTAAAATATTAACGTACATATGGGGGTAATAAATGATGTTCTTCCCCATTACTCCATTACACTAGTACTTTACCCATAAGTCCCAATCGTCCCAAAACAATATGTACAAGGATATGACTCGACTTAGCAACCGTGTAATCAATTAGATAATTAACTAAGGGTTTAAACAAATGTTGTCACAATAATGCACTAAAGATGAGTGCACACAAGGTAGGCTAAGGCGATTTGGGTGTACATTTAAGTGGGGTGTAAACAAATTCTTCCTTTAAGTAAAATGCTTAAAGGTCGAAACGAAAAGATAGGCTCCTAGGGGTGTACTAGGGGTATCGTGTACCAAAAATGGGTACAACGCAAAGGGTGTGGGAGAATTACTTGACCAATGTAGCCAAAGTAATTATAACAAAAACACAGGTGTAAAACAATGGGTTAATTCTAATGCCTCTTATCATGTAGTCAATCCTAACTACACGAATGTAGTCTCACTAGCGGTCTCGGTATGCATCACAAACGCAAGTTCTAGAATCTATAAACTACCGGTACACTCATAAGCACCAACAATGAATGCTTTTTCCTAAAGATCTAAAGGCGAACCTCACATATCTGGGGGTGGAAAATTTTTTAGTGGTACGGTTTTTGTGCTAGTCATACAATTCCCTATCCATGAGACGCTTATTAAAATCAAAGTTTCACTCCTATATGTTGTAAAAAATTTTAAATTTGGTGCTAAAATTGCCCTAACCAATATTTCTCTTGGCTTTATTACACATTCACTATTAAACAAAACAAAAATCAAGCAAAGTTGTAGTTTCTAAGGCATCCTAATTTACCCTCCCTACACTTAATCCGAACATTGTCCCCAGTGTTCTAGACAAAAGATGTAAAAGTAAAAATAAATGAGAATGGAAGAAACTAATACTCCCCTGATTCGCTCGGTATGGATGATGTGATAATATGGTTAAATCTCCCTCCAAGAGAATGAACATGATAAGCTTCACTCCAGAAATATAATCATCCTCTTGATGTGTTGCACGTACATCTTCTTATCCAATAATACCTGTAACCAACAAACACAAAAACCAAAGCATCAAACCGAACAAAGAAAAACCACAACTAGATGTATTTCCAGACTTAGAAATAAAAACAAAACAAAGCAATAAAAGGATAGGATACTTGCGGGATGACTTACAAATAGGGACTCATAAAACATGTCCACAAGTATTGACACATAAACAAGATAGAATACATGCTAATCATGAATTGTGAATTTTCCATGTTCGAATTTTGTTCTTTTTAACAAAATATAAACTTTCCCACACTTATCTTTTTTTTGTAAAATACCTTTATATGCAATTAAGACGAGGTTAAAAACAAAATAAAGCATTTTCACAAATTATTTGAAACATGAAAATTTAACAATTATGATTAAGCATATATGACACAAACAAACAAATAAAATAAAAACATCAAACAATTAAAAACATGGGTTGCCTCCCAAGAAGCGCTTGTTTTTGTTCGAGTCACGAGCCTGACTCTGCCCTTATTTAACGGATAAAGGAGAGGTTTTCCCTACACTTAGGGTTAAGTGCAGGTGAAAGTAGCGATACACACCTTTAGGGTGGAAATATGCCACGTGAGGTGAATGGGGTGAGTGAATGGCTTCCTTCATCCTAAAACTACCCGGATAATAAGGGTTGATGGGTGGGTCGGTTCCTCTTTTGTCTCCTAGATGTAAATCTAAGGATGGAAAGTTGTGTAAAGGTTGAGGTTCTGTTTCATCAACACTAGGAAATTCCCTAGAACTAAGAGTAAGGTCATCACTAAAAGTGTTCAAACCTATATCCTCTAGTTGTGCTTGGTCCAAGGGTTCTACCTCCATTGTGATTCCTAAAGTCACTTCTACTTCTTTCGGGTAAGTCACGGGCGGTGTGTGTGCCTCAAATGATGGTAGGACTTGTGGGGTATTTAGCGGGCTTATGTTACTTACCTCATCATTCCTTGTGTCAAGATCACCTATGTGTTCATCTTGTATTATGGTAGTGCCTAACCATGACATGCAACTAGGTGGCTCAACTCTACCCTCATCCCCAAACAAACATGTTTCATGATCCTTGAAATTTGTGGTCAATTGACTTGTACTAATGTTTGTTAGGTTGTCTACTCTATAATAATATTGGGCACAATCTTCTATGGTATCCCATGCTTCTTCAGCATTTAATTCCCTAAGGTCCCTATTGGCAAAATCGTTAATGCACATTTGGTCATATCGGTCGACACGAGCGTAAAAGATTTGGGTTAGGGATGCTAAATCGAAGCTATGATGAGGGACTATTCGGAGTAAGTTTTTAAAACGAGTCCATGCATCATATATGGGTTCATCTCGATATTGGTTGAACATCAAGATGTCATTAGGGGCAAATGGATTTCGTGGTCGGTAGTATGGTGGGTTCGCGTACTCCATATTGGTGAACGGAAGAGTCAATGGAAAGGTTTTTACGAACAAAGACACAAAGAAAAGATAGACTACTAGAAAGCTAATAAAAAGAAAATAAAAATCTCACTAGATAGGAATCTTATGAGTAGACCAAATAAAAATAAATTTCAACCTAAGCAATAACTACTCCCCGGGCTGCGGCGCCAAAAACTTGATGCGTGGTTTTGCGACCTTACAACAGGTTTTACCTCTTGAGGGATCTCGAGAAGCTTGCAATCCCCACCAGGCAGTGTACCTGACCGATGTAGTATAGTGAAGTGGCAAGTACCGGGGGATTGATCGTTCAACTCAAAGAATAGTGTTCGTTAGGATTGAAATTTATCTACTAGGTCTAGAGGTGAGGGATGATTCTTTTTGTATTTTTATATTTTTTGGAAAGCAAGTAAAAATCTCGGGTTTTGGAAGGAGAGGCGGAATTAGTTGCTAATCAACTAACCCAAAAGCTACTAATTAAACTAATGTGCAGGAAAGTAAACTAGGGTTCTACAAGGGAAGTGAAGCATGTCTACCTATGATATGTTACTCCTTGCTAGCTATCCAATTCTACCTATTGAATTGTCACACCTTGTTTTAATTGACGGGTTGTATTCCTTAATACCATTCGTGGGGTGGCGTACGTACTTCCCCAACTCTATAAGCTCCTACTTCACTCCTATGTCGAGCCGGCTAAGAAGCTCCTAACATGGGATCACTAGAATTCACTCATGCATTAAATACAACCAAATAAACCTAGTACGCATTGGTTCATGTTTCTTAAGACGTTCAAGCAAGTTACCGTATAGGAGGTTAGCCAGTTTTCTTAAGCCTAACATCGATATCACCCAATCAAACAAGAGACAATAGGAAACAAGAATTATAAGCTAAACCAATAAGATCTATTGAAGTGTCACACCTTTATTGATGACGATAGACACATACATCAATAAGGAATCAATAAGATCTAATTAATTATATACAAGTTTCACACAATCATAAGTAGACACAAGGTGAATTAGCAAAGCATGATCAATGAAGGGCAAACAACCATAATAATGAAAGACATAATTAAGTTAGAATCAACAAACCAATATTTGATGTTTATGAAGTGATTGAAACCCTCTAAGTTGCTGGAAAAACACCTACCTAAACCCTAGAATCCGACTTAGGGTTTAGGGCTTACAAATAATGAAGTTATAAGGTTGTATTTATAAGCACTTTTCTGCCCGGCCCGTCTTGACGGCGTCAGACTAACCTTGACGGCGTCAAGACCAACTTTTCTTCACCAAATTGTAGATCTTTTCGTCCCGAATCCGTGGCCTTTTGAATCACCTAAATCCGAGTTCGTATGAGGATTTTATGGCCAAAACAGTAACAGCTACTCCGCGCGCGAGTTGTGATTGTCTTGATTAACTTGTGGCGGTTTCACTAAGGTTCCTTCTCGTGTAAGAATACTTTGACGCCGTCACTCTATATCATCTGACGTCGTCAGGTCTATGATCCTGACGCCATCACCTTCAAAAATCCTCTGGCCCGTCTCTCTTTAACTTAACACTTGACGGCCTACATCCATTAACATGTGACGCCGTCACAAAACCTTCTGGCGCGTCACGTGTAAATTCATATTCATCCTTTTGCCAGTACGTGACGCCGTCACCTACAAAGCGTGACGCCGTCAAGCTCTGTTTCCAGCTTGATTTTTGGAGACTTTGCCGTTTTCTTCACTTTTCACTCCAAAAACGTCCAAAATGCTTCCTTTTCCAGATTTCTTCTCCAAAGTACCTAAAATGAAAAAAGGAACGATTTAGGGCAATATTTGATCAAATAATCACGAATTAGGGCTTAAATGACCCCCTAATAGCGGTACACTTTTCGTCTCATCAACCCAGTTTCGGATCCCTTGGTTTGCACTGGCCGGATCCGTCTGGGAAGGGATCCGGCGGATCCGTCGGATCAGAGACCAAATTTTTCTATAAATAGTGAACCATTACTTCATTTCTTCTCACCACATCACACACATATTCTATGTATATTATCGTCTCTCTAACCTCGGATCTTAGGATCTTCCATGTAGCTTTTTCTTTAGTGATTCTGTAGGTTCCTCTTAAAGGCGAGATCACGATGTTTTGCATAGAAGACTCGCAAGCTTGAAGACAGGAGTTGCTAGGCTTCATCATCATCTCAAGACCACTTAAGTGACTCTTGTAGTTGATCCCTGATTGTATCCCATAGGCGTGTCGTGATAGTTGGTGTAGTTGGGATCGGTTCCTCCATTGTAAAGGAACCCGGTATTTAGCCTTGTACCGGATAAAGTGTAGGCGATGTAGGTTTGGTTCTACCTTGTGGAAGAACCAGGTATCTAGCCTTGTACTGGATAAAGTGTAGGCGACTGATGCGCGTGATATGTCGTTGCGGTTTAGCAGTTTTAATGCCTACTCAAGTTTTAAATTTATATTTAGCCGACTTATCAATAACACACACACTTAACGAGCAGTGTACCCGGTCAGTATGAATATAATGGTAAGTAGAGTGTCGATCACTAAGAGTGGAACGTATTATCTCGTTATTCTAATCAGTATTTTAATATCCTAACGCAAGGGGGTTTCAGCCTGAGAGACTGGCACGATTTGTTTGCAATTAAATAATAAAATAAACCAATAGGCACGAATCAGCAAGTAGCACACACGTACACAGATAAATACTCGAGACAATAAGAGGGCTGTCCTTATGATTAAGTGGATTGTCACTTGTTTTATTGATAGCTTTATATGAAGTGTATGTAGTTAACCCTTTCTCGTTGGTCCTATTCTTATCGGCGAGTAAACCCTTAAAGATTACTTATGTCTAAAAGTTATTCCTAAGTGATCAATTTAGTAATAACCGTGGGAGCCACATTATTTTCCGTAGTCAAATGCCCGCAAGCCACTAATAAACACAGAGGTTATCAATGCACTAATAAGTAGTAACCAAAGACATCAACATATAAACTTTAATTGATGGGAAAGCAAGTATTAAAGGGAGTGAAATCTTTCGTTGTCACATTACACAAGCCACCAATCCTGATGAATTAAAGTTTGCTAACACAATAAAACAAAACTACTTAATGAATTAAACACATGCAGCACCTTCTTACAGCTCTTGTATCTTCGTTTGGTGTGTCTTGTGCTGCCTCCTTGACTGAATTTGTCCTAGGGTTCTGCTGCTTCGGTCTTCGAATCTAATATATTGCTCTTTTTTTTCGAAATTCGTCTGGTCTTGGGGTATTTATAGTTTCTGTCTGAGGGAAGATGCGGCGCATCTAGTAAGTAGATGCGGCGCATTGATTTAACTTCGCGTGGGGTCCAAGATTATAATATTCAGGAATATTCATACACCGCCAGAAGATGCGGCGTAACTCCATGATTAGATGCGGCGCATGTCCTCTTGTATCTTCGATCGTATCTGGTGATATCTTGATAGAGATGCGCCGTATGTAATGAGTGAGATGCGGCGCATCTGGAGCAGATTAGTCTTGATCTTCTTCATTTCAGTAGACTCTTAACTTCTTGCATGTTTTGCTCCATAATTAGTCCAAAATCGCTAAGTTTCACCAAATGCTTGTTTTTACCTGAGAATTACAAAAGTAAACGATTAAGTATCAATCCTCATACATAATATAGTAAAACAAGTCAAATTAATAGGATAAATGATAGTAATAAAATGTACTTATTTGAGTTCATCAAATATCCCCCCACTTGAACTTTACTTGTCCCCAAGTAAACCTTAGAATTTCTCTTATGAAAATGTATCCTAAAAGATGTTAGGATTTATTTTATATTTAAGCATGTATTCGTTTATTTCATAATCACACAACTAAACACTTAACGAATTAGAAGTAAAGTGAAATAAGTTGATAAAAGCAAATCTAATCGTTTAACTGTCCAGTCGTGACGAATATTCTATCATAAGCTTGGCAAGTATACACATCTCCTCCACTAAAGCTAAGGAATAACAAGTCTAAAGCGGTAAAAAGGGTTTGTAGGCTTAAGGGTTAATTATTCTCTTTCACTATCGATCTCAAATTCCAGAAAAGGCGACAAAATCACAAATACATGATCGAATCCACGAACACGATACTTGCAATTGCTCAAATCCTTAACTCGAATAGGCCAAAGATAGGTCCAAACTTCACCAATAATAATATATCAAAAAGGGCGACAAAATCAAAAATACATAGCCGAATCCACGACTACGATACTTAAGATTGCTCAAATCCCTAATCTCAATAAATCAAAGGTTCGGTTGGATAAAGAATAATAAAGGGCATGGATAACATTTGGGATATAAATTGGTGTAAAATGAAAAATAAACAAAACAAATAAATTAAAATCCTAAGTGTGGTTAATCACTATCCCAACCATCCCATGAATAAGACTCATATCATTGAATAACTCACGCTTTAACACTTGAAACACACGCTTTAGGTAGACATGAATTATACTCAACAAGATCTTAATCAAAGAATAAACCTTAATTGGCGTTCCCATAACTGCCAATTCCCATTCAATCCATAGATATAGTATATAACAAATAGTGGTGATATCGACCACTTACATAACTTTACATAAGTTGGTTAAAACAAACTTCCAACTTTTCTTTCTTTCTTTTTCTTTTCTTATTTTTTTTTCGATTTTTTTTTTTTTTTTTTTTTTTTTTTTTTTTTTTTTTCAAACATTAACATATACATAGATGTGTAAAATTTCACCACATCACTATAATGATAATTCTGGATAATTTTTCCATACTTTTCATACTTCAGAAATAACGGTAATAGTGAAAGTAGTAAACACACGAAAAATAAACTCAAAGATATACAATATTTACTTTCACTCCAATTGCATTGTGCAATTTCCCGACCTAACCAAAGATAATGAATTACGCACGCGAACACAGGTAATGTAAGGAAACACACTTTGCCTATAGCAATTAACCAACCACGGATTCTAATCTACGGGGTAGGCTAAGGTGTAAGGGTGTAACGAAACATTTTAAACATAGGTGTAAGAAACGAAAGGAATGGCTCTGAGTGTTTTTCTAGGGGTATCTTACTCTAAAAATGAGAGTAACAAAAGGGTTTATACGGGGGTTAACTAACCAGTGTAGTTAGTTAATAACACATAACATATAATAGGCTATTTGGGTGTAATCCTAGAATTTTACCAATTTAGACAAGTCATTCCAATTATATCAATAATACTCATTATGGTGGTCTCGAATAGTATACAAGCCAAGTTCTAAAGTTTACAAGTCACCGGCACACTCATAGATTTGTGAATTTTGAAAATTCACAATTTTTTGAAAATAACGTCATGTGTGCAGCTATGCAACTTAGATCTTAAACAAAAACATGCTAAATTTTTTTTTAAGTTTGATATATTAAGCACATTTTAAGCATAATTTTTGAAAAAAGTTTTAGGACAAGTAATTGTTAAGTGTTCTAATTCTCCAATCCCCCCACTTAAGTTAAACAACGTCCTCGTTGTTTGTATAAAAGGTTAAAAACTGGAAAATAAAAGAATTAGAACAGGAAAACTCCCCTGAGATTTGCTCGGTATGATCCTCCATTTGATAAGAGCAAAAATCATCTTTCTTGTGGATTAGAACGTTTAAGCTTCATACTTGATGTATCCACAGGAAATCCAGGAAAATATAATACCACCAACACTTTAAAACACACCTAAGATAAGAAAGGTTCAAACTTGCATAATACATTAGTAGTTAGGAAAAATAAAACTTAAAAAATTAAAACTGAAAATCATCAGGTCAGTCGATGCGCCGTATCTTATGGAAGAAGATACGCCGTATCGAGCCTGGAATAAATACGGATCAGAATAAAGATGCGCCGCATCCTTAACCAGGGATGCGCCGCATTAAAATAAACTGATAAATAGTTTTAAAGTCGAAAATAAAAATGCAGAAAAATAAAATAAGATATGACCATTGCAGGAGATGCGTCGCATCTCAGAATTAAGATGCGCCGTATCCTCATGCGGGCCTGACTGACTCGACACAAAAAAAATAGAATAATAAAAATTCTCCGGGTTGTCTCCCGTCCAGCACTTGTCTTTATTCCAGAGTCTTCAAGTTAGACTCACGTTCAGCTCTTCAATAAGTCCTTGTCACGGTCCATCCTTCTTCCTTCATTCGAAAGATGTTCCCGTATAGCTCCGCAACGTTTTCTTCCGTTCGACTTAATCTAATATAACTCTTGGTCTTTACTGCAACATATTCCTCATCGGGTCCCAAAGAGTATTTGATGATTTTAAATTTCTCAGTAATCATTGCGGGTGGCTTATTGTAAGGGATCCCAAGTAGTTGACACTTTCTTTTGGTGAATTCTTCTTCGTCCTTGTCAACAAACTTAAAATAAGGATCCTTAATCAAATAGTCATCTAATTCCTCAATCAACGACTCATTATTATTATCATCTTGAATCGCCTCCCATTCTCTTTCCAAATCATATTGTAACCGTCGACTAAGCTTCGTGAAATCGTCAAACTGTTTATGCACCCATTCCCAGAAAGTAGTATCCGATGTCCCCTTAAGTCCTTTCAAGCGTTCAATTCTGCCCTTTTCTTGTAAAGCCTCTGATTTTTGTTTGCAGTCTTCAACATTATCGTACCATTCATAATCTTCAAAGTTTACATCGTTTCCAACCCGTTTCATCCCAATTATACTTCCCCCATTACAGGTTCCGTCACTCTTATAATCACAGGTCGGCCAAACACTACTCCCATCCTTGAAAATGAAGGGTGTACAGGTATGATTAATGTGCTCAACATCCCATGGTTTATCCCAAACCCATGGTACTTGGTCATTCCATTCGTAGCACCAGGTGTTTTTGAAATCATCATAAGTCTTAAATCCTGGTAGATCTCCAGTTAGCACATCATCGTCGACTCGAAGAAGGTAGTTAAATTCTTTGAACTGCTTGCACAAGGGTGTCTCATAATCGAACACATCAATGTCTATTCTGAATAACTCTTCAATGCCTTCATTGATTGTTGAATCATGAAGTGACGACCCATAATCGCTTTCTACTTCTTCATCTTCTCCTCTCATCCAATATACCCATAATGCATCCTTAGTAGCTCGATCCATACTCTTATGGTTATTAAACTTACTAGCCAACCACTCTGAAAAATCAAGATCGTTAGGATCGTGGTTAACGTCAAAGCAAGCCTTCCCAATCATATTCCTTCTTATCTCCATGAACTCGTTAAATTGCTTCTTAAAACTCCGTGTCAACCATGAAGTCATAATCTGCTTGACTTCATTTACAGGGGCGAATTCCGGACTACCATATTTAAGTTCTAGCCAATCATTGAGGGAGAGATCAATCAATCGTACCAACCTGCCATGAAATAGTAACTCCGCCAAAGCATAAATTCCATCATTGTCCAGATATTTCTCATTTAATCCCCAGTACTGCTCGGAATATGGCATGTAAGAGTTTTGGGTATTGCCTCCACCACAGCTTTCGTTGCTTGAATCCATGTATGCAAGATAGAATTTCCCATCATCTTCTTCGATAGTAGTCCAGTTCAATCCTTTGGATTCAATGATAGGCCATAAGAGCGACAATTCATCTCCAGTGTACCTCACAAATACATCATAAGAGAACACCCCTTCGTCAATGTTGCACAAACGCATGAATTCCTTAAAAGCAGCTTCAAGAGGAGTCTCCCAAAAGAATAAATCCGTATCAATCATGAGCACATTGAAGTTGACATCATCAAAAACCTTCACATCGAATGAATCCGAAAGCAAGAGTTCCTTAGCAAGATATCCGTTCACTGAGATGTCTTCCATAGCAAAACCTGTCATCATAGGTAAAATCATCAGTAGGATTTGTTCGCTAGAAGAGAAATTAACGAATATAGAAACGGATATAAGAATACAAATTTCTGATGTCTGCAAACGATGCGCCGTATCCAAAAAGTTGGATACGCCGTATCTTATAATCGTTAAAATTTAATCAGACTTTATCCAGAAAATAGATACGCCGCTTAGAATTTATGAATGCGCCGTATCGAATTAATTAATCAAAAATCGATATTTATTTAAAATTAAATACGTCGTATTAACGAAAGTTAATGCGCCGTATTTTCGTTATGTTTAAAAATACGAGATTTTTGACTCAGTAAGATGCGCCGTATCTACAGAGATCGATACGCCGTATCTGTTTAATAATTCATAAACTGTTTTTAATTAAAATAATAGATACGCCGTATCTGCGAAAGCAGATGCGTCGTATGGCGTTAACGGTTAGAAATTTTTTTTTTTATCAAAAACAGATACGCCGTATCTTGGGGAAAAGATGCGTCGTATCGAATTAATTAAACGCGTTGTATTTAAAAAAATTAAACGCAATACGCCGTATCTGAGAGATCAGATGCGCCGTATCGTTTGATTTAGCACAGTACAACGATAGCAGAACAGAAAAAATACGAAAAATAAAAACAAATAAAAACACACAAACAAAAATAAACACAAAAACAAAAATAAAAGCAAACAAATAATACACAAAACAACAAATATGCAAATTAATACAATGATGCAATTAATCTAATAAAAAGAAAAACCTAATTAAAATACTAATCAAATTAACAGATAATAATAATTCACTCCCCGGCAACGGCGCCAAAAACTTGATGCGCGTGATGTGTCGTTGCGGTTTAGCAGTTTTAATGCCTACTCAAGTTTTAAATTTATATTTAGCCGACTTATCAATAACACACACACTTAACGAGCAGTGTACCCGGTCAGTATGAATATAATGGTAAGTAGAGTGTCGATCACTAAGAGTGGAACGTATTATCTCGTTATTCTAATCAGTATTTTAATATCCTAACGCAAGGGGGTTTCAGCCTGAGAGACTGGCACGATTTGTTTGCAATTAAATAATAAAATAAACCAATAGGCACGAATCAGCAAGTAGCACACACGTACACAGATAAATACTCGAGACAATAAGAGGGCTGTCCTTATGATTAAGTGGATTGTCACTTGTTTTATTGATAGCTTTATATGAAGTGTATGTAGTTAACCCTTTCTCGTTGGTCCTATTCTTATCGGCGAGTAAACCCTTAATGATTACTTATGTCTAAAAGTTATTCCTAAGTGATCAATTTAGTAATAACCGTGGGAGCCACATTATTTTCCGCAGTCAAATGCCCGCAAGCCACTAATAAACACAGAGGTTATCAATGCACTAATAAGTAGTAACCAAAGACATCAACATATAAACTTTAATTGATGGGAAAGCAAGTATTAAAGGGAGTGCAATCTTTCGTTGTCACATTACACAAGCCACCAATCCTGATGAATTAAAGTTTGCTAACACAATAAAACAAAACTACTTAATGAATTAAACACATGCAGCACCTTCTTACAGCTCTTGTATCTTCGTTTGGTGTGTCTTGTGCTGCCTCCTTGACTGAATTCGTCCTAGGGTTCTGCTGCTTCGGTCTTCGAATCTAATATATTGCTCTTTTTTTTTCGAAATTCGTCTGGTCTTGGGGTATTTATAGTTTCTGTCTGAGGGAAGATGCGGCGCATCTAGTAAGTAGATGCGGCGCATTGACTTAACTTCGTGTGGGGTCCAAGATTATAATATTCAGGAATATTCGTACACCGCCAGAAGATGCGGCGTAACTCCATGATTAGATGCGGCGCATGTCCTCTTGTATCTTGGATCGTATCTGGTGATATCTTGATAGAGATGCGCCGTATGTAATGAGTGAGATGCGGCGCATCTTGAGCAGATTAGTCTTGATCTTCTTCATTTCAGTAGACTCTTAACTTCTTGCATGTTTTGCTCCATAATTAGTCCAAAATCGCTAAGTTTCACCAAATGCTTGTTTTTACCTGAGAATTACAAAAGTAAACGATTAAGTATCAATCCTCATACATAATATAGTAAAACAAGTCAAATTAATAGGATAAATGATAGTAATAAAATGTACTTATTTGAGTTCATCAGCGACGTAGGTTTGGTTCTACCTTGTGGAAGAACCTGGTATTTAGCTTTGTACCGAAAAAAGTGTAAGCGACGTTGTGAGGCTTCTCCGCCGGTTAAAGGAGCTTGTGGTGTGTAGTGATTACGAACTCTCGATTTGGGTACTCGGGATGTTGAGTAGGGCAAGAAAGGTGACCTTGTAGCCGAATGATGAGGAATTATTTGGTACCTTTTAAGGGGTTATTTAAGGCCGAAATCATATTTATATGATCAAATATTGCCCTAAATCGCTTCTTTTTGCATTTTAGGTAATTGGAGGCGAGCTGACGGCGTCACACTTTGCAAGTGACGCCGTCACCATTGTAAAACTATATATACTTTCGCATGTTTTCATTAATTCGTGTAACATCTTGGAGTAGGGTTTTGTGGGCGAATTTAGCATCTTTTGTAAGGGTTCTACAACCCCCAAAACACATGTGTTAGTGCAAATATTACGATATTTAAACTAAACGATTTCTTCGGTTTTAATAATGACAAACGTGTAACATGTAATACATAACGTAAAATGCGCAAGTTACTTGTAAACACAAATCATCAATGCATATTTACATCAACACCTCCCGACGTCTCAAGTATGCTTCAACAAAGTCGTAGATTTCCATCCCGACATAAATCACTCAAGGTGTGGACAAACAAATCTACTACTTGACAAATGATCAAAGGATTATATTTTTCTAAACTTCACATTTTTATGAATGTGACAAAACATTTCTCAAAAATACATTTTACAAATTATTTTTGAATTAGAAAGAAATGTTTTATTTGGGAAAATCATTTCAAAAATAGTAACAGCTATTCCCCCCCCCCCCAAAACAGCTCAAAACTTCCCCAAATAAACTTTCACCACTAAAAGACAAAATTTGGAGCGTTTGGAGCGTTTTCGTCTGCGATGGTACCAAGGTACCACTAAATTTAGTGGTACCGTCCGTACATAACGACTAGATTTTTCTTTGCCTATAAATAGTGGACCATTTCACACTTCCAACTTGATTTTTCCAGTCACTTTTCTCTGGTCTAATCCCTCCTCACTTAGATGACTTTCTTTGATCATTTGGAGAGTCTTAGTTTGTTTAAGAGTGATCCAATCCTCCATTCAAGTGATCCTCTTCATTCCTCTTGATTAGCAAGAGAAGAACACAAAGTATCCAAGTAGATACAAAGTGTTGTCATCCCTCTTGATTAGCAAGAGAAGAACACAAAGTATCCAAGTAGATACAAAGTGTTATCATTCCTCTTCATTTGCAAGAGAAGAACTCAAGGTATCCAAGAAGATACAAGAGTTGTAGTTGTTAGGTCTTGTAACTTTTGTTACACTCTTGATTGTATCATAGCATACATCAAGATCATTTTTCTTTTGAGAGTTTGTGAGGGAAGATCATTGTGATCTTGTCGAGATCTTGGAGATCTCTTGAAGCCATTGGGCTTGTGTGATTGATCAAGTGGATCAAGGGTAGATCGGGTAGATCGAGTCAAGTGGGAGTAGATCATTGTGATCTTGTCGAGATCTTGGAGATCTCTTGAAGCCATTGGGCTTGTGTGATTGATCATGTGGATCAAGGGTAGATCGGGTAGATCGTGGTAGATTGGTGCTAGCTAAGATTAGCATTCGACATCTAGCTTAGTGTCGGAAATAGGATAAGCGACGTGTAGATTGGTGCTAGCTAAGATTAGCACTCGACATCTAGCTTAGTGTCGGAAAACAAGTTAAGCGACGTGTACGGTTTTCTCCGCCTGAAGGGAGTTTGTTGATTAGTGAAGTAACTCTCGAGTTGGGTACTCGGGGAGTGGAGTAGGGCGAAGAGGAGCTTCGTGCCAAACACTATAAATCACCGTGTCCGGTTTGCCCCTTCTTACTTATCTCTTTACTTTCACTTTATTCTTTATCGCTTCATGTTTATATTTGCATTGCGTTTATACTTGTGTGGCTAGTTGCTTATGTTATGTTAATTATGTATGTGTCATGGTTGATTGTGCTTGTGTTGTACTTTAATTTATTCATCCCTAGATGATATATGATCATTGTTGACACTTTTCATATTACGTCACATTTGATCGGATGTTTGATACAAAAAGTTTTAAGTTGTAAATGGAAACGTATTCACGCTCCCCCCTCCCCTCTACGGTTTCCACAATTGGTACCAGAGCCACGTCGCTCAAAATTTTAAAACAAATGGTTTTCAAAATTGAGTACGATCCATGTATCAAATAACCCATGAAGGTGATAAAAATATGAAAAGTATTTAGTTGCTTAATACTTACAAGTTTTGTTGTTAAGTATACGTTGTCATACTAGCTTGAAGGTTTTCTTAAATTAATAAAAGTTGGTTCTGTTCAAAACTGAAATAACAGGTACGACACCGTTAAATGTAACGGACGGTTCCATTAAATATGGACGGTACCGCTAAATTTAACGGTACCTTCGTTTGTTTTTCAAATTCGGTAATTTTCAAAAATTCGTATAAAATCAACCGTAAGTCCGTAGGAGTCGTGCCACCTATCGTTTTAAACGTAATTGAGTCTACTTTCATTTAAAAATACTTTTAGAAAATGATTGTAAAGTAAAATTTACGAGAGTCTTTGATTCGTAACAGAGAGTCCTTTCCGGTCATGCCGATTGCACAAAGTTTTTGTCAAATTACAAAGTAAACATCACACGTTGATGTATTCATACTTTCAAGGTGTTGAACTTGATCAAATTTTGAAATGGGGTGGAAAATAATTCATTTTCAAATAAAATCAAGCTAAGTGGACATTGTTATACTTAATACACAAAATGACGATAAGTATTTTTGTGTGTTAACCTAAATGGCTATTTGTTTTTATTTGTGCCTTTAATGTCTTGTTGCTATTTGTTTAGTATAGTTTTCCGGTTTATGCGTTTATAAGGCTCATGCTAAATTACTTGCACTATATTAAGTAATTAGTTTGCATTGCATATAGGCATAGACCATTTTTCTTGCATTTGTTGCAAGTTTTTAAAATGGTTTAGTAACCTTCTTAGGAATAGAAACTAAGTTGGTAGATCATATGTGTCGAAAGATATTGTCTTACACAATTATTTTTCCAAAGGTTTAAGTGTAAAAAGTATATCACCCTAAAATACTTAACACTTTCATAAAATCCGTAACATGATCGCTAAAACATTACATCATTTTTTCTTGCTTGACCATGGGTTGTCTAAACAAGATAAAAGATCATTTTAATACATTAGTATTTAAGTAAAAGAAAATGTATTAAACTTGCATTGATCTAACACACATACAAAATGTTTTAAACATTTAGTATTTTACGTATGTTGTATAAAAATAGTTAAGATAATTATTTTTATACTAATGAGGTGTCGAAAAACTAAGAATATTATACTTAATAATATAAATAGTTTTTCTCAAATAAAAATAAATGACAATATCAAAGTAGTAACTTAATATGTCATTAACCTCACACATACAACTAGTGTTAGAATAAATGGAACACACTCCTCAAATTTTTATTTTCGTTTTAAAAAGGAGTGACTGTGAGGGTCAAGAAAGATTTCGAGTACATATCAATTCATTATTCAAATTATGATTGATATCATTATCGAATCTAATTGACAAGTTTTCGAGTGTGGACATGAAATTGGAGTCATTATTTGTCTAGCTTCAAGATAACATCAAAATATGATGAAATATATTATCTTGAATCTACATACTCAATCACACTCGATTGTTATGAAAAATAATGACGTCCTCTCAAGACGAAAATAATATGCATCGGATCATAACTCACACTTGTGTTGAAGATGCCATATTGAGTCTTCTTGTCCAATGGTTGTGTTCCAAACATTAAACTGATACAAAAGTTGGGCGTTCCTTGATTCCGTACCAATCAGATCTTAATGCTTGAGACCTGCGCACTAAGAAAACAAAAAGACACCGTTAGGCTTATCGTGGGATTGTCTCCCACGATTATCCTCCGGCGTGAGAGTAAGTAATCGATTTTTAGGGTTTAGTTGAAGAGTTAGGGTTTTGTAGATCGTACCTTTAATGAGAGCCGAGAGACTCTTTATATACACACGAAACCCTAGTTGATTTCGTGTTTCTCACTCCTCAGCGTATCCGCCTAAGTCGGTTTTGATACATATCCCATAAATAAGAGATATCCTATCAAGACCATAAATAACTTCGAGTTTGGGCCATCGTGAGCCCAAACCGTTATCGTGATAGCCCATTCGTGATGGGCTTGAGCCCATTCGTGATGGGCTTAAGTGTTGGTAGCGTCCATTGGTCGGGTTCGTGACCCGAATGCGGACTATACGTCATCAGGTTGTGTTCCAAACATTAAACTAATATGTTTAAAAGATGCATAAAATACACAACTAAGTAGGATTGACAACTTGGATGTTTCATCCGAAATATACAAGTAATTTACATTGCAATGCAATTGGTAAATGTGTCATTTCCGAAAAACCAAACACGAACAAACTAACAACATTTGTAAACTTTGCTCATGAACAACTCAACACTCAAAGTCACATGTCTAGTAAAAGTGTCACACATAATATGTTATTAACTATTATGTAAGTCATCAATCTTTGAGAATATCACATGTATTTCTCTTATCAAAAGATTGACAAAAGATAACCTATATCTCATGCATCTTATTTTCTTTGTAACATGAATGGTTATATTACAAGAGAATACATTGCATCATGTTAACAAATATAGGATATTAGAGTTGAATAATAACCCAATACAACATGTGTCATTGCATAAACAAGTAAAATTGGTCATACACTAAAATACTTGTTTCACAAAGCATTAGTAAGAATGATAAGCTTCCTCTTAGAAAAGCATATTTGTTGAAATATACAATATGTCTCATTTTTAATATAATACTCACAAGATCTATTGAGGTAAGTAACCTTTACTAGATTCTTTCTCAAGATATGCAAAGGAGCATTCTTGAAACACACACGATGTAGTAGGTTCTACATTGTATCACATTAGAGTGTCTCTTGGTTCTAGGAAACCAAATCATGTTAAAATAACATGTAAAAACTCAACAAACATAGATGATGTCCAAGAGATCATAAAATACACCATCTCCATCAAATAACCTCTAAATCTCAAACACGAAATTAAAACATTTTGCTTGCCTTTGTCAGAAGTTGTGTAAGACATGTCATTCTCTTAACCGACTTTCAAAGTATGGTTAGTTGAGTCATATTAGGCCATATATTAGCGAAATAAGCTAATATCATCTTTGCTACACTTCAATAGGCAAATATAGGAGTTTGAATTTTTCTAACATGAGAATGACTACTGGAGAACCTATCGCACTAGAAATTCAATTTGACCTAACGGTTGAATTGCTTCCAGGAGAGAAGTTGGGTTTGTGGTATAACCCGTAAAAATGGTCGTGTTTAGCCCTAATTAAGCACCACTAGTGATAGTCTCATACTTATTCTCTAACTTGAAAATTTTTCATTCCTACATTTGATTAGCGACAGTTTACATAGGTGAACTTTATTTCCCGTTAGGATTTCATTTTGAACAAGCAGTAATTAGGATCTTCTTTAGCAAACCTAGATTGCTTGCATCCCACATACGTGTTTCAAAATGATAACATGTTCTCATAAGATATGATTAAATGTCTTCATGATCTTAAATGCTAAATGATTATCATGTTTTGCATGATGTTTGCATTTATTCCTTATGTGCATTTTACATGATTTGCTTGTAAAGTTTGCACCCACACTATGCGCTTTTGACACATTAGGAGTTAGGTATGCCCATCACTATGAACCCTTAGAAGTCATAGAGTCATACACTAGTGTCAAAACCTATAAGTTAGAGTAGTCGTGAAGTTGTCCTAATTCCCCAGTCATCACTTCACCTTCTTCCAAGTAATACACCCGTTTGTCATGGGAAGGTTAGATACAAACCTAGTAGAACTCGGAGTAGGGTTGACAACTTAAATATTTCATCTGAAATATTCGAGTAAGTTTAACTTGCGATCGCAATTGTTAAATGTCATATCCGAAACATCATACTCAAGCCTTTTAACAACATATGTTAAAACGCTCATCCCAAAGCTAAAAGCTAACATCAACCCTCGGGTGACAAAGGACCCACGAGTTGCTATATAAGTGATTAGTAGTTCCTTTCATCCTCGTGTGAATATACACGTCTTAAGATCCCAAACCCTGCTACAAATCAGCACCATAGGCCTAGCTTTACATCTTTCAAAACCCCATGAAACACTCACGTGCGAAGCACATCGAAATCCGTTAATCAACCAAACCTCTCAACCGAGAATCCCCTTACCATCTCCGTTTAGGTCTAGGAATGATGGAACATTTTCCATAAATCTAATGACTATTTAAATATTTCACTGGAAATATTGAGTCATTCTTTAAATCCCTCTCATGACTATCTAAATATTTCACTGGAAATATTAAGTCATCCCTCACGTTCCTTGCATGATCTCTTGAATATTTCACTGGAAATATTGAGATCATCTCTTCTATTTCGTGTCATGACTGTTAGATATTTCACTGGAAATGTCAAGTCATATCCTGTGTCTCGTCTGATGACTTTTTAAATATTTCACTGGAAATATTAAGTCATCTTTAAACTCGCTCTAATGACTACCTATGTATTTCCACGGAAATATAAAAGTCATCTCTTCTCATCCAGTACCGTTCAAAGAATTTATTAGGTATAAATTCTTTCCTCGTGTCAAAAAATCTCCCTAAATCAGCGAGATTTATTCGTAAAATCCTCTTAAACTCCAATGACAACTTAAATATTACATCCGAAATATTTAAAGTTTATTTAATTTGCGAAATGCAATTAAATGTCATTTCTCGTTCTCGACAAACGTTCATCGAATCCCGTTGGATTCATTCATAAAAGAATTTATTCGGTATAAATTCTTTTAATCTAAGGTCAGGAAAAATCACAACATATGTGAAATTTCTTTGTCAGAAATCTAATTCTGGGTCAAAACTGACCTCAGCAGGTCATGGTACTCTTAAATAGGGGACGGTACCGCTAAATTTAATGGTACCGTCGGACCGTTGTCTGCTGAGACAGTTTATCTTGTCTTCAATTCTCACTGTTTCAAAAACACTATCGAAACCCACTCTATGTGGTCTTGAACCAGAACCGTCTCCTATCAGAATAGATTATGTCTATCTTCTGATTCCTTAAGCCTTTTCCCTTTCACTTCCGCATGGTACTAAACACTACCAATGCTTCCGCGTCCCACTCATCTTCCACACACTTCAAACGAAGAATTGCTAGGATAAGTTAAGATAACCCCACTAGAACCTTATCACCAACCTCACAACCCTGAAGATTTTATCTTCTTAACCCTTAGGATATCTCCAAGTAATCACATGCCTCATCATATAAATATTCTATGAATATTCACAATGATTGAGAAGAGCTACGTGACTTTAAAGGTGAAGTTTATTGTATGCTATCCACTACTTGTCATGACGTTACTAAGCTCATCGCTTTGGTTAACGTTTGTTTTCCTCTTTATCTTTTACATCTTGTCCAGATGGTCATAGATTAAGGGGGAGCGAAAACATACTCATATAGTCTTTCACCAAACACTCTCAAGAACACACAAATGTGGTTCTTATTCCCTAGGAAACTTCCCTTTAGCTGCCCAGAACTAGGCTGCACAGGAAAATTCGCGACTTCCAGGTCACGGTACCGTTAAATAGGCCACGGTACCGTTAAATTTAATGGTACCGTGTGGTATTTAGTGGTACCGTGCCTATGTTTGACGAATTTTCACTGTTTCCTTTAGATCCCTGCATCCCTAACCTCAAACCTGCAAAATTTTGCAAACTCACATACACCCTAGGATCCCCTCACTACACCATAGGACACTATCACCAACTTTTAGTTCGAATCCCACAACTCTTGCCTCTATAAGGCATCACCATTGCAAGCTTATCTTGCATCTCATCTTCAAACCTTACATTAACATCATTCCTCATTCCCCATCAACCCCCTTTGAACTTGGCACTAACACATCATCCTCATCACTATCACCATCACCACAACCACTAATGGGTCATCCCATTCTTTATCCCCTACAACCACATACCCTAAGTTGTCCTTGTTGTCACCACAACCAACACCTCATCATGTGCCTTAGAGATGAGTTGAGCCTTCAATTCTCCTACCTTGAGCACCTCCTCACACCATCACAAGAATCCCCACATCCTTACTTTTACCAAGTTCACCACAACCTTTAGCTCTCACACTAACCCCATCATACTCAACCCTTATGACTAAACTTCACTTTTGACAGTGATATTTAGTTTCAAAACCTTCAACCCTTATATCAATTACACTCAAACCTTTTAGCTACATTTCACTCTTGACAGTGATAGTTAGTCTAAGAACCTTCAACCCATCAATCATCACACTCAAACCTTACAACTAATCCTCACTTTGGATAAGTGATAGTTAGTTCACCAACCTTCAATCCTCACAATCACACGAAACCCTTCATGCACCAAACACACAACTAGGATCATCCCTTGTATCAATCTCACTCAAACCTTTTTGCTACACTTCACTCTTGACAGTGATAGTCTAAAAACCTTCAACCCATCGATCATCACCCTCAAACCTTACAACTACTCCTCACTTTGGATAAGTAATAGTTAGTTAAACAACCCTCAATCCTTACAATCACACGAAACCCTTCATACACCAAATTATCTCTAACACACACCTAGGATCATCCAAACTAGAAATCCAGAACCTCTTTACCTCAACCCCGTTAGAGATATCCAACCCCAATCCTGTTAGGATCACATGCACATTTTTTTCCTTTGAAATATATCATGCATCTCATTGTCAGTGCAAACGATATATTAATCTAAACCATCCCAACACCAATCATCTTAGGTAGATGATTATGTTGTTCAAAAGGTTTGTTAGAACTTGCCTTCCCAATGACAACTTGGAAGAAGTCATTTGGTGTGTCAGTCAACGAACGAATCTCGTTCTTGATTAGTGTGATTGATTGAGCAATTACACCTTAGGTTTTCGGTCGGGTTGTGACACTTATGTGTTAACATAGTTTAACCCTTGCATGTCTTGCTATGTGTATTCTATCCCTATAATTCTGCTCCTATTCTTCTATATATTATGTTGCATGAAGCTAACCCTTGATGTAGGAAAAGCCTTTGTAAGAATTTGATCCATGGAACCGCTAGATACTAAGGTAAATAAACAAGGGGATTAAGTCACCATAGGGGAGCATTGAGCTAGGGGGAGCTCGGGAGTATTTGACTACATAGCACGGAGTCTTTCTAACGGTGGTGATAGAAGACTTCACTAGGATGATGCAAGCTCGCCTTTCTGGGAGAAAGGATAGTAGTGTAATAAGGGGGTGTAGGGAGTAAATTCAAGGGAGCGCTCGAGGCAACTATCTTTTTGATTCGACAAAAGGGGGAGAAGGGGAGTGTAAACAGGTAACTTTTACATTTTACTATGTCTTACGGTTTACATATTTGTCATCATCAAAAAGGGGGAGATTGTTAGTGCAAGTATTACGATATTTAAACTAAACGATTTCTTCGGTTTTAATAATGACAAACATGTAACTTGTAATACATAACGTAAAATGCGCAAGTTACTTGTAAACACAAATCATCAATGCATATTTACATCAACACCTCCCGACGTCTCAAGTATGCTTCAACAAAGTCGTAGATTTCCATCCCGACATAAATCACTCAAGGTATGGACAAACAAATATACTACTTGACAAATGATCAAAGGATTATATTTTTCTAAACTGCACATTTTTATGAATGTGACAAAACATTTTTCAAAAATACATTTTACAAATTATTTTCGAATTAGAAAGAAATGTTTTATTTGGGAAAATCATTTCAAAAATAGTAACAGCTATTTCCCCCCCCCCCCCCAAAACAACTCAAAACTTCCCCAAATAAACTTTCACCACTAAAAGACAAAATTTGGAGCGTTTGGAGCGTTTTCGTCTATGACGATACCAAGGTACCACTAAATTTAGTGGTACCCGCCGGGTATTTAGTGGTACCGTCTGTACATAACGACTAGATCTTTCTTCGCCTATAAATAGTGGACCATTTCATACTTCCAACTTGATTTTTCGAGTCACTTTTCTCTGGTCTAATCCCTCCTCACTTAGATGACTTTCTTTGATCATTTGGAAAGTCTTAGTTTGTTTAAGATTGATCCAATCCTCCATTCAAGTGATCCTCTTCATTCCTCTTGATTAGCAAGAGAAGAACATAAAGTATCCAAGTAGATACAAAGTGTTGTCATCCCTCTTGATTAGCAAGAGAAGAACACAAAGTATCCAAGTAGATACAAAGTGTTATCATTCCTCTTCATTTGCAAGAGAAGAACTCAAGGTATCCAAGAAGATACAAGAGTTGCAGTTGTTAGGTCTTGTAACTTTTGTTACACTCTTGATTGTATCATAGCATACATCAAGATCATTTTTCTTTTGAGAGTTTGTGAGGGAAGATCATTGTGATCTTGTCGAGATCATGGAGATCTCTTGAAGCCATTGGGCTTGTGTGATTGATCAAGTGGATCAAGGGTAGATCGGGTAGATCGAGTCAAGTGGGAGTAGATCATTGTGATCTTGTCGAGATCTTGGAGATCTCTTGAAGCCATTGGGCTTGTGTGATTGATCATGTGGATCAAGGGTAGATCGTGGTAGATTGGTGCTAGCTAAGATTAGCACTCGACATCTAGCTTAGTGTCAGAAATAGGATAAGCGACGTGTAGATTGGTGCTAGCTAAGATTAGCACTCGACATCTAGCTTAGTGTCAGAAAACAAGTTAAGCGACGTGTACGGTTTTCTCCGCCTGAAGGGAGTTTGTTGATTAGTGAAGTAACTCTCGAGTTGGGTACTCGGGGAGTGGAGTAGGGCGAAGAGGAGCTTCGTGACCGAACCACTATAAATCACCGTGTCCGGTTTCCGCCTTCTTACTTATCTATTTACTTTCACTTTATTCTTTATCACTTTATGTTTATATTTGCATTGCGTTTATGCTTGTGTGGCTAGTTGCTTATGTTATGTTAATTATATATGTGTCATGGTTGATTGTGCTTGTGTTTTAGTTTAATCTACTCATCCCTAGATGATATATGCTCATTGTTGACACTTTTCATATTACGTCACATTTGATCGGATGTTTGATACAAAAAGTTTTAAGTTTTAAATGGAAACGTATTCACCCCCCCTCTACGGTTTCCACAATATGTTTTATTGCAGATAAGTTATATGTTTAATCATTGTAGGATCTTAGATCTAGTAACTTATCACACAATATTAAGCAAAGATGGTGGCAAGAGTATATATGTTTGTCGTATGGAATAGAGAGAAAGAGAAGAGAAAATGGAACTTTATTAATTAGCAAAACACATACTTACACACTCAAGCACACACCTCAAATGTGTCATTTGAGGTGTATTTATACATAGAAAGAGTTACCCTAAAGGGCCTTGTAATGGGCTTCATTTGGTGGGCTTGGATTACATGAAATTAAAAGGCTTATTACATAACCTATGGAATATTAGATTAACCAAGTCCACAAGCCCAATTACTAAATAAAACTTATACATTCTATGACACGTTACAAAGTTTTTAATTTAGAATGACCATCACTTCTTTTTACTTTTCTTTAATGCTAACAATCTCCCCCTAAGGGGTGGTCATTCAAATGATGCTCCACGTGATTAGGTCTTCGGTCTTCTATGTCTTGAACTTTGTGTGTTGTCATAGAATAGTCTTGATTCTTTGTTCCTTCATGCTTTGTGATCTTTGAAGTAACGTCTTTTGGTCTTTCTTGCCTTTTATCAACATCTTCGCAGGTTTGCCGTGTCGTCTTTTCGAACATACTCATACTTATTGGTAAGACTTTAAACTTCATACTTATGTCTTCCTCAATTGATTCATGAACTTGTTCTTTACTTCTTGATTAGCTCTTTGACTTTGACGTAACTCATTGTCTTTAACTTGATCTCTTTGTATAGAACGTTCTTTACTTGAGCTTGTTGAGGATGACCTTCATAAGTATGAGTATGTGGAGGTGAAAATGTTTGATATCTGAAATGATGGTGTACGGTCTTTCTCCAAGGGAACTGTAAAACCCGAAAATCTAAAACATATTATAAGACCAATTTGCCCTCATAATTTGAACTTGAGTAAAAGTTATCTAACTTCGAATAAATTACAAAACTTATGATAACGAAAGAATTATGACACGAAATAATTTTGAAGAATCACGATATAATTTTTCAAGCTACCAATAATATTTAAAATACACTACGAGTCTAAGTAAACCAAAAATCTCATGTTTCGTATGCGTTTTAATTAAAATAAACAAAGCCGTATTTATGCTACGCGAATTGAAGGAATAACGTCAAGTTGAAGCGTGTTCGTTTGGGTATTATTGTGGGCCGATCCAACCTTTGTTCCCACTTCTATATGTCGACCCAAGTGCAGCCAAAACCAGCCCATGGTTGGCCCTAACCATTCCCCTAAATGTCGACCCATATATATCTTCCAAAAAGAAACCCTAAGCTCAAAATTCTGCCTCTGTTATTGTTGTTGCTGCCGCCTATTGTTCTGCTGCCAATCGACCCTTAGAAGCTCCAAAATCGACCCCTCTTGATCCCACATTAAGGTAATTAACTATCCTAACATCAATACATAGTCGTACGAATCGTTAACTAACAAAAAAAGGTGCGTTTGGTGGTGGTTTTGTGGCTGTTCGATCGCAAGAAAGGAAGAGGAGAAGAAAAGATTTTCTCGTGTGTTGTTTTGACGTTGTGTGATCGTGTTCTTCGTCGTGTTCATCGAGGGTATGGCTTATTTGAATCTATGTTCGTTAATTATAATCACTTTTGAATCTTAAATCGTGAATGCAAAGAAAAAATGATCTCACATAAAATCACAAAACACAAAAACCCTAAAAGTGATGAACTATGGATCGATCTGAGATTATGTGTGGTGTGATTCGATTTTGATTATGATATAAGCCATTATAATCTGGCCTAAATGTGAATTAAACTCACCAATAATGATTTGTATCAAGAACTAATGATTGGGATCATGAAATCATAAGAAATCACATGTGATAATGAAAACTGGTTCTGAGGTGAATTTTTATCCAACTTTAACCGACCATAAATTAATCATACGAATGTATATTTTCATGTTTCTGGGGTCTAAAACTAAATTCATTGAATTGGCTACCTGGGAAAATTTAGTTTATAATTTTTAGAGGCTCAGAAGGTCACTTTTTGATTTTTGGAAAATTACATGTCTGGTCGTACCAAAAAGTCTGGAAAATAAGTCCGGGTTTTTGATTTTTAATTTCCAAACCATATTGAATTAGAAAGAGCCCTTTGAACTGGATAAAATATAGGATGTGTGCTAGTAGCTTGAATTTTTGGCATATTTTTGTGAATTTTTTTAAAGGGGTTAACAGATGGTAACTTTTTGGTGTTCCATCAGATATGTTTTCAGAACGACTTGTAAAAGTGGATTTTTATGTCATACTTACACTAACCAATAAAATCTGGAAAAATTAGCTAAAATACTGGTGACATTGAGGTACCTCTGTGAATTTTTGTGGATTTTATTATTGAGTTCTTCTATGACTTTTATATTTAATAAAACGGGTACAGAAGTGCCTTAAAAGCTGAGAAAAGTGTATTGTGATATTAAAAAGGGTTAAGTGTTTATTTCCAAACATTAAAGGGTCTATATTGATATTTTGGTAATACTAAAGGACTAAACTTGTGAGAATCTGTAACTTCACAATAATTACACTTTATACCCTAACCTTATGATAATTACACAAATGGTCATTCAACTTATCCTAAATATGAAACGAACTTTTGAAGGAATAAAACTATAATGATAACCAATGAACCTTTAATCTACCTACAATTTGAAAGGCAAGTTAAACATGAAGTTAAGAACTATTTTAATTCCCTTCTACTCCTCTAGGTGTGAAGAAGGAGAGTACCTGATCGTTTCATCTTATTTCGTTTCGGGTTGTATTTGCTTTCAGAATAAGGTACAGATATTCTGCCCTTTTAATAAGGTGCCTTCGGTCTCTTGAACCCTTATTATGATTTGACTTTGACCTTTGCTATGAACCTTGGGATTTGAACCTTTGGCATATGAACCCTTTGATATGAACCTTCTGATATGAACTTTGATATGAACCTTCTGATATGAACTTTGATATTTGGACCATGACCATGTGAACCTTTGCTTTGATATTGACCTTTGACCCCAGTTTGATACCCGAGCCAAGTTCGTTTTTCCTAGCCATGAAGGTAACATGGCCGTGCCTGTGATGCACCACTGGCATGACTCTTGTGTGGTCAGAGTGATTAACCACACCGTCCCCATTTTGATTTGATATGAGCTCACTATGATATGATATGATTTGTTATGGCCAATATGATTTGTTCGGGGGGCGTATGGATGCATCCTAGGTTCGTTGTCCGTGTTCGTGGACAGTTCGTTTTGATTTGATGTGGTGACTGGGGATGGGTGCAATCCACTCCTTTCACAAAGTTCGGGAGCTGATCACTCCAACTGGTACATGAGGACACCCCTCATATTATCGGCTTATTTGAGAGGCATCCCCTCTACATGATTATGACATGATTGTGATATGATTATGATATGATATGTGATTTGTTTGGGCTCGTGGTGGATGACTGTCCTAAACCTTACTCTTTATTTCCTTTTCCTATTTCTCACTCATTATGATATGTCTGTTCATTTCCATTTGCTTTTGTTTCCGTTTATTATATATATCTGTTCACTGGGCTTTTTAAGCTCAGCCGCACGTTTTCTTTCCGTGTGCGGCAGGTTTTAGTTGGAAGCAGGGTATGAGTGAAGAGACCTTTTGGACTTAGAAGACTTTGATAGTTTTCCGGAAGTAGAAGTTTTTAGAAGAATTTGCATTGACAGATTTAGTATTTAGTTTTGTTTCTCAATTGTAAACTTGTAGTTCCAGTATATCATTTGTAACCTTTGAAATTTTATTGTATTATTTAAGTCGTATGTTATGCTTGCCTTTGATATGTCACCATTTGCGTGACACTTCTACCCTTGCCGGGTTGGGGTGTTACAATTATGGTATCAGAGACAGGTTTACGACTTGTAGTACATCTACCCTTGGCCTGTGTAAGTTAGGACCACTAAGTTTCCCCTGTAGGCGCTCGTAGGGTAACCTTTGCGAAGTTGCGTAGGATTTTCCCATAGGAACATAAGTCATAACCGGTGAGAAATGGGTAGTCTAGGACATCCATGTGAGTAGTATTTGCTTCCGCATCACTCTGAATCTTGCCTTTGCCTTTAGTCATGCCTTATAAGAACGTTTATCCCAGAAGACGAGGAAGTCTTACCTTCCGTCACTTGAAGAATGAACTTTGTATGTTAACCAATTCCCTTTGGGAAGGATTTGATGTTGACATTTGTCTAGTACGGAATTGTTATCGGAGTATGCTGATGCTAATAACTGATGTTCCATACATCTCAACTCTGACAGTAAACGATGTTCGTATTACTATCAGTGCACACCCTACCATTCCCATGTTATAAGCTAAACAAGATTCCAATCCTTTGAACTGTTCATGATTCTAACCTTCAGTTTGATAAAATTGACCTTGATATATTCTAATACTCTCCCATCCCACACTTTGATGAACCATGTACCTAAATTTGATATGTGAACTATCCGTATGATTTGACAACCACATTCGTTCTGAGAAGCCGTTTACCTTGGATGTATTTGACTTTGAGGTCTTTTGATTTTGGATGGGTGACTTTCGTGAAGCTACCGTAGACTGCAATATTTAGAAATGTGACCTTTCACAATCTGCTTCACCATATGTTGATATGATATTCTAAATCATTTGAATCTGTTATGATTATTGTGCTATGAAGCACATACTCCGATCTCTTTGATTCCCAATTTTCTCCTAACGCTTGTTAATATCCACTCTTGGAAAGCTCCGACAGCTGGAAGTTTTGTTGTACGAATTTCTGGTGTTTCTGATGAACCTTTTGAGATCCGTTTGGGAAGTAAAGTTTGCACTGAACTAATCTGAACTTGGCGAAACCACGATACTGAAGAAGTTAAGAGATTGTAGGAACTGAGGGAATATGAGTTTGTTCACTTCAGTGGTCTCTTGAATGCTCCTGTTGGTTTATGAAGAAGAAAGAGAGAAGTGTGCGGCGGCACACCGACCATCGTGAATTTAACCGTAATCGTTATTCCATTTTCGCGTACCAATATTCGATTTGTTCTATTTTTGAAACTCCGTAGCAGACGACCTCGTTGAGTTTGAAAGACGGAAGAAGCAACCACAAGAACATCTGAGAAGGAAGTTGATTAGTTGAGATTAAGTTCCGCGAAGCATTACAATTTGATTTGTGAAGAGAAAGATTTGTGATATGAAGTTTTTCCCTAAGAAGATTTCCTGAAGTTGCTTTAGTACCCGTATGACCACTATGAGTTTTGAATGATGTCAATTGTATTGGCTAGAAGATTCATGTTTTCGCAAGTATTCGGACAAATTGTCATAGTATGAACAGTATGTCTGTGCTTAGAGACGAACGAGATACACGCTGACCATTTTCCGTATGAAGTAAACCGACCCTTTGTTCGAGGAGGATAGATTTGGCGATTAAAGATTGTGGCAGACAACACCAGGTATCCGATGACTAAAGAGCTTCCACGAAAAGGACCAAGACTGAAGACCGTTGTCAGAGTTAGAACCTTGTAGAAGATGTGCAGAAGAGGTTCGTGACAGGCGTTACCAAGAGAGAAGCAGGTGAGGAGAAGGCAGACTGAGATGAGACTCGATTATACTTCAAGCAGCACGTGGAGATTTCAGTTGGGCATCAAGACGACCAGACCATAGAAGATGAGCTTTCAGTACATGAACCAGGAAGTCCACAGCAGTTTGAGTTGGTGAATTTTGAATCATGGTAGGAGACCTGTAGGAGACACGCAACCTTATTTCTCTAGTCATTTTAGTTGTACTAAGATGAAATGAGAGCTGAAGCAGACTCGCAAAAGGAGGAATGCAAGGTGATCACGTCAGAGATTCACGCTACCACACCGAAGTGTCAAGAAGAGTTGCCGAAGGCTTGAGGAACCAGACTCAAGTTTGTAATTCCTTTTCGCCATGAGATAAGATAGACAAGCGTCAAACTGCTCCAGCTTGGAAGAAATTTCGAAGTTTTGTATATGAGTGAACGAATTTTGAATCGGACATTTGGGTATAGACGAGATGACCCTGTGGAGGATGAAGCTATCGACGACGTATTCATTTTCCTCTCAACCTACTTAAATTCCGTTACCTGATATTGAGGTCCTTCGAATGATTTGGTTCTCTGTTAGTAATTCGGTTCTATGTTCATTCTGCGTTTGTTGGATAACGAGTCGTAATAGAATTTTGACGAGCTATGGATGAAATTTTGGATTTGGAAGATTTGATTGTTGTAAAGGATGAAGATATCGAAGACGTAATTTATTTCCTCTTAGACCACTTAAGTTTCCGTTATCTTTCGATAGGATCTTTTGAATGAGCCTTACCCTATTAGAAGTTTCGTTCTGTGTTCGTTATGCATTTGTTTAGATGATGGTTTCGTTGTGAGAAGGATGATGAACTTTGGAAGACCTAACGTTTCGACGACGAGTTCATTTTGAGGTGTACATATTCCGTCACGCTATTTGTACGTTCAAATTCCTCCGATGTAGAATCCGTAGTGATGTTTGATTTGGACCAACCTTAGGAGGTAGAAAGTCTGATAGGTGGTTAAGATAAGTGGTTTGTTTGCGACTTGAGATAAAGTATGACCATCATGATGGTATACTCATATGATGCTGGTATTATGACGGTTCGCGAACGTGATAATACTTACGTCATATGACGTACCCTCATTGTGTTCATAGGATATTTCGAGGAGTACTTTAGAAACTTTAGAATTTTGATTTGAGATGTGAGAAATTTCGCATTTGTAAGATTTAGGTTCGTTCCACCTATACGCTTAATCTGTTTCGCCGTTATACGATTTGATACGTTTGGATTCTCGGTACGCGGTTGTTGACCATTGTAATTTCGATAAGAATCTTAAGTTCTGCTATAAGTTTCTGCCATTTGATATCATCAACAATCTGTATTCAGTACGATCTCATCTGATTTGCTTAATCGAATGCTATGGATGGCATATCCGTCACAATCTTGCGTATCCTTGTATCTCTTCTGAGAGAATATGATAACCATTCGTCATGTTGAATATGATCCTTGCAATCTGAATTTCGTATGATATGTCATTTCTGGGAACTGAAGTTACTTTTGATCGGCAATGAAGAGTCATGAGAAACAAGTCTTTTACATTTCCGTTCGCTGTCCGTTGTGTCTTCTGTTTCATTTCATTTCCGTTCGTAAGGATTCTTTGGAAGAACCACCCAGAGCGGGAAGCTACCTGGAAAACCGAGAAATCGATACGAGCTAGTTATCCGCATTTTGTATTCTGATCTGGTATGTCTCTGTTTTGTTTCGATCCTTTCATTTCTGATTCTTTGCAAATTTCGAGGACGAAATTTTTCTGTTAGAGGGGAAGAGTTGTAAAACCCGAAAATCTAAAACATATTATAAGACCAATTTGCCCTCATAATTTGAACTTGAGTAAAAGTTATCTAACTTCGAATAAATTACAAAACTTATGATAACGAAAGAATTATGACACGAAATAATTTTGAAGAATCACGATATAATTTTTCAAGCTACCAATAATATTTAAAATACACTACGAGTCTAAGTAAACCAAAAATCTCATGTTTCGTATGCGTTTTAATTAAAATAAACAAAGCCGTATTTATGCTACGCGAATTGAAGGAATAACGTCAAGTTGAAGCGTGTTCGTTTGGGTATTATTGTGGGCCGATCCAACCTTTGTTCCCACTTCTATATGTCGACCCAAGTGCAGCCAAAACCAGCCCATGGTTGGCCCTAACCATTCCCCTAAATGTCGACCCATATATATCTTCCAAAAAGAAACCCTAAGCTCAAAATTCTGCCTCTGTTATTGTTGTTGCTGCCGCCTATTGTTCTGCTGCCAATCGACCCTTAGAAGCTCCAAAATCGACCCCTCTTGATCCCACATTAAGGTAATTAACTATCCTAACATCAATACATAGTCGTACGAATCGTTAACTAACAAAAAAAGGTGCGTTTGGTGGTGGTTTTGTGGCTGTTCGATCGCAAGAAAGGAAGAGGAGGAAGAAAAGATTTTCTCGTGTGTTGTTTTGACGTTGTGTGATCGTGTTCTTCGTCGTGTTCATCGAGGGTATGGCTTATTTGAATCTATGTTCGTTAATTATAATCACTTTTGAATCTTAAATCGTGAATGCAAAGAAAAATGATCTCACATAAAATCACAAAACACAAAAACCCTAAAAGTGATGAACTATGGATCGATCTGAGATTATGTGTGGTGTGATTCGATTTTGATTATGATATAAGCCATTATAATCTGGCCTAAATGTGAATTAAACTCACCAATAATGATTTGTATCAAGAACTAATGATTGGGATCATGAAATCATAAGAAATCACATGTGATAATGAAAACTGGTTCTGAGGTGAATTTTTATCCAACTTTAACCGACCATAAATTAATCATACGAATGTATATTTTCATGTTTCTGGGGTCTAAAACTAAATTCATTGAATTGGCTACCTGGGAAAATTTAGTTTATAATTTTTAGAGGCTCAGAAGGTCACTTTTTGATTTTTGGAAAATTACATGTCTGGTCGTACCAAAAAGTCTGGAAAATAAGTCCGGGTTTTTGATTTTTAATTTCCAAACCATATTGAATTAGAAAGAGCCCTTTGAACTGGATAAAATATAGGATGTGTGCTAGTAGCTTGAATTTTTGGCATATTTTTGTGAATTTTTCTAAAGGGGTTAACAGATGGTAACTTTTTGGTGTTCCATCAGATATGTTTTCAGAACGACTTGTAAAAGTGGATTTTTATGTCATACTTACACTAACCAATAAAATCTGGAAAAATTAGCTAAAATACTGGTGACATTGAGGTACCTCTGTGAATTTTTGTGGATTTTATTATTGAGTTCTTCTATGACTTTTATATTTAATAAAACGGGTACAGAAGTGCCTTAAAAGCTGAGAAAAGTGTATTGTGATATTAAAAAGGGTTAAGTGTTTATTTCCAAACATTAAAGGGTCTATATTGATACTTTGGTAATACTAAAGGACTAAACTTGTGAGAATCTGTAACTTCACAATAATTACACTTTATACCCTAACCTTATGATAATTACACAAATGGTCATTCAACTTATCCTAAATATGAAACGAACTTTTGAAGGAATAAAACTATAATGATAACCAATGAACCTTTAATCTACCTACAATTTGAAAGGCAAGTTAAACATGAAGTTAAGAACTATTTTAATTCCCTTCTACTCCTCTAGGTGTGAAGAAGGAGAGTACCTGATCGTTTCATCTTATTTCGTTTCGGGTTGTATCTGCTTTCAGAATAAGGTACAGATATTCTGCCCTTTTAATAAGGTGCCTTCGGTCTCTTGAACCCTTATTATGATTTGACTTTGACCTTTGCTATGAACCTTGGGATTTGAACCTTTGGCATATGAACCCTTTGATATGAACCTTCTGATATGAACTTTGATATGAACCTTCTGATATGAACTTTGATATTTGGACCATGACCATGTGAACCTTTGCTTTGATATTGACCTTTGACCCCAGTTTGATACCCGAGCCAAGTTCGTTTTTCCTAGCCATGAAGGTAACATGGCCGTGCCTGTGATGCACCACTGGCATGACTCTTGTGTGGTCAGAGTGATTAACCACACCGTCCCCATTTTGATTTGATATGAGCTCACTATGATATGATATGATTTGTTATGGCCAATATGATTTGTTCGGGGGGCGTATGGATGCATCCTAGGTTCGTTGTCCGTGTTCGTGGACAGTTCGTTTTGATTTGATGTGGTGACTGGGGATGGGTGCAATCCACTCCTTTCACAAAGTTCGGGAGCTGATCACTCCAACTGGTACATGAGGACACCCCTCATATTATCGGCTTATTTGAGAGGCATCCCCTCTACATGATTATGACATGATTGTGATATGATTATGATATGATATGTGATTTGTTTGGGCTCGTGGTGGATGACTGTCCTAAACCTTACTCTTTATTTCCTTTTCCTATTTCTCACTCATTATGATATGTCTGTTCATTTCCATTTGCTTTTGTTTCCGTTTATTATATATATCTGTTCACTGGGCTTTTTAAGCTCAGCCGCACGTTTTCTTTCCGTGTGCGGCAGGTTTTAGTTGGAAGCTGGGTATGAGTGAAGAGACCTTTTGGACTTAGAAGACTTTGATAGTTTTCCGGAAGTAGAAGTTTTTAGAAGAATTTGCATTGACAGATTTAGTATTTAGTTTTGTTTCTCAATTGTAAACTTGTAGTTCCAGTATATCATTTGTAACCTTTGAAATTTTATTGTATTATTTAAGTCGTATGTTATGCTTGCCTTTGATATGTCACCATTTGCGTGACACTTCTACCCTTGCCGGGTTGGGGTGTTACAATTATGGTATCAGAGACAGGTTTACGACTTGTAGTACATCTACCCTTGGCCTGTGTAAGTTAGGACCACTAAGTTTCCCCTGTAGGCGCTCGTAGGGTAACCTTTGCGAAGTTGCGTAGGATTTTCCCATAGGAACATAAGTCATAACCGGTGAGAAATGGGTAGTCTAGGACATCCATGTGAGTAGTATTTGCTTCCGCATCACTCTGAATCTTGCCTTTGCCTTTAGTCATGCCTTATAAGAACGTTTATCCCAGAAGACGAGGAAGTCTTACCTTCCGTCACTTGAAGAATGAACTTTGTATGTTAACCAATTCCCTTTGGGAAGGATTTGATGTTGACATTTGTCTAGTACGGAATTGTTATCGGAGTATGCTGATGCTAATAACTGATGTTCCATACATCTCAACTCTGACAGTAAACGATGTTCGTATTACTATCAGTGCACACCCTACCATTCCAATGTTATAAGCTAAACAAGATTCCAATCCTTTGAACTGTTCATGATTCTAACCTTCAGTTTGATAAAATTGACCTTGATATATTCTAATACTCTCCCATCCCACACTTTGATGAACCATGTACCTAAATTTGATATGTGAACTATCCGTATGATTTGACAACCACATTCGTTCTGAGAAGCCATTTACCTTGGATGTATTTGACTTTGAGGTCTTTTGATTTTGGATGGGTGACTTTCGTGAAGCTACCGTAGACTGCAATATTTAGAAATGTGACCTTTCACAATCTGCTTCACCATATGTTGATATGATATTCTAAATCATTTGAATCTGTTATGATTATTGTGCTATGAAGCACATACTCCGATCTCTTTGATTCCCAATTTTCTCCTAACGCTTGTTAATATCCACTCTTGGAAAGCTCCGACAGCTGGAAGTTTTGTTGTACGAATTTCTGGTGTTTCTGATGAACCTTTTGAGATCCGTTTGGGAAGTAAAGTTTGCACTGAACTAATCTGAACTTGGCGAAACCACGATACTGAAGAAGTTAAGAGATTGTAGGAACTGAGGGAATATGAGTTTGTTCACTTCAGTGGTCTCTTGAATGCTCCTGTTGGTTTATGAAGAAGAAAGAGAGAAGTGTGCGGCGGCACACCGACCATCGTGAATTTAACCGTAATCGTTATTCCATTTTCGCGTACCAATATTCGATTTGTTCTATTTTTGAAACTCCGTAGCAGACGACCTCGTTGAGTTTGAAAGACGGAAGAAGCAACCACAAGAACATCTGAGAAGGAAGTTGATTAGTTGAGATTAAGTTCCGCGAAGCATTACAATTTGATTTGTGAAGAGAAAGATTTGTGATATGAAGTTTTTCCCTAAGAAGATTTCCTGAAGTTGCTTTAGTACCCGTATGACCACTATGAGTTTTGAATGATGTCAATTGTATTGGCTAGAAGATTCATGTTTTCGCAAGTATTCGGACAAATTGTCATAGTATGAACAGTATGTCTGTGCTTAGAGACGAACGAGATACACGCTGACCATTTTCCGTATGAAGTAAACCGACCCTTTGTTCGAGGAGGATAGATTTGGCGATTAAAGATTGTGGCAGACAACACCAGGTATCCGATGACTAAAGAGCTTCCACGAAAAGGACCAAGACTGAAGACCGTTGTCAGAGTTAGAACCTTGTAGAAGATGTGCAGAAGAGGTTCGTGACAGGCGTTACCAAGAGAGAAGCAGGTGAGGAGAAGGCAGACTGAGATGAGACTCGATTATACTTCAAGCAGCACGTGGAGATTTCAGTTGGGCATCAAGACGACCAGACCATAGAAGATGAGCTTTCAGTACATGAACCAGGAAGTCCACAGCAGTTTGAGTTGGTGAATTTTGAATCATGGTAGGAGACCTGTAGGAGACACGCAACCTTATTTCTCTAGTCATTTTAGTTGTACTAAGATGAAATGAGAGCTGAAGCAGACTCGCAAAAGGAGGAATGCAAGGTGATCACGTCAGAGATTCACGCTACCACACCGAAGTGTCAAGAAGAGTTGCCGAAGGCTTGAGGAACCAGACTCAAGTTTGTAATTCCTTTTCGCCATGAGATAAGATAGACAAGCGTCAAACTGCTCCAGCTTGGAAGAAATTTCGAAGTTTTGTATATGAGTGAACGAATTTTGAATCGGACATTTGGGTATAGACGAGATGACCCTGTGGAGGATGAAGCTATCGACGACGTATTCATTTTCCTCTCAACCTACTTAAATTCCGTTACCTGATATTGAGGTCCTTCGAATGATTTGGTTCTCTGTTAGTAATTCGGTTCTATGTTCATTCTGCGTTTGTTGGATAACGAGTCGTAATAGAATTTTGACGAGCTATGGATGAAATTTTGGATTTGGAAGATTTGATTGTTGTAAAGGATGAAGATATCGAAGACGTAATTTATTTCCTCTTAGACCACTTAAGTTTCCGTTATCTTTCGATAGGATCTTTTGAATGAGCCTTACCCTATTAGAAGTTTCGTTCTGTGTTCGTTATGCATTTGTTTAGATGATGGTTTCGTTGTGAGAAGGATGATGAACTTTGGAAGACCTAACGTTTCGACGACGAGTTCATTTTGAGGTGTACATATTCCGTCACGCTATTTGTACGTTCAAATTCCTCCGATGTAGAATCCGTAGTGATGTTTGATTTGGACCAACCTTAGGAGGTAGAAAGTCTGATAGGTGGTTAAGATAAGTGGTTTGTTTGCGACTTGAGATAAAGTATGACCATCATGATGGTATACTCATATGATGCTGGTATTATGACGGTTCGCGAACGTGATAATACTTACGTCATATGACGTACCCTCATTGTGTTCATAGGATATTTCGAGGAGTACTTTAGAAACTTTAGAATTTTGATTTGAGATGTGAGAAATTTCGCATTTGTAAGATTTAGGTTCGTTCCACCTATACGCTTAATCTGTTTCGCCGTTATACGATTTGATACGTTTGGATTCTCGGTACGCGGTTGTTGACCATTGTAATTTCGATAAGAATCTTAAGTTCTGCTATAAGTTTCTGCCATTTGATATCATCAACAATCTGTATTCAGTACGATCTCATCTGATTTGCTTAATCGAATGCTATGGATGGCATATCCGTCACAATCTTGCGTATCCTTGTATCTCTTCTGAGAGAATATGATAACCATTCGTCATGTTGAATATGATCCTTGCAATCTGAATTTCGTATGATATGTCATTTCTGGGAACTGAAGTTACTTTTGATCGGCAATGAAGAGTCATGAGAAACAAGTCTTTTACATTTCCGTTCGCTGTCCGTTGTGTCTTCTGTTTCATTTCATTTCCGTTCGTAAGGATTCTTTGGAAGAACCACCCAGAGCGGGAAGCTACCTGGAAAACCGAGAAATCGATACGAGCTAGTTATCCGCATTTTGTATTCTGATCTGGTATGTCTCTGTTTTGTTTCGATCCTTTCATTTCTGATTCTTTGCAAATTTCGAGGACGAAATTTTTCTGTTAGAGGGGAAGAGTTGTAAAACCCGAAAATCTAAAACATATTATAAGACCAATTTGCCCTCATAATTTGAACTTGAGTAAAAGTTATCTAACTTCGAATAAATTACAAAACTTATGATAACGAAAGAATTATGACACGAAATAATTTTGAAGAATCACGATATAATTTTTCAAGCTACCAATAATATTTAAAATACACTACGAGTCTAAGTAAACCAAAAATCTCATGTTTCGTATGCGTTTTAATTAAAATAAACAAAGCCGTATTTATGCTACGCGAATTGAAGGAATAACGTCAAGTTGAAGCGTGTTCGTTTGGGTATTATTGTGGGCCGATCCAACCTTTGTTCCCACTTCTATATGTCGACCCAAGTGCAGCCAAAACCAGCCCATGGTTGGCCCTAACCATTCCCCTAAATGTCGACCCATATATATCTTCCAAAAAGAAACCCTAAGCTCAAAATTCTGCCTCTGTTATTGTTGTTGCTGCCGCCTATTGTTCTGCTGCCAATCGACCCTTAGAAGCTCCAAAATCGACCCCTCTTGATCCCACATTAAGGTAATTAACTATCCTAACATCAATACATAGTTGTACGAATCGTTAACTAACAAAAAAAGGTGCGTTTGGTGGTGGTTTTGTGGCTGTTCGATCGCAAGAAAGGAAGAGGAGGAAGAAAAGATTTTCTCGTGTGTTGTTTTGACGTTGTGTGATCGTGTTCTTCGTCGTGTTCATCGAGGGTATGGCTTATTTGAATCTATGTTCGTTAATTATAATCACTTTTGAATCTTAAATCGTGAATGCAAAGAAAAATGATCTCACATAAAATCACAAAACACAAAAACCCTAAAAGTGATGAACTATGGATCGATCTGAGATTATGTGTGGTGTGATTCGATTTTGATTATGATATAAGCCATTATAATCTGGCCTAAATGTGAATTAAACTCACCAATAATGATTTGTATCAAGAACTAATGATTGGGATCATGAAATCATAAGAAATCACATGTGATAATGAAAACTGGTTCTGAGGTGAATTTTTATCCAACTTTAACCGACCATAAATTAATCATACGAATGTATATTTTCATGTTTCTGGGGTCTAAAACTAAATTCATTGAATTGGCTACCTGGGAAAATTTAGTTTATAATTTTTAGAGGCTCAGAAGGTCACTTTTTGATTTTTGGAAAATTACATGTCTGGTCGTACCAAAAAGTCTGGAAAATAAGTCCGGGTTTTTGATTTTTAATTTCCAAACCATATTGAATTAGAAAGAGCCCTTTGAACTGGATAAAATATAGGATGTGTGCTAGTAGCTTGAATTTTTGGCATATTTTTGTGAATTTTTCTAAAGGGGTTAACAGATGGTAACTTTTTGGTGTTCCATCAGATATGTTTTCAGAACGACTTGTAAAAGTGGATTTTTATGTCATACTTACACTAACTAATAAAATCTGGAAAAATTAGCTAAAATACTGGTGACATTGAGGTACCTCTGTGAATTTTTGTGGATTTTATTATTGAGTTCTTCTATGACTTTTATATTTAATAAAACGGGTACAGAAGTGCCTTAAAAGCTGAGAAAAGTGTATTGTGATATTAAAAAGGGTTAAGTGTTTATTTCCAAACATTAAAGGGTCTATATTGATACTTTGGTAATACTAAAGGACTAAACTTGTGAGAATCTGTAACTTCACAATAATTACACTTTATACCCTAACCTTATGATAATTACACAAATGGTCATTCAACTTATCCTAAATATGAAACGAACTTTTGAAGGAATAAAACTATAATGATAACCAATGAACCTTTAATCTACCTACAATTTGAAAGGCAAGTTAAACATGAAGTTAAGAACTATTTTAATTCCCTTCTACTCCTCTAGGTGTGAAGAAGGAGAGTACCTGATCGTTTCATCTTATTTCGTTTCGGGTTGTATTTGCTTTCAGAATAAGGTACAGATATTCTGCCCTTTTAATAAGGTGCCTTCGGTCTCTTGAACCCTTATTATGATTTGACTTTGACCTTTGCTATGAACCTTGGGATTTGAACCTTTGGCATATGAACCCTTTGATATGAACCTTCTGATATGAACTTTGATATGAACCTTCTGATATGAACTTTGATATTTGGACCATGACCATGTGAACCTTTGCTTTGATATTGACCTTTGACCCCAGTTTGATACCCGAGCCAAGTTCGTTTTTCCTAGCCATGAAGGTAACATGGCCGTGCCTGTGATGCACCACTGGCATGACTCTTGTGTGGTCAGAGTGATTAACCACACCGTCCCCATTTTGATTTGATATGAGCTCACTATGATATGATATGATTTGTTATGGCCAATATGATTTGTTCGGGGGGCGTATGGATGCATCCTAGGTTCGTTGTCCGTGTTCGTGGACAGTTCGTTTTGATTTGATGTGGTGACTGGGGATGGGTGCAATCCACTCCTTTCACAAAGTTCGGGAGCTGATCACTCCAACTGGTACATGAGGACACCCCTCATATTATCGGCTTATTTGAGAGGCATCCCCTCTACATGATTATGACATGATTGTGATATGATTATGATATGATATGTGATTTGTTTGGGCTCGTGGTGGATGACTGTCCTAAACCTTACTCTTTATTTCCTTTTCCTATTTCTCACTCATTATGATATGTCTGTTCATTTCCATTTGCTTTTGTTTCCGTTTATTATATATATCTGTTCACTGGGCTTTTTAAGCTCAGCCGCACGTTTTCTTTCCGTGTGCGGCAGGTTTTAGTTGGAAGCAGGGTATGAGTGAAGAGACCTTTTGGACTTAGAAGACTTTGATAGTTTTCCGGAAGTAGAAGTTTTTAGAAGAATTTGCATTGACAGATTTAGTATTTAGTTTTGTTTCTCAATTGTAAACTTGTAGTTCCAGTATATCATTTGTAACCTTTGAAATTTTATTGTATTATTTAAGTCGTATGTTATGCTTGCCTTTGATATGTCACCATTTGCGTGACACTTCTACCCTTGCCGGGTTGGGGTGTTACAGGAACTTTCATCAGTACCTGCATAGATATTGTTGGTTGAAATCACCAATCAATTATCGTGGACTTTTCATAGAGACTAGACCACTACGATTGTTTTACTGATGAATGTCTTGATTCCGTTTACCTTGGTCGGGCACATCAGCCATCCTAATCCCGTTAGGGACAGTTATCATTATTATGGATAGAGCCAAGTAACAACCCACGTCTTAAGGACTCGATTCGTGAAAGGAATCTCCTTAGCGGGATTTCTAGCACTTATAGGCTCAGACTTCGAGAGAATTAACAGCATAGTGTGAAAACCCTCTCTAATCCTTACAAAGGCTGTTCCTGAATTAGATACCCTCAACACTAGAACAAAACTGGGATTTCGTCACACATGTTGTTTTCCGAACGACCACACAATAACTTTTTTATGTGACTAAATGTACCAGAATAAAATAAACAGCCACACTTGATCCGACTTGTGTGACCATTTTGGAATTACATCTGAGGCTACAGCCACACATTTGAATATTTTCGTGACTATGGGTATCTGGTAATTTTTTTTGATTATTTAGTCACTTATAATTTGGGACGTGTGACGGATACAAATAAGTTTGAAACATTAGTCACACTATATATATATACATGTGTGACAAATATATGTCACACAATTGACCAGTGTGACCAAAATCCATATATGGTCACATGAAGTAATTGTGTATGTGGCTAAATCATATAATCAAGTTTGTCACACATTATTTAAACGTGACTGCTAGTTTTTGTTGAAAAATTAGCCACATATGAATTTGGAATGTGTGACAACTGAAAAAGTAAGTTTGAAGCATTAGTCACGATATGCATTTAAAAGTGACAAATATATGTCACACACTTGAACTGTGTGACCAAATGTCATATATGGTCACACTAAACCATAGGCATACATGATTAAGTGTAACCAAAATTCGATAGATATGGTCACGTAAGTTAATATGTGTGTCTAAAGTTTAGTGTGTGTTTGCCTGCCAAATCCTAATATGTATGGTCACATTTAATTGTAGCACAATCATGTGACTATAGGCTATACCATAGTCACACCATATCACAAATGTGTATCTAAATTATGTTTATGGCCACATTATAAGGGTATTATATGTGACCAATACATTCAAAATAGTCACACTGTGAAATATTCATGTGACTATTATTTATAGCAAAATGTGAACTCAGTTACCATTAACCTTGATATTAGTCACATTGAGTGTTTGTGTGACTAAATTCAAGATGTTACATATGGTCATCAAATGAAGTATTTATTTAGGTGTTTAAATCATAGAGTCATATTTTGTCACACATTATTTAAGTGTAGTCACAATTCGATACATATGGTCACACATTTCTGATAACTTATGTAATTTTGAGGGGTTAGATATGGGATTTTATAGTCTATCTAGTTTGAGTCTAATTTGATATTCACTGAATTGAGTTCAGACTATTAGTCATGACTCTTCATTTGCCCCATTACAATGCTGGGATTTTATAGTCTATCTAGTTTAATGCAGTAGTATGTAAGTATGTTACTTGCCCCTATAGGAACTAGGTTACTTGACTTTCTAAATTAAAATTTCAACTTTAATGAAGTAACATGTTACTAAAGTGCCTGCAAGTACATATACATGATAAATGGAAACTGCAAATACAATAAAGCTTGACTGCAAGTGGATATATAATAGTGAAAACTGCAAATTTTTTCATTGCCATTGAAAAGCTTGACTTTTTGGAGTCAAAATCCATTACAACAGGCTAAATTACAGAAACAACTATTTAATACTAGAACTGCTAATCATCTAACAGTACTAACTTAACAATACTAGCAGTAACCTTGCACTTAGCCTTGAGCAGCAGTCTTAACTTCAACCAGCAGTCTTAACTATTACACTAGCATTCTTAACTTGCAGCATGACATGCTTCACTTGGATTTTCGTATAACAATACCTTCACAGTCGGTTCGATAGTAGTCACTTCGTGATTCCTTGCCCAAGTCTTGTTTACTTACACGTGGCAATATGTTTTCATTGTGCCCGTGAATGACTGTACTAAACTCCTCATCGACTTCGTCATATATATCTCTGTAATTCTTGGTAGGTGTTTTAAAGACAATAGACAAATTTTTATGTGCCTGGTCTTTCACATAAAACACTTGTGTTGCTTGTGAGGCTAATATGAACGGATCATCCTTGTGGCCTAAACTTTTCAGGTCTACCAACGTATAACCAAGAGTATCGTGTTTGACCCCACTAGTTTTGTGATTAACCCAATCACATTTGAAAAGAGGAATTTTCCTGAAACGATAATCTAGTACCCATATCTCTTGTAAAACCCCATAATAAAATACTTTTCTTGTGGTTGCAACTTCTATGGATATGTGAAGATCTACTGCCTCAACACTAACCCCACTCTTCTAGTAAACTATGCCATCATTACTTTTTGTACGAAATGTATACCCGTTGATGTTATATGCCTCGTATTTCACTATGCTGGCGCGTGGTCCAAACGATATCCACCTCACAATTTCTGATATACTATCTTTGGATATCGCTAACTCTCTCTCAACCTGAATTTCAATGCAAGTATATATTACCTTTAAATTGCATGAACAACAAACAAACAATTAAAGAATAGGGTTGTTTGGGATAATGAAATGGTGTGCTGGTGGACCTCTATCTAATGTCATATACAGGAGGGACAATTATGATGATAGGTTCTATGACTGAAAAAGTTGCTGGGCAGATCATTGGTAAGTGCTTATTTATTATAGACTACTACTATTGGTTTTGGAGCTCGTAGCTATGAGTTTTTCTGGGTGAATGCTACACCTAATTAATGGTTTATACAGCTCATCACAAACACCAGTTAAGGACTTATCAATAAAAAACACACTTCACATTTTATCTCAACTCACTTCTTTTTAGCAACAAACAAACATTGATAAACAACATACGAGTAATTACCTCTTTGCGTAACCACTTAGCAAAAGATTTATTGTGCTCATTCTCCAGCAATGCCATTTTTTTACCCGGGTTTTTTGTTTTCAAAAATTCCTTGTATCGCCAGAAACAAATAAATGTCTTTGATTATTATATTTGATAGAACATTTTAAGCAACGAAATCGACATGTGTTAGTAATACTTACTCGATATATGGTTGAATTTCATCTGTATTTTGTATTACATACAAATGTGCTTTTTGAAAGAATTCTCTGGAAACTTCAATTGATTTGCCGGCCGACAATGGCTTTCCGTCCTCATCTTCATTAGTTACATGTTTATCAGCTGGGATACCAATAGTTTTCATGGTTTTATGATATTCGCTAAAAAAATCTATTGTTTCTTCCACGATAGTCTCTTCAGCAATGCATCCCTCTGGTCTATTTCTGTTTCGCACATGTCCTTTAATAACCTTCATACATCTTTCGAAGGGATACATCCACCGAAAGCATATGGGACCACATAATTTTACCTCCCTAGTTAGGTGCACAGTCAAGTGTATCATAATATCAAAAAATGACGGAGGAAAGAACTTCTCGAGTAGGCACAATGTCACAACAAGTTCTTCTTGCATCTTATCTAGTTCTTGCAAGCTGATTTTTTTCCTACATATAGATTTAAAGAAAAAGCAAAACCTGATAATAGCATTTCTTGTGGGCGGGTGCATGACTGAACGTATAGCAATGGGCAAAATCTCTTGCATTAGGATGTGATAGTCATGCGAATTTAAGGCTAATGAGCTTCCTATCATTTAGGCTGACCAAATTAGAGAAATTTGAACAATAGCCTTGTGGTACCCTGATGTTGCTTAACGTTTCACAAAAGATGTCTTTTTCAGCATTCGTTAATGTGTAACCTGCTGGAGGTAGTGTTGTTTTGTCTGCTTCTTGCCTAGCAAAAAACTCTTCTTTTATCCCCAACTCTTCCAGATCCAATTGAGCATTCATTCCATCTTTTGTCTTTCCAGGAACATTCAGCAAAGTTCCGAGTAGACTCTCACCAACATTCTTTTCTACATGCATGAAGTCAATACAATGCATAACAGAATGATGCCTCCAATACCTTAGCTTTCGATACCAAATGTTGAATTTCTTCCAATATGCTTCATTTGCTTGGCTTGAACTACCCTCTTCTTCTGTTGTTTTCCTTTTCTGCTTTTTAATCTTCCCACCTCTGCCTCTGGTATCTTCTTGGTTTTTCGAGGTTTTTCCTTTTCCCCACTTATTTTCAATATGTTGTACCTCGTTGTATATTTGTTCCCCGGTCAATGGATTTGGAGCATGACGTGGTTCTTCTTATCCATTAAATGCCTTCGTTTGCCTTCTGAACGGATGGTTGTATGGTAGATATCGTCTGTGTCCAGCATAACTTTGCTTGGATGAGGCACAAAGTCTAACACAGTGTGTATCTTTCCCACATACTACACAACCTTTGAATCCACTGTATAGGCAGCCACATAATGTACCAATTGCAGGGTAATCATTTATCGTCCATAACATAACGGCACGTAGATTAAAGTTTTCTTTTTTGGTAGCATCATATGTATCAATCCCTTCCTCGAATAAGGTATGCAGATCATCAACCAAAACTTTTACCTTGGAAATGCTTCCTTTTGTATCCAGCCATGTTGTTCATGTAAATACACATGGTGGTTCTTTTCTCAGCTTGACTAGGTAGTTTACTCCTTTTTTCTTTGGCTTTTTGTTCTGCAATAGACTTTCTTCTTGAATTTATTAGTTCAGCAAGTTGTCTTGACTCCTATTCAATGGACAACACTTCATCTACTCTGAGTTCACCAAGCCTTTCCTTTAAAACATCATCAGCCGCAATCATAGACTGAACTTGTTGAGCGTGATTAAACATTGCTTCAGCTACTTCATTTGCAAGTCTTTTTTGATCAATGAATTTTTCAATCTCAAATTGTGCTCTTTCATCTTCCTGTGCTTTACTAACTACCTCTTCATCAAAACTAATTTGAGCAAGAACACTCTTCTTGTCCTTCTTTGGTGGCTTTTCTTCAATCATAATGCCATTTCCTTTATCTGCCCTTTGCCTTCTATCATACACAGCCATAACTTGTTGATGAGCAGTACCAATATTTTCAGCATCCAAATTTTCTTCACCCATATCTTGCCTCCCCTAAAACTTAACATTCTCTTCAACCAAAGAAATATTGGGGTCTTGATCAATATCAACTGCCTTCCTCCCTTGTTTGGAAGAATCATCCATGTTATCATCTGAATCATCATCATCTGAGCTTGCAGACTCCACAATATTTGCCTTTCTCTTTGCTTTAAGTGACTTGACTTTAGACTGCAATTTCTATACTTTTTCAACGAGCTTCTTGTAAGCAGTACTATACAACTGCTTTGTCTCCTTAAGTTCTTTCTTTGTCTCCTTGAGTTCTTTCTCCAAGCCAATCACCCTTTGAGTCAATTTGGTCCAAATATCCATCAATTCTTTTAGTGACACTCTGCCCTCATCACTTCCAGGTGTGTTACCTCCTGGGAGAGGTGAATCATGGGGCATTTCTAGGTGTGTTGAAGTTGGTTGTGAGGCTGATTGAGAACCATATAAACCTGTGGGTGTGTGATGGGACTCAATTGGGCTTGTTGATTGATGCGTGGTTTTGCGACCTTACAACAGGTTTTACCTCTCAAGGGATCTTGAGAAGTTTGCAATCCCCACCAGGCAGTGTACCTGACCGATGTAGTATAGTGAAGTGGCAAGTACCGGGGGATTGATCGTTCAACTCAAAGAATAGTGTTCGTTAGGATTGAAATTTATCTACTAGGTCTAGAGGTGAGGGATGATTCTTTTTGTATTTTTATATTTTATGGAAAGCAAGTAAAAATCTCGTGTTTTGGAAGAAGGGGCGGAATTAGTTGCTAATCAACTAACCCAAAAGCTACTAACTAAACTAATATGCAAGAAAAGTAAACTAGGGTTCTACAAGGGAAGTGAAGCATGTCTACCTATGATATGTTACTCCTTGCTAGCTATCCAATTCTACCTATTGAATTGTCACACCTTGTTTTAATTGACGGGTTGTATTCGTTAATACCAATCGTGGGGGTGTGTACGATCTTCCCCAACTCTATAAGCTCCTACTTCACTCCTATGTCGAGCCGGCTAAGAAGCTCCTAACATGGGATCACTAGAATTTGCTTATGCATTAAATACAACCAATTAACCTTAGTACACCTTGGTTCATGTTTCTTAAGACGTTCAAGCAAGTTACCGTATAGGAGGTTAACCAGTTTTCTTAAGCCTAACATCGATATCATCCAATCACACAAGAGACAATAGGAAACAAGAATTATAAGCTAAACCAATTAGATCTATTGAAGTTGTCACGCCCTAATTGATGGAGATGGACACACACATCAACAAGAAATCAATAAGATCTAATTAGTTATACACAAGTTTCACACAATCATAGGTAAACACTAGGTGATTTAGTAAAACATAATCAATGAAGAACAAGCAACAATAATAATGGAAGACATAATTAAGATAGAATCAACACACCATTACAAGATGTTTATGGAGTGATTAAGACCTTCTAAGTTGCTGGAAAAACACCTACCTAAACCCTAGAATCGGACTTAGGGTTTAGGGCTTACAAATAATGAAGTTATAAGGTTGTATTTATAAGCACTTTTCTGCCCGGCCCATCTTGACGGCGTCAGACTAACCTTGACGGCGTCAAGACCAACTTTTCTTCACCAAATTGTAGATCTTTTCGTCCTCTTCGCGTGGCCTTTTGAATCACCCAAATCCGAGTTCGTATGAAGATTTTATGGCCAAAACAGTGACAGCTACTCCGCGCGTAAGTTGTGATTGTCTTGATCAGCATGTGACGGTTTTACTAGGGTTTCTTCTTGTGCAAGTTGTCATTCTGACGTCGTCACTCAATGGCTTCTGACGTCGTCAGGTTGAGTCCTGACGCCGTCACTTCGCCGCGGTTAGGGTTTCTTGATGGCCTTCTTGACGCCGTCCCCCTTTAATCTTCCAAAATCCTCTCTGGCTTATCAAGGATTGACGGCGTCACACTGGGGCTTGACGCCGTCACAGGTACTTTTCCAGCCGATTTTGAGACTTTGTCGTTTTCTTCACTTTTATGCTCCAAAAACGTCCAAAATGCTTCCTTTTCCAGATTTCTTCTCCAAAGTACCTAAAATGACAAAAGGAACGATTTAGGGCAATATTTGATCAAATAAATACGATTTCGGGCTTAAATGACCCCTTAAAAGCGGTACACTTTTCGTCTCATCATTGATCCTTCACCCTGAATGTTTTGATTTTGAACCAACATTGTTTCAAAAAGTGGAACTACTATCCCATTAAACCTCCTAGAAGCCATGCTCATGTTACTGAAAAGTTTTTGAGTAAGGCAAGGAGTTGGATAAACAATTTTATTAGATAGAAGCAAACTTTTCCTTAAATTCAAAACCATTTGTATAAACCTTGGATACATTAAAAACTTGTATTTGTTATCCACATTTTTCACCATACCATCAAAAATTAATTTTGAACAGTTAAAAGTCATGTTTGTTGCTAAACAAATGAGAGCAGTTGCAATATTGCTACTGAATTGTTCCCATGTGGTTTTCTTTGGACTTAAACAATGAAGGATGGTATGTATGAAGAATCTCCATTGTGGGGCAAAACATCTTTTTTGAAAAGTCAGAATTTGAGAAGATGTGTCATACCCCATTCTGGAAAGGTGATGAAAAATTTCAGTATTAGGCAAAGAACTAATACCATTTTCATCTGCTAAATGGAGATGCATCCTAACAGATGCCTCAATAATAGTTATTGTTTTGCCATCAATTGTTGCAATTAACTCTTTGTCTCCATTCTCAAATGTATTGGTAGTAACAGTCTGCCAAAACTGTTTGATTTGAGAGACATACATAGTAGGATTGACTGTAAGAGCATACCTGATGTGGGTAGTGTTTAGAAAATCTACTATCTGGTGGAAGTCTTGACTCCCTTCTGGTTTCTCCAAGAATGCAACCTGGTTATGTCTATCACAAAACTCTAAATTTGCCATGAAAATTGATTAAATGCTTGATTAGAGTGTTGGGTTATGATTGGACCGACTTCAATAAATTGTTTCTTTAGTTTGAAGAAATCGTATAAATTATATAAAGAAAAAGAATTATCCAATTTATGAAACCCTTAAGCGAAGTAATTGACAAAAATTACCCCAACGGCTATAAATAAACCACGGTTAATACCCAGACAGTACTAACGGCTACCCAGCAGTACAAAGTTTTATGCTAGCAGTACAAACGTTTGCCTAGCAGTACAAACTTTGTGCAAAAACTTTTTCTCAGTAGTATGAACTCAATTTGCCCATAAACCCTCAGCATTCTTTTCACCACTTACTCTTATGCAAATTTTGGTTTGTTGACTTCCTTAAATCAAACATTCACAAGCAACCATAAACAATTAATTAAACATCAAATATTTCATTGATATTTTTTAAAAGCTACAACCATACATCTAATTATCCAACCTAAATACTAAACATACTATAAACATAAAAACACCATCATCATAAACTGCTTTACTCCATTTCACACCAACTTGTTAGAACCAGAGCTCTCTTCCCTGCTTTCCTTCCACTTCTTCCTTTCCTCGAGTCGTTTAAACATAATTTCAAGATCGCTAATCCTCTTTTATAGAGTATAAGGGTCTTCAAACAACCCATCTTGCTGCTCCCCCTGGTTTTGATGCACCACCACATTTTGCTGCTCCACCACATTTTACTGCTGATCCTTTTCATTTTGCTGCACCACCTCACCTTGAGCCACCTCCGCAGCCTATTGCTCCTCCTCCACCTCTTCATCTTGTTCCTCCTCCTCCACCTCATTCACTCCCAAAACCTCATCCCAGTAAAAGTCTTACGCATGCAGCCAGTTCAAAATTGTACTCCTCATCCACGTATCTACCTGCCTATACGACCCATATTCTGCAATGGGTTCATACCCGAAAGCATCAAACACTGCGTCAAACAGCAAATAGTTGTTTAACACGAACTCGTACTCTTCTGCATCATTTTTGAAAGTTACCATTATTTGCTGCCATTGTTGAAGTTTTCTTTGAATTGAAAGGGATATATGTGTTTGTGTGTGTTCTTTTACCAAGTATTGACTTTCCATGTACAATGAGTTGATGCAACAACTAGTTGTATCTCATGCTTTGTGAATAATAAACTTCCAAACTCAATATTTCCAACTAGTTGTTTGTGATGTTTGGGATGATTTGGGATGGGTTCATTATTATTGACCCGAGGGAATAAATGTTTGACCGTGACTCGAAAGGAAATAGTAACTCATTTGTTGCGACTTGATATTGACTCGACTTGGACAAAATAAAAGAAAGAAATAAAAACAATTGTTAAATTAAAAGTTGTAGAGATATTTGTTATTAAATTTGGTTAATAACGAAGTAAGGAAATTAGAAGTGTACGTGAGACCATGGTTGTCAGGATCCCGATCCTGATCTTAGGATCTTATGATTTTACGATACTGCAAAGCAAAAACGATCCGGATCTTACAAAGGATCTTTAAAAGCTTAAGATTTTATAGGATCCCGATCTTTACCATAGGATCTTAAGTAGGATCCCGATTTTGAAAACCTTGCGTGTGACATTTGGGATAAAAATGGAACACACGAGGGTTATTGGACTATTCGAGACATGCTACTCGTACACTAACATATTTGGATTTATTAGAATATTCGTTTAGTTATTGTTTGAGTTACAGATTGGTTTAGCGTTTAGGGTTTAGGGTTTAGGGTTTAGGGTTTAGGATTTATATAAATACTCGTTATATTATAAATAACTCGGGAAATTGATTTTCAATAAAGTCTTTTGACATGGAAACGTTAGGTAAATGAAAGGGTCATGGCGAAATGTTGTTATTTCCAAAGATTAATTTTGTCGTAAGTCCAAACTTGTTTTAAATCATAAAACGAGTATACCTTGTACTAATAAATGGGATTATGGGAAAATACTGACGATTACCAATCGACTCATCTTATTTGATATGTTTGTTGTTAGTTATCTGTTTGACTTGTTTTCATCATCTCGTCTCAACTCGAGTTATCGTCAATACTCTTCTTGACTATTCGGTTATTCGTTTTTTTTGGAGTGACTACTCGTGAGTCCTTGTTCTCTACCGTTACACGAATGATGATACCAAACCCTTTTAAAAGGCTAAAACGAGATTATTTTTGGAAATGAGAATGATTAACGTTTGAAACCTCTTGCGCATTTGATTTTTTTGGTGAATATCGTGCCGAGTACGTTGCATTAAATCGTTTGATACGATATTCATTTTCTTTAACTATTAATTACGGATAACCGATACCCGCGGGGAAACCCGAAAAACCGATGGATAATATTAATCGGGTATCCGGTGGGATATGGGGCGGGTACGAGTATATTATAAACGGGTTCGGGCACGGGTACACTAAAACCCGCCCCGAAATCGAACCGTTGCCATCCCTAGTTACCGGCTATAGCCGGTTTTCACCGCCATGTCAGAACCATTAGCCTTTTTTTTCTTTTTTATTACACCTCTCGCCACGTCATAGTTAAACCAAACCACCACTTCAATATTCAACCGGCAATTAATCCCTTTACCCGATCAATTGTAAACACACAATAATCAATAAACCCTAATCAAAACACACATTCTTCTGGCAAACACAAACACGCAAACAATGAATCCAAATAACAACAAAGGTATGTTTTTCAATGTTTTCACATATCAGTTGATGATTCATTGTACAATAATTAGTAACAGGCTTTTGATCTATAAATGGTGATGTTTGGGGTTGTTACCGATTCTAATGTAAAGCTGTGTGAATTTATTGTTGAATGTAAAGCTGTGTGAATTTTTAATTTATTCAAGTTTATGCTTTAACAGGTTCAAAGGCAAAAATCCCTAGGTCCAAATTCAAAATCATTTCCAACAAGGTATACTAAAGTTGTTATGTGTTTGTGGCTAAAGTTGTATACCTTTATACCATTAATTAAATTTTTTGAAACACATGGTATGTTGAACTATTAGGAGGTATGGGAAAACGCAGATTGGAAGAGAAAGAGCCCTTTCTATTTCTCTAGCGATGAAGAATCTGGTGATGAGGTATGGTCCATTTAATAAGTGTTGTTTCGCTACTTTTATGACATTCTCCAGACTTAATCCATTATACTCGTTCAACTTGTAGGTAAATGACAAAGCTGAATCCTCTCAAGCTACTCCCAAAACTCAATCCTCTCAAATACCAGTTGAAAAGGCACACAAAAAGAAATTTACTCAGGATATTGTCTTGGGACTGCCGTGTAAGAAGATGGTTTAGGGGTTTAGGATATCCATTAACAGCTTTTATGTTTTGTAAATGGTATTTGGTACTTTAATATGGTAGTAGTAGTTCTGACATTTAATTTGGTTAAATGTAATTATTAATGGTACAATAACTGGTAATTAGTAGTTTAACTGTATCTATTTTATAACTATAATGATAGTATTTTGGTTTGTTAAATGGTAGCAATTTTTGTTCTTGATGTGATGATTGCACAGTTAGATTTAATGGTAGCAGTTTCTGTTGTTGATTTGATGATTGCACATATTTATTTAATGGTAGCAGTTTGTGTTCTTGATTTCATGTTGGTTTAATTATGATTTAATGGTAGCAGTTTATGTTAAATAGTATCAGTTTGTGTTCATGATCTTGGTGTAATTGTGTAAATTTGAGTTCTTGATTCGATATGCAGTTTGTGTTCATGATCTTGGTTCTAGATCTTGGTTGATGATTTGCGATTAAGATAATGATATATAACATTTGGAGCCAAAATTTTGATTTTTTCAAGTTTATACTTTACTTAAGAGGTTCAAATTAAGGAAATTTTTTTAAATAATTCAATTGTTATTTTGAAATTAGAATTTGGAGCCAAAATTTTCATCCAAAATTATGAAATCACATAATTTCAAGCAGTTACCAAGAATAAGGTACGATTCATATTCTTCCTATACCCTGTTTTCTCTTCTAAAAAAAAAAGACTGCAAAGAAAACACAAAAATCAAATCTTCTATCACCATTACTCTCCAAGCCAGAATCATTTTCTTTTACCCATTGTTGCTCAAGACTCATGAAAATTCAACCCATTGTTGATAATCATCTTTTGCTTCCTGCTGATAATGAACATGATGATAACAATTTAGAATATGAATCCGAAAAGTATTCTGATGATGAAGATCTAGATGCGCCTGGAACCAACCAATTAGATCGGATACTAGCTAAGAGAGGCATAACCAGGCTATTTAAGTTTCGCATGAATTATGGCAACCCTGGTGGAATAAAGCTCAAGGTAAACTTCGATGCATTGAATTGGGTGTCAGGGTTACAAAGAGCACTGTTTTGGAGTTTTTTAGGAAATCTGGTTCGTGAGGACATAGGTTTGAAGATTCTTTCCTGGAGGAAGGTGAATAAAGAATCAAGAGATAAACTATGGGCTGAAATCATGGTACATATATACTATTTTTTAACCCAGTACTACATAAGTTTATCTATGCAGTTACATTATGTGCAACTAATTAACAACAGTGTGTTAATCTTTGCAGCGATATTTTGATGTTGACGTGACATTCAGAAAATTTGTAATGACTCATCTTGGTAAACTGCTAAGGAATTTCAGAACGAAGCTCAGAGAAAAATACATTTTTCCCAACCTAAATACACCTTCCAAACTGAATGAAGTCCCGGCCAAGTATAGTGCATTTGTGAAATCAGAAGACTGGGTCGAGTTTGTAAACCACATGACCACCGATGCATACAAGGTTTTAATTAGTCATCTTTATTTAAGTCTATATGTCATTTCATAATTTTCAGTTTGCAGCATTACCGCATGTAAACGCCTTATGATTTTGTGTTTTTAGGAGATATCTGATAAAGCTAAAATGTCGCGTTCCAAAAATATTTATCAGCATAAAATGGGTCGAGGTGGATATGTTTATGTGAAAGAGAAAATGGTAAGATTACATGTGTATGCATCCTCATATTTTCGTTTATCTTGTTTTAACTTTACATGTGTATGCATTTGATGTTTATTAGATCGAAAATAAAGAGATTGAAGCAGATGAAGAACCCCCGCGTGGTATAATGTGGTTGAAAGGAAGGGTAAACAAAGACGACAAATTTCCAGATGATGAGATTAGATCAGTGGGAGATAAACTTGTAAGTTTGACTGCAAATTCTATTATTATGCTTATATACCAGCAGCATTAACTGTGTACTAGCAGTAATAACTTGTATACCAGCAGTATTAACTGCGTACTAACAGCAGTAACTGTGTACTAGCAGTAGTAAACACTAGGCATATTTTTCATTGAAGTTCATGAGCAGCACTAACTCCAGCTGAGCAGCATTGACACAAATATGAGCAGCAGTTACTCTAACAGCATCAAGAAGACTTTTAATCCCAACATTTCCTATATTTTTTGTGCAGAAAGAAGATGATGACCAGATCAAGAAATTGTCCAATGAGCTAACAGAAACAAAGAGAATACTTACTCAACTGATGGCACAGTTGAGTCAACAAGGGGTGCAATTAAATTTGTCATCTCAATTGCCAGTAGCCTCAGATGTAAGCCAACAAGGGTCTACAGATTCCCAATCGCAAGGAAATGTGTCTCCAACACAAGGAGTACCAACACTATGTATTTCAACATGTTTCTTGTTATTCTTTTCTTTAAATAATGTAACGTATTTTATATATACATATAGGAACCTGCTAAAACTGTCGGACTTAAGAAAAAGCCAAAGTCACGACAAAACGGGTCTCCAGATTCCCAATCAGAACAAAATGTGTCTCCAATACAAGCACTGCCAACAGTATGTATTTCAACATGTTTCCTGTTATTCTTTTGTTTAAATAATTTCTGATATATACATGCAAAAATTCTTTTTTTAGCCATTTAAGTGCAAACTGTGGCACTTAAAGAAATCAAATATCGTTGCTTTGGGTACATACATGTGTTTTTTCAACCTATATATATATAATTCTTTATATATAATTTAATGTTTGATACAAGCGTCTTTTGTTACTACAGGTTACACCACCAACTATGATGCAAAAGATTAGTGACAACAAATGTGGACTAACAGCACCATCGAAGCACAAAAGTTATGTCTCTATTGAAGCCCGAAAGCAAGCTAGGCCGGCGAAGAGTCAAAAGTCTTTAAATTATGGTACTTGAGAATTTGATTATGTACGACATTACAATTGTATATTCGGTTATACATTCGAGTTTAATTCAATTTGAAATTTATTTTTGTTTTTAATATATATATATATATATATATATATATATATATATATATATATATATATATATATATATATATATATATATATATATATATATATATATACACACACTAGACTTCAAAGCCCGCCCAATGGGCGGGCATGACTTGTAATTATAATTTGGTTGGTTTTAGTTATTCTAAAGTTATTTTTAAGGACGTTTGTTTTATTGTATTTTTTAATATCATAATTATAAGATGGTAGATTTTTTTTTCCTTACGGTATTAGTTTACTTGTGAATTATCGTTGGAATATTTTTCTATAGCGAAAGAAGGCGGCAAAATTACATTTTATAACATACTCCGTCGGTATTAATGAAATACGATTCCGATGATTTGGTTTTACGCATATAAAGTTAGTAACATATTATTGTTATGCCATGGATTTAAAATAAATAAATGCATTCAGATAACAGTGTATATCAAGTTTTGAACATTGTATACTGAATTTATAGTAACAAATTTGGTGGAAAGGATTGTCGCTAATTGTTTAAACATTTTTTGCGAAGAAAACTGGTATTGTAACTCAAGATGTTAGCTACAACTTCTGACGTTTAAAGGTTTTTTGCGGCTTCTTAGGACTTCCAACTGGTGATGATACCATGTGCCAAGTCTCATAATTTATATGAAAAGATAGACATGGTTAAAATTATAAACATCTCATGCTTAAGTAGCAAAGTCTCATATGAAAAGTAATGAGGTTAATTTATTAAAAAATTAAAACTTAACTCTTTATTTAAAATAATCTAAAATGATAACATGGGAAATCGTGTTCTATTTGTTCATATTTCATCTTCGCTATCATCATCACCGGTTGTTTCATAATCAGTGGATCCATCGTTGATAAAGTTGCTTACATCATCGTCGTTAGAATCATAACTGACACTATACGCGGCTGAATCGATTTCCCATGTTTCTTCGTCAACATCGCTGATGTGGATGCTTCTACCGTGCACTTTTCCATCGATATCAGGCATCTCGCCCCACACGTCATTGTCAACCATGTTAGATTGGTAATCTTCGTCATAAGCGTCATCAATGGATGTGTATATCGAGTCCCCTATGAAATTATCGAGTAGAAAATTATATAAGTAAACTTTTAATTTAAAACATGTTTAACAATTTACAAATACAAATAATAATAAATTTATTTTTCAACAAACAACCTGTGGAAGAGTCTTCGATGACAAATTCATCGGGGATAGTATATTTAGGTTTACAATCTCCTGTGGGATAATAGGGTTCTTCGAGAGCATTGATATTGACACATGCACCTGTTTCAGATACATTGTTGTTGTTCTGACGTTCATCATCCGTATCTTCATCATAGAGCATATACTTTGGTAACATGCTTGGTTCTTCATCATCAGATACAGTCTCCACACGTGTTGATCGTGCCTTTTTATCATCAGATGAAGTCAGATCTACAACTTTGTTTGCTTGTGGCTTTCCATCATCTGATGAATTCAGATCAACAATTATGTTGTTGACTAATTTGCCATTTTTAGCCAGTCTACGGCGTTTGTGTATAGGTGGGAGAGGCTGTAATTATTACAAAAATTGTTAGTTTTTCTGATTGATAAGTATCACATAATATGGATTACAACCATTTTTTATACCTCTTTATTGTCACATGTTTTTTGTGTTTTTTCATCATCTGATGAACCAACATAAAAAATCTTGTTGCCAACTAACTTGATGTCTTTAGTTGGTCTACACCGTTTATGCGTTATTTGAGCAGCCTGCAAGTATTAGACTGATATTTAGATTTTCCGATTGATGAGTTTGACATAATAAAATATTACCAAAATTTTATGAAAATACCTCATTATCAGATTGATTTTCGTAATAATCAAACTTGCATGTGTTTTTACGGGTTCCGGATCTCCCCTTTGACAATCTCCGACTGTTATGTGTTAAACAAACGACCTAAACAGAGCATAAAAAATTAAAAACCATTAAGTATTTTATGTTTACTACAATGCAAATTACTACGCAATAAAATTTTTATATAATACCTCATTATCAGTATCATGTAAATCAACATCGTCATCGGATATTTTCCATACATACGGATTCTTTTGTTTTTGCTTATAACAAATTGGAGTAGTTCGATATCCATTAACACCAGCAGCATAAATCTGTATATCTCACATTTATATTTAATTTGGTAAATCTAACACAAACTAATATTAATAATAATAAACATATTTATGTTATAATACCTCGTCATCTGATGGGCCAACCTGCAAGTATTATAAAGATAATTAGATCCTCTGATTGATGAGCTTGACATAATACGAATTTACTCTATTAGTGATAACTCTTCATTGGCAGACATAACAATGTAATGGTTTATAAAAAAAAAATTGTAATTTATGATATATTAATGTGAGAAAACAATTCATGATAATCTTATAAGGTCGTGCTTATGGTTTCATTTTTTAAACAATCTATATTGCTTACGTGATTGTAAAGCAGAATTAAAAAAATTGACACGAATGTTTGAGCATTTAATTTTGCTAAAGATAATTGCTAAATAAGTAGATATTAAGTTTAGAAAGAAAGTACTCAGACATGTTATCAAGGATACCTCTTCATTGTCTGATATATGAACACTCGGTATATCTTTTTTGAACAAATCAACTTGTTCATCCTGCAATCATGCTAAACATAATCAGATATTGTGTTTCATATATAATTTAAATAAACAGTTAATTTAGTTATTGTACATCCTCATCATCTGATATAACAATGTTTGGTATATTCTTATCCAGCGAGCCATTGGCTGATGATGGAGGATGGTGGCGATCTGTTTTCGGATTACCCTGCTAAAATTTTAGTAATTAGAATGATTCTAATTCATCCGATAATCAATAAAACATATTCAACTTAAGATTATGTACCTTGTGTGATCTTCGGTATGACATTGTTTGTATTTTATGCTCTCAATTATTGAAGATATATATTCAATATGTTAATATATGGCTTTATTTATAGAGTTTGAAGATGACCATATAATGGAAACCGAAAATTTGTTTGTCATATTTTTGTTATAGATAAAGATTACGTTTATATTTTAAACATATTTTTAGAGTTTACATGCTTTATATCATGCTTTAAATATAGATTTTCATAGCTTTATTGTATATAAAGATTACATTTATATTTTAAACATATTTTCAGAGTTTATATGATGTATATTATGCTTTAAATATAGATTTGAAATTTCCTTTTTTCATTTTTTGGTGTTTATCCTAAATATGTGTATAATTTTATTTGTTATCTATTACTAATTGTAATCCGATTAATTTTTGGAATGAATGTGTTAGTATACATGTTTAGTTTATATGTAAATATGTGAGTCACAAATGGACAATTGTTTGCAAAAGAAAAAATACTGTTCAATAATTAAATTACATAAACATACAAAAATCAATAAAAAAGAAACTTAACAATTAAATTTATGAGTTTTCTCTTGATCATATGCTAAATGGAGATTGTCGTAATCTATTGTTTCCAGCTGGTCTTCATCGGAAACATCTTCCTCTTCCTCAACCTCCATTATTTTGTATCTTCTTCGGGCTGCACATTTTGGTTTTGGTTTCCCGTTGAGCTTTTCAAACCTGTCCCATTTTTTCTTCCTCAGCTGTGACAGCTTTTCAAAATACCACACAGCAGGATGTTTTTTGGAACTAACCGCTTCAGTTTCTATTCGTCTCTTCCTGTTAGATGAACATGTTGTTTTAAGCGTTGCAAAATTAATGAAACCAAGTATAAACCCTATGAACTAAAGTTTGTTAAACTTACTTGGCATGGTTTTGTTCAGGTTGAACATTTTCAGCATCAGTTGGCACTCCTCTCTTAGAATCCATGATATGCAGATTAATGTTATTAGAATTTGCTTGTTGAATGTGAAATTCTAGCTCATGTAGGAAGTTATATACAAATTATTGGAAGTTGTTATAATTTCACTAAAATTTGCTAATCATTTCCTTAACATGCTTATAGTTATTTATGGTTTCAAGATCGAAAATACATTTATTATAAGAATATAGTAGCATTGTTTTTAAATTTTATAGGTAAGTTGTTATAATTTCAATAAAGTTTGATAAAGAATATCATGTATGCATTTACTCTTTCTATAAAATTGTATTAGCATGCTTTTGAATTTATACAATTATGGTTTCAAAATCAAAAATACATTTGTTATAAGAATATATACCTTTGGCTGATTTCATTGATAAAAAAGGTTGTTGGATTCAACCAAGAACAAAAAAAAAATATTGAAAGTTTTGTAACATATACATGGTGAATCAAATTAATAACCAATATCAGAAATATATGCTTCATTTTTAACATTGAAACATCCTTTTTTTTAAACCTTATCAGGGTTAATATTACTTTTAAAAAGTTTCAATTTTATTTACACATAAAAAGAAAGGTTAACACTGCTTGTTCATGTTAGTACTGCTGCTTATTCACGTTAGTACTGCTGCATTTGAGCTAATATAGTGTTCTACATGTGGTTAGCACTGCCATACTATATTAGTACTGCTAGATATACTTGATACTGCTACATCGATTTTTTTAGTATTGATCAACGTTTGCACTGATTGTGAACAAATAACCATGTAATATTGGAAAGTAAATAAAAAAGTAAAACTTAATATGAATATCCATACCCATGCTAGTTTGCAAATTGTAAATAAATTGTTCAAAAATATTAAAAAATGGAAATGTCAATTAATTGTCTTCTTGCTCATCTTGATTATTAAGGTCATTAGCTGGTGATTCGTCATCCAGTGTCGCTGGTACACTATTACTGTGGTCTGTCGTACCCTTTCCTGCATCATCAAATTGAATTAAAGTGGCGTTCGTGGCACCAACGCACACTGCCGGACTATCACCTGTTGCATCTATCGATTGAACTACAACTTCATTTGTTGGCTCCTGATACATGTTGTGAGAAGAAATAAAAGATTAGCTTGTATTGTTTGTTAAAATTTAACGGTGTTTATAGACATTAAAAAATACAATGCACAATACCTTGCTCATATCATCAGACTGTGTTTCCGATTCATCATCTGAACACACGGAATCGTACTCCAAACCTTGATCTTCCTCATCGTCATCCTATTTTGATTCATGCATAAGGATTAGCATATACTTGTTTATAAACACAAACCATTGTTAAGTATATTAAAACACCAATGAATCAAACCTGTTCTTCTATAAAGCCATTCTTGAAATAGTTGATTGTATCAACATCTTCTGTCACCTTCTCCACTCGATATATATAACTACTAGCCTATAGACCCGTGATAAATCACGGGTAGCTAATAACAAGTTGCTCGTATAAACATAAATTCAAACAAAAGTGTTGGCATTAATAAGTAAAAGTAAATTCATATGTAATTTCTTACATACTATTTTCATTTCAATCTCAAAGTAATCTTAAATAAAACAACCATTACAAATGAAAACTCATGATATGCTATATACAACAACTTATTGGATAAAACAAAGATTTGACCAATCTTTGAAAGATAAATTAGATGGCTTCCTTTGAATTGCATTGCTTTAAAGTTGTCCAACTGCACTTCTAGGTGATGAAATGAAAGCACATTTTGTAACAATTTAGCAGACAATCATGAATATGTGAAATTGTGATACAAACCATCTTTTTTGGATTCGCAGGAAATTAAACCATGTTGTAAGACTTATCAGTTGACACTCCTGGCAGCTTTCTAGTATGTAACACAAAGTATACCATTTGTTTCCTTTAAAGGAAATGGATTTGCTAAAAGCATTAAGCACTCGAGCTCTCTAGTATTTGCAATAAATGGTGTGGTCTTTTAGAAGTGAAGTTAGTTAACCTTGCAAATAAAACCAAAAGCATTAGTATATCCGTATATAGGTGGATGCTATACACAACTTATACCTTATAATACTGAAACATTACCTTGATCGGTACTTGTTCAACCTAAAATTACCTTATACATTGAGTCCTTTATAACTCTCTCATATCTACTTTATACCGGTTCGTCCATGTTCTTTCTATCTATAATAGATATAAGTACGAGATTATGTTGGCTGACAAGCTGTAATTTTATTAGGATTCGATGCAACTCAACCCGTTGAAAAACAAATCACTCGTTTTGAATCAAATCCATTTAAACACATACCCGACCTGGCAAATGTTTAACCTCTAATAATTAGTAACTTACAAGTACCTATGCTCATAGTATGAAACATTTAACAGGCTTGCATGGGTCATAGGGAATGATCTCAATCTGCTATTAGAAAATCATAGGAAATTGTTGATGCTTAAGAAATACAAACGCTAAACTTATGTAGTTTTCTATAAAATGATTGTTCATCTATCAAATATCGCAAAATGGAGGTTCATGTGCTTCCCATAATTAACAAATAAGAATTAATAAATATTGGTAAGTAAAGATTGCACAAATTATAAGTGCCACTTATCTCCACAAAGATATATATGATCAAGGAAGGAATTTGAATTAGGCCCATCAAGAAACTGAGATATAATTTGCCTCTTATTATGATTTACACAGAGGGGTTAGACGTTAAAACTTTATTTTTCAAAGAGAATGTATGATTGAAATTTTATATAAAGTAATACCTTTGATAGATATTTCTTTGTGGCATTTGATCAAACACGTTTGAGCACTTCATCAACCACCAGTTTTTTCCACATACACCTAAACACATAAAATATGATTATCAATGATATAAAAGAACCATCAAAACGTCAGTTTACAAGTAGATAATATCAACAGAAAACAAAAAGGTCATGGGTTGTAAGGAAAGAGTCGAAACTGTGTCTGATGATAAACTTTGAATGCCTTTGTCTTGTGGTGTACCACTTACACCATGTTGTTCCATTAAGCGAAACTGTGTCTACATTTGCAATAACAATCGGTATTCCAATTCTTTGAGAGATAAGGTTATATGAAACTGAGATGATCTTATGTAATTAATTTCATAACAGGAAAGTATTAAGTACATTTAATGGAAAATTGATTATTATTTACTACTTGCCAAAAATTTTAGCAACTTTCGAAAATTTTAGGAACTTACGAAAATGTACAGCTTACCATAACTGGTAGATTCCTCAATACCTTCTGAGGCAGAACCATTTACTTTAATGCCCACACTCCTGCTTGATGATGAGAAAGCTTTCCTTTTAAGTGGAGCCAGAACTCTATTAACCACCACCTAAATATCGAGGCCATTTTTAGCGCCCTCTAAATAGGTAACCAAGGGTGTCAAAATATATTTCTTTCACCTGGATTGGAGCTGTAAAAAAACATCCTTTATAACATTACAAATAGCTGAAAGATATTTAAAAATATAAATTCCAAAATGGATAAGAAACCGGTGGCAAAAATGGAACAGCTTAGACCAGCCCACAAACACAGCTTTACAATTATTCATCGCAAATATTTGATCATTAGTACTTGAAGTGCAACATTGATACGTTTAATCCAATTATTCATCGCAGGTGGTAAAAATGTGTTTGCGGGTGGGTGTGGGTAGGGAATGGGGCATATTGAATGTGCAAATTGGAACAGCTTAGACCAGCCCACAAACACAGCTTTACAATTTTTTTAAACAGCCTTACTTAAGTTAAAGTGATTAAGGAGTTTTTATGTGTTTGAACAGTAAAGATTGCTCTTAACGTGTTTGTCCCATTAGAGATAAAACATAACCAAATTGACCCATCTGTAAGTAGATAGATTGAAAAAATTTCTACGTAAATTTATTAGAGTAGCCACTTGCCTGATGTTCCACCATCTTCGCTATTACTGAATATTTCAAGATTGGCCATTGTCTGCCCATCATCCTAAGGCACCCTCTGTAGACTTCATATGGTAGTATACTTCCATTCAGTAATGCATCATCTAACTGCTCAAAGTAGAATTTACGAATTACTGTGTCAGTATAGCGTCTAATACAACTATTGTTGTTTATACTGAGCTAAATATACTTTCAGCTATTGTTGTTTACTATGCCGCACGATTTAACTTTGTAAATATATGTCAGCTGAACAAATAAAATTAAACTTATTTCACTATCTTGTTTTATAAGTATGCAGTATGCAATAGTAAATTCCTTAAGTTCATATCTACAATGTGAGCAATTGAAAAACATAAAAAAACTCATCTCGTCTTGCCAATTTTTTTATGCATTTGATTATCTAAAAGTACAACATTTTTTGAATAAGATTTTCTAAACTTACCACATAAAAAGACAATTCAGACTATAACTGGATCAATTTGGATTTGGATTACACAAAATGGAAATAAGCGAGTTGATAACCTTGCCAATGTTCCTATGTAACTTTTTTTTCTTTTTTTTCCGTCTGGAAAAAAATAATCCTCCATCAACATTAAATCTGACATCTTGCATCTTTTCGAATTTCGATTCATCTGCAAACTTGCAGTATGATCACAAAACAGAAGATTTGAATTCATCTGCAAACTCGAATCGAGAGGCCCTCCTTCAATAACATCAAACAAAAATATTGAACCAGGGGTTTAGATGTGGATGTAAATGTCAATACAGAGTTACAGACATATTATAACGAATCCACCACACACAATAAAAGTGTACATAGGTAGTTCTCTGTTTATAATCATTCGAAAAAACTTAAAATCGATGCAATCAACAAAATTACTAATCAATCACTAATTTTTCAACCTCCTTTTTATCTTGTGATATATTATTCTCAAATTATTTTTTACTAACCGAATCCGTCTCGTAATAACCATTATATCTCAAAATTTTAACCAAGTCATCTAACAATTACCTTTATATCCATGAAATCTAAATAATTTTATTGCCCTCATGTCACAAAAAACTTGGATAACCTATATTTTATATATTAATTTTGCAAATCCATCTCATAGATAGCTTTTTATCCATGAAAACTATATATGTTTACTGATTCATCATATAAAAACTTTATATCATAAATTTTATAAATTATTTTTGCGTTAATCAATAAAATAAAATCCAACTCATGTAAAATTAACACTTTCTAGACCTAATTAAACTAACAAATATTCAATTCACATCAACTAAATCACAATATATGAATTGTAATTACATAATCCACACAAGCCCTAATTAAACAACAAATTTAATAACAAATTCGAACCACAACACAATCAATCAACAAAAGAACAGATCTAGTTACACGAATCGATAATTTATCAACAACAACAAACAAAATACAAAATCAATAAAATAAAACAGATCTATAAAAGCCACAACGAATTAAAATATATTTATACCTTGGGCGGAGTAGCAACGACGTCCCATCCCAACCATTGACGTTTCCTCGGCCGGAGATCCAATTGACTCATCGGAAACTCAGTCACACATTCAATCTCCATCTGAAATTGACGGTCGATTGAAATAAGAGGATAAGATGATAAGATGATTGTGGTTTTTAGATCTGTGAATGAAAACCTAACCCTAACGCAACCCTAATATTGACAGATAATGAAAGGTGGAGTCGTTTGGTGAATATCTGGCCATTGAAGGGGGTTTTGGGTTTTGGTTTTGGGAAAGTGACATTGAAGGCGGCATTAAAGTTTCAGTCGGTTATAAAGTTTTAAGTCAAAGGCGGGTTGAATGTTGAATATAATAGAAGAGGTGATGAACTGGCTTTTATGAGCTGGCTTTCTTTTGCCATGTTGGCATTAGTGAGGTGGCAGAAGTTTCAAAAAAACCTTCTTTTATTATATATATAACGATTGTTGTTGTGATTGAATTCAGAAAATAAAATTTTGAAAAGATACTTCCTCCCAATAATTTGATTAAGGGCATCTGGAAAGTATTCTTCTGTGTTCATGCCTTCTCTCTCCATGATCTCCCACGCTGTTAAATTTGTCATCTTGTGCACACTCTTGTCAAAAATCACGACTTGTGCAGTACCACTATGGTCAAATATTCGCACAATGATTTTGAACCTACACATATAAAATATTTATCACCGAATGTAAAGTATCCAAACATCTACATTATTTATTCTATATTTAAGGACAAATCCAAATAATTATATATATAGGTTGTTTTACATACCTAGAAGCAACCGCATATGTTTCTCCATGTTTCTTACAATACCACAACTGTTTCTTATTCCTTGTGCCTGAGTTGCCCTTTGAAACAATTGGTGTTACTCTAGTACTGCATGCTTTGCAACCCGTATAAACCCACCCATTTTCATCTTGTATACTATGCACTGCTGCATAAACTACACAGTGTGACTCCTGTATTTAGATACAAAACCACGTATAAACATTACTAATGTGGGTTTAATCAGTGATAAAATAATATTTATATTATATCTATAATAATAAATTTTATCTGACCGGTTCAATAGTTCGAATTGTTCCAACTACTCGCTTCACACAGCCGTGCATGAACTCCGCAGGCGTAACAACACGGCTGCCAACTGAATGATCTTCAATTCTGAATTCCCCTGCATCATACCCCTCCTGATCTTCATATCTGTGATATGTATAAATAGGTTCGCAATAAATTTAACATGTATTTAGTTTAAAAATAAAACACATATAGCACGATATCAATGTCTATACCTTTTCCGGAAAGCCAACAATTGTGGCACATCCCTGTTTACAAATATTCTTGTGCCAAACAAAGCGTTATGTATTGACGGCTTATCTGTGTTGCACAACAAATATAGACAATTTTAAAAGCTATTAATATGAATTTAAAATCTTAATTACATAACCAAAATTTTAATAAGCATCTATAAAACTTACTGTCCCAATATTTCACTTTCCCGAGCATCAAGAGGATGTCTATATGACCAAGCTCATCACGCTTGTTGTCGTAGTCATTCCACATTAATGCCCAATTGTCCCAAAACGTACAATCAAGTCTCAGAGATCTGCATAGAATATGGTACACTCAATATATGATTACAAATGAATACTATTCTATACACGTTATTTTATTTTAAATAAATGAGAATGTATAAAATATAGTTACTCGGCGTCTTCAATGACAATTGTCCTCCGTAGCTTAGGACCACCAGAACTGTTCACTGTCACTATTTTCCCAATAGCTACGACTGTACCAACAATATCTGGAAAAAAATTGTTATAAAAATCTGCAATTAAACGTCCCAGTAATGCCAAATGTTGTATATAATTTTTATAAAAACACATACCAACACAATCATGTTCGTGGTATTCATTATCTGTATCCAGAATACTCGAGAATGGCTCATTAACGAACCCAACAAAGTTGTCGTCAATGTGATCAATACGTGTAACTTCAGTTCCTTTATAAAAAGATATTTTCCACTGGTTTGGTAACAAAGGTAACCTTCCAGCATTCTCTGCTACTCCAAAATTAGAGATTATGTAACATTGACCCTCTCGTAAAAGAGGTTCAAATTTAAACATAAACTCCTTTTTGACATAAATTTGGATACGGTTTGACTGTACATATAATTCAAATATCAATGCCATATATAATAAATATACACAAATATAGGTATTTATTAATTTAATCTGAGATACCTCTTCATCCTGGAAAACACAATCAAGACTGTAAGGATCGTGTTCTTCGTTAAATTTGTGTGAATGCCATACGGAGATGCACCTTCCTTTAATGGCCATGTTCACATTCATCGGACTGACATCTTTAATGAGAGTCATTGTTCGCTCTCTCATTACTAAACAAAAAAAATCAAAAAAAAAAAAAAAAAAAAAAAAAAAAAAAAACATTGTATTTTTTTATATCACATTAAAATCACGATGTATAATGAATCAACCATTTTAAATAAACCTGTCTTAGAACTTTTAACTGTGGACACACTCCTTCCATTGTTTTTACTTGGATGAGAATTAGCTCCTACAAATACACAAAGAAATTATGACAATGTTATTTATATAAAATAAGTAATTCGGAACAGACATGATCGATTATGTTCATACAAAACCTGATGAAAATTTTCCATAGGATGATGCGTGCATCACGGTTTTTTTTGTTCCTGTGTGAAGGTGCATCCGAAGATGGTGTTTGGTATCTCAAATCTTTTTGTTGATTTCTAATGTAGGCAAACCTTTTAGAATCAACATTTGAGGTGGTCATCCCTAGCAATAATAACAAAACAAATTGTTGTATAACATCTAATAATAAAGGTGTGGGTTTTTAACAACAAATATTCATACCTAATTGAGATTGAAAGTTGGAAGAATTGATGAAGCGAAAAGTGTACCGCTTTTAGGGGGTCATTTAAGCCCTAAATCGTATTTATTTGATCAAATATTGCCCTAAATCGTTCCTTTTGTCATTTTAGGTACTTTGGAGAAGAAATCTGGAAAAGGAAGCATTTTGGACGTTTTTGGAGCATAAAAGTGAAGAAAACGACAAAGTCTCAAAATCGGCTGGAAAAGTACCTGTGACGGCGTCAAGCACCATTGTGACGCCGTCAACCCTTGACGCGCCAGAGATGATTTTGGATGATTAAAAGGGGACGGCGTCAAGAAGGCCATCAAGAAACCCTAACCGTTGCGAGGTGACGGCGTCAGCTCTATAACGTGACGCCGTCAGATCTGATTTTCTATATATATTCTCATAATTTTTAGTCATTAGTGTGCAAATTTGTGAGGAGAAACCCTAAGACGATTTTTCTGCTACTTTTAAGGGTTTTATACCATTGGATCTCCCATGTTCAATTGAAGATAAGTAATGAATTAATCATTCAATATGTCTATGTGTTGTTTGATTATATCTTGTTCTTGTCTTTTATTTAACATGCTAGGCTAGCTTTATCTTGTGTTTGCTTAGATCTAATGAAACCTAACTATTGATTATTGGTTGTTGGTGTGTTATTAATTGTATTGGATGATTTTTTATCGATGTTAGGCTTAAGAAAACTGGCTAACCTCCTATACGGTAACTTGCTTGAACGTCTTAAGAAACATGAACCAATGCGTACTAAGGTTTTTATGGTTGTATTTAATGCATGAGCGAATTCTAGTGATCCCATGTTAGGAGCTTCTTAGCCGGCTCGACATAGGAGTGAAGTAGGAGCTTATAGAGTTGGGGAAGTACGTACGCCACCCCATGATTGGTATTAAGGAATACACCCGTCATCCACGCAATTAATACACACTAATCAACCGGTAAAAGATAGTTAGGGAGTAAGGAAATCTAAGTAAACACATTTCTCTCCATATAAGTTCCACAACCTTTTTATTTTCAGTTATTTTATTTTATTTGCAATTGTAGTTATTTGGGTTAGTTGACTAGCAAGTAATTCCGCCCACTCCTTCAAACCCGAGATTTTACTTGCTTTTATAAAAATATAAAAAAAAATACAAAAAGAATCTTCCCTCACCCTTAGACCTATTAGAGTAGTTTTTCAATCCTAACGACACTATTCCCCTAGAGAACGATCAATCCCCCGGTACTTGCCACTACACTATACTACATCGGTCAGGTACACTGCCTGGTGGGGATTGCAAGCCTCTTGAGATCCCTCGAGAGGTAAAACCTGTTGTAAGGTCGCAAAACCACGCATCAAGAATCAATCTCAGAATTTTCATATGTGGAATGTGTTTCAAAACAGCTTGATTGACGTCTAGATTTCCTTTTTAATGTTCGAACAGATCCTATTATTTAATGGATATAGATTTACTACAATTTAGAATATTCAAACATAATTAATCTATATACTATAACCACAATTTATAATATGAACACAATTAGTTTAGAAACATGTTACCCTCATGAGATGGTTGTGACTCAAAAGATGATGAGACATGGCCAAATCTGCCCTTTGCAGGTGGTTTAGATGCTGGAACAACTAACACTATATAAATACAATGTATTATTGTTTTAAATAAAAAATTATTCAAGGGACTACCTCTAGCTTCGGCAACGACATTAGAAACAACTGCTCTAGATATTCTACCGGGTGTATCACTTTCAAATATGGAATTTTCCAATTCAGACGAAGAAGATTGCTGAACCAAACCTATATTTGCTGCTGATTTAGCAGTTATAAATTGAGTAACATAGTATAAACACCATGTACAATGTACATAAATAAAATATCAACAAAGTTACTACATGTTGATTACAAACACTATGTATATTGTATGAAAATAAAACATTAAGGAAGCTAATACCTGTTGATCGTGTAACAACATCTGAAACATGGTTGCTTGATCTTGTGCCTGTTGTATCAGAATCATAATGTGGATGATTACCCAATACAAAATCAAAAACTTACATGGTAAAATAAAACAAATTAATATACGATACATGAAAACCTATACAACAACAAAATACCTTGTGAAGGGGTTTTAGAATGAACATGACTGCCAGAACCTTTGCCTGTTGTATCTGAATCATGATGTGGATACAAATCATAAACTTACATGGTAAAATAAAACAAATTAATGTAGGATTCATGAAAACCTATATAAGAATAAAATACCTTGTGAAGAGGTTTTAGTATGTTTCTTCTGCATGGTATTACTTGTGTTTGCATCAGCAACTATAATCAATAGAAAAACGTTCATGCAGTAAAACATTAGATTGTTTCAACAACAACATAAATAAGAATATAACAACCCTACGAATAAATTACTTGTTAAAAAACGATCATGTGTTAAAACATCATATTACTTACACAACAACAACAATAACAATATAACAAACCAATGATTAAATTACATGTAACTATAATCAGCAACTATAATCAATAGAAAAACGTTCATGCATGGTATTACTTGTGTTTGCATCAGCAACTATAATCAATAGAAAAACGTTCATGCAGTAAAACATTAGATTGTTTCAACAACAACATAAATAAGAATATAACAACAGATTACTTACACAACAACAACAATAACAATATAACAAACCAATGATTAAATTACATGTAAAAAACATACCTCCCGAAGAAGCACTGATGTTCTTCTTGTCAGATCCTTTTGCATGCCTTGCAGAGTGTCTTTGGCCGTGCATAATGGCTATATTCTTATCAATACAGCTTATCATTTTTTTGAGTTTAGAAGAAACGTTATATTATGATGTATATATAGTGCTAAGGTAGAACTTTGATCTTAAATATAGGAACAAAAGATTTATACAAAATACGTGTTAAGGTAGAAGTATGATCTTAAATATAGGAACAAAAGATTTATACAAAATACATTCCAAACTTATCTTTCAAACTATATCTTCTATAAATTAAACATATCTTTATAAAAAAATCCGGAATACATATTTACATAGAAGATTATATTTAAAGTTTTGGATGATATATCTCAAAAAATAATTTGGTCTAATGGTAACATTGACATATACTTAATTTATATAAACGACCCAAGTTCGAATCCTTTAGTGTCATTTTTTAAAATTTCGGATTTAAAAGTCAAACTTCGAATTTCATTTGGTCAACTGTTGCTTAGGTGGAATACTTAGGTGGAATAAGAGCATGATTACTGGGCAATCAGCCTGCTTATTCATCAATTGCGAATTGATGACGTCATACGCATCCTGTTGTATATAATATGTAGATATATATACTCATTCCAGCAACACTAGCATAGTACTAGCAGTAGTAACTCTGCTTCAGCAGGACTAACTTAGTACTAGCAGTAGCAACTCTGCTACAACAGTACTAACTTAGTAATAGTAGTAGTAACCCTGTAACTAAAAGATGCACTCACATAATATGGTCACGCTTATCAACATTATTGGTCACTCTTTGTTTAATTCGATGTGTGACTAAATATTACAAACTGCCACACAAACTAAAAATTCATGTCATCATTGGATGAACAATAGTCACGCAAAATACACATTTCTTCACTTTAAACAGCATATGGTCACACTTATTAACACTTTTGGTCACTTTTTGCTTAATTGCATGTGACTAAATACCAAAAACAAACATGCTTTGTGTGACTAAATATTACAAAAGGCCACACAAACATAAAATTCAAGTGGCCATTAGATGAACAATAGTCACACAAAATACACATTTCTTCACTTTAAACAGCATATGGTCACACTTATTAACACTTTTGGCCACTTTTTGCTTAATTGTATGTGACTAAATACCCAAAACAAACATGCTTTGTGTGACTAAATATTACAAAAGGCAACATAAACATAAAATTCAAGTGGCCATTAGATGATTAATAGTCACACAAAATACACATTTCTTCACTTTAAACAGCATATGGTCACACTTATTAACACTTTTGGCCACTTTTTGCTTAATTGTATGTGACTAAATACCCAAAACAAACATGCTTTATGTGACTAAATATTACAAAAGGCCACACAAACTAAAAATTCATGTGACCATTAGATGAACAATAGTCATGCAAAATACACATTTCTTCACTTTAAACAGCATATGGTCACACTTATTAACACTTTTGGACACTTTATGCTTAATTGTATGTGACTAAATACCCAAAACAAACATGCTTTGTGTGACTAAATATTACAAAAGGCCACACAAACATAAAATTCAAGTGGCCATTGGATGATTAATAGTCACACAAAATACACATTTCTTCACTTTAAACAGCATATGGTCACACTTATTAACACTTTTGGCCACTTTTTGCTTTTTTGTATGTGACTAAATACCCAAAACAAACATGCTTTGTGTGACTAAATATTACAAAAGGCCACACAAACATAAAATTCAAGTGGCCATTGGATGATTAATAGTCACACAGAATACACATTTTTTCACTTTAAACAGCATATGGTCACAGTTATTAACACTTTTGGCCACTGTTTTTTAAATTGTATGTGACTAACTCCAAAAAAAAAACACACGTTGTGTGACTAAATTATCACAAACGTCACATTTATTATATATTCATGTGGCTATAGGACGGGAAATAGTCACACAAAATACACATTTGCTTGAATAAATCATCTCAAATGTCACATATATTATATATTTATGTGGCCAAAGGACGAACAATAGTTACTCTAAAAAAACATTTGCGTGACTATAAAGTGTTTACGGTCACACAAAAATGATTAATCCAACAAAACTTGTGCCTAATTTGTCACACATATTCGGGTTTTGGTCACTCTTTTTCAATAAAAACGGCCACAAACTAAACAATGTGACCATATGCCACCTACGGTGGCGCGACCTTTGGTGATACACAAAAAGAACGTGTGTGACTATATTCATATCGTCACACATTTTTGGTGTGACGATATCCAATATCTGTACCAGTGCAAGAAGGCTTACAACAGATATACCGAAGTATACCCACAATTCAGGTGAGCCGCTGAAGTATACCGAACTATCACTCCGCGATTGTAAACCGTTTGAAACATAGTAACCATCACGATAGATAAGGCAAGATCCGTAGATCTTATAAAGATTCTTGTACACCTTGTGTCCTTTTTTGCGAACACAAGTGTATTATATTGGAAAGTGCATCCTAAGAGATCTTTTAATGTATCTCATGGCTCTAGACTCGATTACGTGCGTTTTAGTTTTAGTCGTCGGAGGCATGGAACAGAGTGCCTCCTTTTCAATATCAACACATCTCGGAGTGAGAGGTCGATAGATTATGCAAGGTTCTGAGTGAGAAATGAAACAAATATCTTTTAAGAGATACTTAAGTGGCTAGGAGGGGTTGTGCAGTCCGTCACTGGGTCCATGACGTCTTGTCTTCAATATCAGTATCAACTTTGTGATTACCGATAGCAGATGTATTGACCCGGTTTCTGCCCTAAGTTTTCATGGAGGGCTATTTCTTTTCACCCTTTCATAAACTTTTCTTTTTAATTCTTCAACCCATTCTTTCTCTTTTCATCACTTTACTCCTTTTTTTTCAATCATACCTAATTCTACTCCATGATTATCCTAGGTTCATTGGAATTGTCCTTGGGTAGATCCCTTCGGCTCTGGCGGATCATAGGACATAAACCTAACCATAATCACCTTATTACTCCATGATTATCCTAGGTTCATTGATCATATGCCATAAAACCTTTTGTAAAATCTCTCTAAGTGTTTCATAATTAAAACATATTTTCTTAGCACTTCGAGAGTTTTGCTTTTTTCTGAAATACTCCCCCTTCACATGTGCTTATGCATTTTTAAGATAAATTTGCACATGTTGGGTAGAGTTTGCACTTTTGAATTGATCGATTTTTTAGTGAACATGACCGATTCGAGACACGCTTACATCACTAGTTAGACTAGCTTGAAGTTATTACCCGTCCTAGTCAAGTTCAAAGAGAATTTCTCGAGATGGTACATTCTACTCAGACAAGTCCTATTCGAGACATGCTTACATCACTAGTTAGACTAGCTTGAAATTATTACCCGTCCAGGACAAGTCTTTTCGATTACTGACATTTATGCTTCGTCAATTCGTTGGTTATATCTGAGCTGAGCTCATTTGAGATTCAACTACGATCTTTAAACATTTTTTATCACATCTTAATCACGTCTTCTCCCCCTCAAAAATAGCATATCCGTGATATTTTTGATATCAACTGATTAATAGAAAAGCTTTTGGAGAGATAGACGGATTTCTTTTTGCATGAAATCAGAACATTTTTGTTTTTATACTCCCCCTTAAAGAAAGCATATTTTTAAACATAAAGTTTAACATCGATTAAGGGTTTGGAGGGAGTTATCTTTTTGAAATGCGAGTTATGTACTTAAATGTACACAATTCTTGTTAGGAAAACGAGTTTTTGTTTGAAATCTTTTCGTTTATTTATACTCGAACTTTTTGAAAAAGATTTCGTCAATACGAGTCCTGATCTGAAATGATCAGAAGTCATCATTTAATCTCGGGTTTCGTACTGGGGTATACGAAATCCATATTTTGAAAAAATTTGAGAAACGACATGTTTTAAAAAACATTTTAGAGAACTCTCGCTCAAGCATTTGTACATATCCGTATCATTGTTGAATGACATTTCTAGAAACGTACAGAATATCGATTATACGAGAGACATGTCGTGAGAAGAATATTTTTGTATTTTTTTGATTTTATATTGTTTTTGTATTTTTGATTTTTTTTATTTTGTTTTTGTTGGTTTTTCAAATTCTGTATTTTGTTTTTCAAAAATATTTACAGCGAAGCTTTTTGAAAGATATTTTTCAAGAAGATTCGAGAAGACGTTCTAGCTCCTCAGGAGTTAGGCTTCGTATGCCAATTCATTGAACTAAATTGTCAAACCTATCTTTTGGAAGGGCTTTAGTAAATAGATCGGCGAGTTGGTAATCTGTCTTCACGAAAAATAATTCAACAGTACCCTCTTCTACGTGTTCTTTGATTAAGTGATAGCGGACTCTAATATGCTTGGTCTTCGAGTGTTGTACTGGATTCCATGAGATGGCTATGGCACTTTTCAAATCACAATACAAAGGTATTTTGTCGAAAGTAAAGCCATAATATGTGAGTTGTGTCCTCATCCATAGAAATTGGGCACAACATGCAGATAAAGACACATACTCAGCTTTTGTGATTGATAATGCAGTACAATCTTGTTTCCTTGATGACCAGCCTACTCGCTTTTCACCCAAAAATTGTGCTCCTCCTGATGTACTTTTTGTTGTAACTTGACACCCCTGCGTGATCGGCATCTAAAAATGCTATTAGTTTAAACTCGAAATCCTTTGGATACCAAAGTCCCATGTTAATGGTTCTTCGTAGGTACCGAAAGATCCGTTTGACCTCTTGGAGGTGAAGTTCGGTAGGCCTTGCCTGAAACCGTGCTAATAAGCAAACAGCAAAATGAATATCGGGTCGACGGATACATGAGAGAACCAATCATGCTCCGATATTTCTTTGGATCGATGGGTTTCCCAAATAAATCAGCACCTATTTTTGGTGAAGTGACCATTTGTGTACCAACAGAGTCACAATTTTTCATACCATATTTTTTCAAAATCTCAATTGTAAATTTAGCTTGATTAATAGAAATACCACGAGGGGATTGGTGTATTTGTAAACCAAGAAAGAATTTAAGTTCCCCCATCATGGACATTTCAAATTTGCTTTTCATGAGATTTTCAAAATGTTTTGAATGATTCGGATTAGTGGACCCAAATATAATGTCGTCTACGAAATCTGAACAATCAAAATGTCATCTTTGTATTTTCTTGTAAACAAGGTAGAATCAACAGTCACTACAACAAAAGTCGCTTTTTAGGACCCTTTGTGTGGGACGGTATGATATTAGAGTCCTAAAAAACTATTTAATATGACATATGAGCGTTTGGGGTCCTTTTTAAATGTATGCTACTTAGGCGGTGTCCTAAAATGTTATATAATAGGATGGTTGATTATTTGGGGTCCTATTATCATATAACTTAATAGGACACTTAAAATATGGATCCTAATAAATTACTTTATAAGACATTTAGTTGTTGGTGTCCCATTATGTGATAGTGTAATACGACACTTGATCACTAGATGTCCTATTATAACATAACCTAATAAGACCCTTGACACTTGGGTCTTATAACTTTAACCTTTATAGGACGTTTATTCATTATGGTTTTATTATAATACACCATAATAGGATACTTGAGTTTTGAGTCATAAGACATCAGTTAGTTAAAACGCTTATTCATAAAAGTTTTATTATAACAAAATTTAATATGACCTTTGACACATGGGTATTATAACGTTAACCTTTATAGTACGCTTATGCACAATGGTTTTATTATCGTACACCATAATAGGACATTTCATTTTTGAGTCATATAACATCATTTTTTTAAAACGATTATTCGCAAAAGTATTATTATAACAAAACTTAATAGGACCCTTAAGACGTGGGGTATTATAATGTTAACCTGTATAGGACGCTTATGCATAATGGCTTTATTATCATACACCATAATAGGACATTTTATTTTTGAGTCATAAAATATCAGTTTTTTAGAACATTTATTCGCAAAAGTTTTATTATAACAAAAATTAATAGGACCCTTAAAGGACGCATATTCATTATGGTTTTATTACAGTACACCATAATAGGACACTTGATACATAAGTCATAAAACATTAATTATTTAGAACGCTTATTCGCAAACGTATTATTAAAACATAACTTAATATGACACTTGACACTTTGGGTCCCATAGATTGATACACCATTATAGGACACTTGATATTTGATTCATAAAATATCAGTTTTATGGAACGCTTATTTGCAAACGTTTTTTATTATAACAAAAGTTAATAGGACCCTTGACAATAGGGTCTTATAACGTTAACCTTTATAGAACGCTTATTCATAATGGTTTTTTTTATGATACACCATAATATGACACTTCTTTTTAGAGTCATAAAACATCCGCTTTTATGATGCTTATTCATATTAAGTTTTATTAAAACATAACTTGATATGACACTTGACACTTGGGTCTCATAAATTCATCCACTGTTGGTCCACGGTTTGTATGTGGATCTCTAAGTAGCCTTGAATACTTAGTAGATGGTTGGGATAAATCCAAACCAGTCTAAGTGAGAAACCCTTAACGATCGTTAATGTTAATGCGGAAACTTAACAAGAACAATGAAGAATACAGAGTTAACACTAACTTCGTATAATTCTATTAATCACAATTGTGAAACTTGTACAACTCTCTTTCAATCTTAGGGATCCTTTTATACACCAAGGAAACCCTAATACTAACCGACTAAGAAGATATTCACGAATCTTCTATAAAGATACTTACACGTTTGTATCTTTTCCTAACATATCTCTAACAAACTTTCCTTATATTACGACCAGACTTAACATAATAAGTCAACCAGACTTAATACAGACTAGCAGACTTAACATGTATTACCAGACCTAATACAAAAACAGACCTAACTCTGGCATATTACCAGACCTAAGTTTGTCTTCTCTTGAACCGTGTGATAATTCCCAACAATCCTCCCCTAACTTGATCTTCATGCTCCATGAACTTCAAGTTCTTCTGATTTAGCTTTCTGAGGATTGAATCTTGAACACTTTCAATTATCTTTAGGTCTTGAACCTTTCTTGTATCTTGAATCTTGATAAGCTCTTCTGATATGGTCTTTGCAGCAACATTGACTATATGTACATCAAATTTATTTAAGTTTCAGACTATTCTCATCACTTCCAGATGTGTTACCATCTGTGAGAGGTGAATCATTGAAAATGTAATGGATTTGAAATCTCTTTACCAATAGCCATTACCACTGGAGTAGCTAATGTTTTGGTGTGTAAGACCATGGTACATTAATAACCATATGATTTTTAGCAAATCATCAGCTTATCAACGCATTTGTTCAGTCTTTACCGAAAGCCGTTTGCTTCTGGACTAGCCAATTCTTTGATGGAAAAGCATCTCATCATGGTGAATTGATTACCATTTATGGTTTTCCACACCCTTTACCACAAGCCATAACCTTGTGGGCTAGCCAACTTGTCACAACTCGTAATTCCAGGCCATTTTTCCGAACCTCGACAATTTACTATTCACGAGTTACTATTCATTTTTACTATTCACTGGCACTATTCATTCCAAAATTTTTATTTCATATTCTCGTAAGTTAAACTATTTTAATGATAACCCGAGATTTTGGCACTCGTCGGATAATTTCTGCAAGAATCACGAAACCGTGTCCGAGATTTACCTTAAGGTTTAAACATCATTTAGGCATCCCGATATGTCCAAACAACATTACCAACAAGAGAAATATATGTTTTCCACCTTCCGTGACATTTTCATGAATTTAGGAATTTTAGGATACCCGGTTTTAAGTTTTGTGACTTTACGACTTACAGTTAGCAATTAACGGGACCAAAACCCACTCCGTATGTCAAAGATAAATATCCAACCTAAAATATCTAGATATTTTCTCAAAAATATCTAGATATTTCGAAAATATAGTGAAATTACCATTATACCCTTTCATTGAAATTACCAAAATGCCCTTGGACTATATAAAGCCTAAACTAGCTTCTTTTTCACAAAAAAATCACAAACTCATCTCTTTTGTCTCTCCATTCTCACGGCACAACAAGAACAAGAAGGAAGAACCATAAAATTTTTGAGTACAAGTAATTTACTAGTCCATTACATGATCTTTGTTAGGGTTTTGCAATAAAAACCCCAAAGTTATCATCCAAATCTCTTTAATCTTCAACTATATTGTAAGTAACTTCAAGAACATTTATTTTTCATGTTTTCCTTTCATTTGATCTATGTGATCATGTATTTTCAAGAGGTTTTAGTTAAAAATGCAAGATACCTATGTTAATGGTACCATTTCTTTTTAAAACTATCCCTAATCACTAGATCTATAACTTTCACTAACATCCTCATGAAAACCACTATAGTTTAGGATGTTTAGGACCCCATGACCCTTTGAGAAGGTGTATGGTAGATTAAGGGTTGTTTTGAAGTTGATTGGAGTGGACTTGAACAAGTTATAAACTAGAAAATTCATTTTTAGACACTATTAGAAAGTTTCTGTCCCTAATTGCAAAACGTGGGAAACTCAGGGGCTAGGGTGTAACTTTGGACCAAAGATTTAGAAAATACATTCAAAAACGAAACTATGGCCGCCGGAATGAACAAAAACGAGTCTATAACGAAGGATATATGATTTTTTAAAGTTAGAAGACAAAAACTATTATTTTCAGAAAATGCATGCTGATTGCCGAACTTCAAGGGACAAAACGAGGCGTTAGACGTGATGTAGGAGGGCCGAGCTACTGAAAATATGTTAGTTCATGTTATGACGAGCGCGTGGATATAAAGAACGTTGAAAACGGACTTGTAACGACCGAGATATGAATTTTTGAAAAGCCGACGAACTATACTTATTTTGACAGCATTGCAACACATATATTTTCTAAGTGTAAAACTAGCAAGTCACTAAGTTCATGGCCGATTTTCTATATGATCGAGGCGCGTATGATCAAAAGTCAAATGAGTCGACATTGAGATTATGTTACAAGGATTTCAAAAACGTCAAGTTCTATTCCTAACTCTTAACGTACAATATTTTGCGACTAGTTTTGCGAGGCCGTTTGGTCATATTTTCACAAGTTATAAAAAGTGTTATTTTGCGACGAAAACATTATATTAACCGATAAAACACCAAACAAGGATCGTGGAGTACCGTTTCAACATATTTACACGAAAAGTAGTTCATAACTCACCGAGACGTCAAAAATGTAGTTTTCGACGATAAACATTATTTTCAAAACTAACGAGTGGTATCGTTAACATACGTATTTGCATGTGTAGCATTGTATCATTGCTTACGCTAGATCATATCATTCATAATAGGTCGCGGTTAGAGACCGAGCCTCATTTTCATCTTATACATTGTGATCATTGTGCTATCATATCAGGTGAGTTTCATAGCCCCTTTCTTTTATACGTTTTGAACTTTTGGGGGAGATACATGCTTAAACTGCTTGCTTACATACATGATTGTGTTAAACTTATTTGCGTTATTCTTGAAAGCAACTCGCGGACCTAAGTATCTAACACTTGGGGTAGCCGTACAGTACATATCGCGGACCTAAGTATCTAACACTTGGGGTAGCCGTACAGAACATATCATCGACCTAAGTATCTAACACTTGGGGTAGCCGTACAGAACATATCACGGACCTAAGTATCTATCACTTGGGGTAGCCGAACATAAGTCTCCTAGTGAGCAGCATAAGGTCTTCTAGTGTTATAGAACGCACCTCGTATACACTCATGCCTTACTTTTACTATATGTTAGCAGTGGGTTGTGAACACACAGGTTGCAAGTTTTGTTATGGGCAGGATTTGCAACTGAGTGGATTTACAATGCCTTTGCTGGGAAAATCTTATTTCAAATACTTTATTTGTTAAACAAACTCTATGAACTCACCAACCTCGTGTTGACACTTTAGCATGTATTTTCAGGAACTAAGCAATAGCACGCTACTGGAGGCTTTTGGCAGGGCATGGCATGGTCATAGAAGACTCTGATAAAACATTTGGGACCGCTTAACTTATTTTATGGGCCAACTTCCGCACCACTTTTCATAATGTAAATTTAACACTTTTGACTTCTCAAATATATTCTAAATGATTGATGTGAAAACCGTTCTTTACACTTGTGTTATGATACCAATTGAGTTGCACCCCAGCGATGTGTAAGCTTCCGCTGGACCCGATTTTGGGGGTGTGACAGATTGAAATCAGAGCCTAGGCTATAGAGAATTGGGTAATTTTAAAACCTAAACTATAGCTACTTTTACGAAAACTTAACCCTATGACCGCCACGTGCCTGCCTGCCAAGCTGATGCCTCATTTGTGGTTTGTTGCTGACATATTTAATGAGATTTGTATCTTATTGCCAGATAGATTATACTCACTTACTCTCGTTGATTACTATAATTGTATTCCATATAAGTATGCTTAAATATCATGCACGTCGCAGCGTTACACCTTTTCCTTACGTAGTTTCATCATTCGACCACAAGCCTGATCACCTGCCCTAGTCTTTTGAACCACCCTTTACATGTGAAGGACATAGTATTATTATAACTAATCTGAGTATTCCAAAATTCATTGAACCTCGGTGGAATATAGACTGGTCATCTATATTGACCCGGGACAGTGGGACATAGCCTGACCACCTATGTTCGACTCAGAGATGAATTTTGCAATACTGAGAGTAGTTATAATAGAATTATGTCCAGATTGATTTGATCGGTGTAAGCAATTCCATTATCGAGCCAAACTTTCAAAAGACCTCATTTCAGGATGTTGAATCCATTCTTTCTGACAACTTGTTTCCTAGCTTGATTTAGTGACAGTTCTTGTTTGATGAGTTGCGAAAATCAAGCTAAGAGTCAAGTTGTTACCCGAGCCGATTCAGTTTAATCTCATGACAGTTCTTGTTTGATGAGTTGTGAGATTAAATTTGAATCGACAACCTCAAACCGATTTAGCCTAATCCCATGACAGTTCTTGTTTGATGAGTTGTGGGATTAAGTAAAAATCGGTTACCTAGAGGTCCTTTGAGGGCTACGCTCGATAATGGGAAAGTTTACCCCCATCAAACCCGACCATGAGAACGTACGTACGTAGAACGAGTGAGCTGAATTCAAGGACTGAATTCCTCTAACGGGTGGAGACTGTCACAACTCGTAATTCCAGGCCATTTTTCCGAACCTCGACAATTTACTATTCACGAGTTACTATTCATTTTTACTATTCACTGGCACTATTCATTCCAAAATTTTTATTTCACATTCTCTTAAGTTAAACTATTTTAATGATAACCCGAGATTTTGGCACTCGTCGGATAATTTCTGCAAGAATCACGAAACCGTGTCCGAGATTTACCTTAAGGTTTAAACATCATTTAGGCATCCCGATATGTCCAAACAACATTACCAACAAGAGAAATATATGTTTTCCACCTTCCGTGACATTTTCATGAATTTAGGAATTTTAGGATACCCGGTTTTAAGTTTTGTGACTTTACGACTTACAGTTAGCAATTAACGGGACCAAAACCCACTCCGTATGTCAAAGATAAATATCCAACCTAAAATATCTAGATATTTTCTCAAAAATATCTAGGTATTTCGAAAATATAGTGAAATTACCATTATACCCTTTCATTGAAATTATCAAAATGCCCTTGGACTATATAAAGCCTAAACTAGCTTCTTTTTCACAAAAAAATCACAAACTCATCTCTTTTGTCTCTCCATTCTCACGGCACAACAAGAACAAGAAGGAAGAACCATAAAATTTTTGAGTACAAGTAATTTACTAGTCCATTACATGATCTTTGTTAGGGTTTTGCAATAAAAACCCCAAAGTTATCATCCAAATCTCTTTAATCTTCAACTATATTGTAAGTAACTTCAAGAACATTTATTTATCATGTTTTCCTTTCATTTGATCTATGTGATCATGTATTTTCAAGAGGTTTTAGTTAAAAATGCAAGATACCTATGTTAATGGTACCATTTCTTTTTAAAACTATCCCTAATCACTAGATCTATAACTTTCACTAACATCCTCATGAAAACCACTATAGTTTAGGATGTTTAGGACCCCATGACCCTTTGAGAAGGTGTATGGTAGATTAAGGGTTGTTTTGAAGTTGATTGGAGTGGACTTGAACAAGTTATAAACTAGAAAATTCATTTTTAGACACTATTAGAAAGTTGCTGTCCCTAATTGCAAAACGTGGGAAACTCAGGGGCTAGGGTGTAACTTTGGACCAAAGATTTAGAAAATACATTAAAAAACGAAACTATGGCCGCCGGAATGAACAAAAACGAGTCTATAACGAAGGATATATGATTTTTTAAAGTTAGAAGACAAAAACTATTATTTTCAGAAAATGCATGCTGATTGCCGAACTTCAAGGGACAAAACGAGGCGTTAGACGTGATCTAGGAGAGCCGAGCTACTGAAAATATGGTAGTTCATGTTATGACGAGCGCGTGGATATAAAGAACGTTGAAAACGGACTTGTAACGACCGAGATATGAATTTTTGAAAAGCCGACGAACTATACTTATTTTGACAGCATTGCAACACATATATTTTCTAAGTGTAAAACTAGCAAGTCACTAAGTTCATGGCCGATTTTCTATATGATCGAGGCGCGTATGATCAAAAGTCAAATGAGTCGACATTGAGATTATGTTACAAGGATTTCAAAAACGTCAAGTTCTATTCCTAACTCTTAACGTACAATATTTTGCGACTAGTTTTGCGAGGCCGTTTGGTCATATTTTCACAAGTTATAAAAAGTGTTATTTTGCGACGAAAACATTATATTAACCGATAAAACACTAAACAAGGATCGTGGAGTACCGTTTCAACATATTTACACGAAAAGTAGTTCATAACTCGCCGAGACGTCAAAAATGTAGTTTTCGACGATAAACATTATTTTCAAAACTAACGAGTGGTATCGTTAACATACGTATTTGCATGTGTAGCATTGTATCATTGCTTACGCTAGATCATATCATTCATAATAGGTCGCGGTTAGAGACCGAGCCTCATTTTCATCTTATACATTGTGATCATTGTGCTATCATATCAGGTGAGTTTCATAGCCCCTTTCTTTTATACGTTTTGAACTTTTGGGGGAGATACATGCTTAAACTGCTTGCTTACATACATGATTGTGTTAAACTTATTTGCGTTATTCTTGAAAGCAAATCGCGGACCTAAGTATCTAACACTTGGGGTAGCCGTACAGTACATATCGCGGACCTAAGTATCTAACACTTGGGGTAGCCGTACAGAACATATCACGGACCTAAGTATCTATCACTTGGGGTAGCCGTACAGAACATATCACGGACCTAAGTATCTATCACTTGGGGTAGCCGAACATAAGTCTCCTCGTGAGCAACATAAGGTCTTCTAGTGTTATAGAACGCACCTCGTATACACTCATGCCTTACTTTTACTATATGTTAGCAGTGGGTTGTGAACACACAGGTTGCAAGTTTTGTTATGGGCGGGATTTGCAACTGAGTGGATTTACAATGCCTTTGCTGAGAAAATCTTATTTCAAATACTTTACTTGTTAAACAAACTCTATGAACTCACCAACCTCGTGTTGACACTTTAGCATGTATTTTCAGGAACTAAGCAATAGCACGCTACTGGAGGCTTTTGGCAGGGCATGGCATGGTCATAGAAGACTCTGATAAAACATTTGGGACTGCTTAACTTATTTTATGGGCCAACTTCCGCACCACTTTTCATAATGTAAATTTAACACTTTTGACTTCTCAAATATATTCTAAATGATTGATGTGAAAACCGTTCTTTACACTTGTGTTATGATACCAATTGAGTTGCACCCCAGCGATGTGTAAGCTTCCGCTGGACCCGATTTTGGGGGTGTGACACAACTCTTCACTTATCTTAGATATGGTGAGTTGAATACCATACAATTTTTGACAAATTGTCAGCCATAAACGGATTTGAGCTATCTTTACCTGTAGCCGTTTGCTCAGGATTAGTCAATCCTTGAGTGGGTCAGACAAGGTGGACTGATAACCTTTTGTTGTGTTAGTGCAAGGCACCTCCACCAAGTAAGAAGTGCCAATAATCTCACTTAACAACTTGAAAACATACTTAAGCCAGCATTGTCTATAAAAGAAATAGAAGACTTTTTTTTTTTTTTTTTTTTTTTTTTTTTTTTTTTTTTTTTTTTTTTTAACACTAACTGAACTAAAAACAAAACTACAAGACTTAAAAATAACCTAAATGCTGTTAAGTACTCATACTTTACATACTTTACAGTTTGACCTCCCCTTAAGCCAAACCTCCCCTTAAGTCAAACTAGGGGTTCATCATACCAATGTTAACTACCAGATAATTGAACCTAGGGCCATCAAATGCTTTAGTTAACAGGTCATCAACATTAAAATCTATATGTATTTTCTCCACTCTAATCAACTTCTTTTCCAAGCAATCTCTAATAAAGTGATGCCTGATTTCTATATGCTTAGTTTTAGAGTGATATACTGGGTTCTTAACAATACAGATAGTACTCTCATTATCTATGTGGATAATAGTATTCATAAAGTTCAAACCATAGTCCAGCATCTGATTCTGAATCCACAAGACTTGTCCACAGGAGTTAGCAGCTGCAACATACTCAGCTTCAGTGGTTGAATTGGCCACAATTGTCTGCTTCTTGCATTGCCAAGATATCAATCTCCTTCCAAGGAATTGACAACCTCCTGTTGTGGATTTCCTATCAAGGCTTGCACCAGCATAGTCACTGTCTGAATAAGCTGTCAGGTCAAAAGATGACTCCTTAGGGTACCAAAGGCCCAAATTTGGTTTGCCCTTTAAGTACCTAAAGATTCTCTTCACAGCATGAAAATGTGAAGTCTTTGGTTGTACCTGAAAACGTGAACAAACATAAACTACATACATAATTTCAGGTCTAGAAGCAGTAAGATACATGAGGGAACCTATCATGGATCTGTAAAGATGCACATCCACATCAGCAGCATCTTCATCCTTTGTCAAAGGCACCTTGTTTTCCATGGGAGTGACTGCAGTCTTCACATTTGTGAACTCAAACTTCCTCAAAATTTCTGCAACATACTTGTCTTGAGAAATAAAAAGTCCATCATCCTTTTGTTTTACTTGCAGTCCCAAGAAAAATGTAAGTTCTCCCATTGAGCTCATCTCAAACCTGCCTTTCATTAAACCTTCAAATTCATCACACCAAGACTTTCTTGTTGATCCAAAAATGATATCATCCACATAAATTTGGACAAGAATGATATCCTTCTGGTCTCTCTTAATGAATAAAGTCTTGTCAATTACACCCTGATGTACCCATGTTCTTCTAAAAACTTTGAAAGAGTTGCATACCAAGCTCTAGGAGCTTGATGAAGACCATATAAAGCTTTAATAACCTTGTACACTTGATTGGGGTTAGTAGGATCCTCAAAACCAGGAGGTTGGTGTACATACACTTCTTCTTCAATAGTGCCATAAAGAAAAGCACTTTTGACATCCATCTGATACACCTTGAATCCCATGTATGATGCAAAGGCCAAAAATAACCTGATAGCCTCAATTCTGGCTACAGGAGCAAAAACCTCATCATAATCAATGCCCTCCTCCTGTTTGTATCCTTGTGCTACCAGTCTTGCATTGTTCCTTATAACTACCCCTCGTTCATCCCTTTTATTCCTGAAGACCCACTTATTACCAATAACTTTAGCTCCATAAGGTAGATCTACAAGAACCCATACTTTCTGTAGCTTGAACTGCAGCAACTCTTCTTGCATGGCTTCTACCTAACTTTCCTCCCCCAAAGCTTCAGAAACTATCGTGGGTTCACTTTGAGAAAGAAAGCAAGCAAATAAACAATGTTGTTGGTTCTTATGATTGACCCTTTGTTGTTGCTTGATCAGGCTGATGAGTGCAAGTGAATCAGACTGATGTTGCACTCTACTTCTTGTTTGAACAGCAGACTTGGGATCACCAATTATTTGGCTCTTGGAATGAATGGTGTGGATTCTGAGAGTGGGAGTTGGACTTACATCCACTTCAGTAGGTAAGTTGGTGAAGTCAGTAATGATACCTCCTTTATCATAGGAAGCCCCTTCAAAGATACCTTCATTTTGATTTGAAAATACTTCAAGTTCTGGCATCTCAGAGTCAACACAAATAGCACTTTGAGTAAGGTCTGGTTGAGCATCACTACCAGACTTAAAATTGGAAGTACTGGTAATGTTAGGAGTTGCTTCTTTGCCAGTATCTTGAGACTTGAATTCAGAATCCTTTTCGTGAGAAAAAGAATTCTTGATTTCTGCTTCAGCTGCGGCAGACTTGATCTCTGTAGAAGGAATCACAACAAGCTCTGTCATATCATCAGTGTTCCCTGTATTAGAAGGATCTTTGGTACCTGCATTGTTAGTAACTTCTTTGGTACCTGCATTAGGGTTAATTTGATTCTCCTTGGAGACAGGAATATAATTCATAGAATCAGTTAAATAATCAATATCAAACATCCATCTATGACCAATTCCCTTGACATTGGGTTTTTCTTCAAGAAAGTTTACATGCAGATTTTCTTCTACTTTCTTGGACACTAAGTTGTAAACCCTAAAGGCTTTACTGTTTAATGCATACCCAACTAAAAACCCTTCATCAGACTTTCCTTCAAACTTTCCAAGAACACTTAAAGTATCAAGAATGGTTACATGACACCCAAAAGGCCTTATATGGCTAACAACTGGTTTATGGCCAAACATAAGCTCATAAGGGGTTTTGTTTTGAGGCTTAGTCACTCTAACCCTATTAAAGATGTTGTAGGTAAAAGTGAATCTGCTAGCATAGTCCTAGCTGCCTCAATAAGTGTCCTGTTCATTCTCTCAGCAACTCCATTTTGCTGAGGAGTTCTTGCATTACTGAACTGTTGCTTAATTCCTTTATTACCACAGAAGTCTAGCATGCTCTTGTTTTTAAACTCAGTGCCATTGTCACTCCTAATGATTTTAACTCTTTTATCAAGAAGGTTTTCAATCTGCCTAATGAAAGTTTGAATCAAAGGTGTAGCTTCATCCTTCCTAGACATAAAGAACACCCAACAATATCTAGTACAATCATCTGTAATGACAAGGCAATAGCATGCATAATTTATACTATGGACAGATGTAGGGCCAAAAAGATCCATATGTAAGGTATGTAAGGGCTCAGTGATTAATCTTTCTAATTTAACCTTACAGGATGCCCTATGTTGTTTTCCCTTGTTACAAGCCACACATGTATGATCATTTTTAAACAATTTTGAAGGCAAACCTCTCACAAGGTTATTCTTCACAAGTTTATTCATATTTTTGAAATTCACATGGCCTAACCTTCTGTGCCACAACTTAGATTCATCCAAAGTAGCTTTTGCAATCAAACAAGTAGCACCTTTTGCAGGATTAGATGCTTTCATATCAAAACTGTACATGTTGTGTTGTCTGGGAACTTTAAGAAGAATCTGATGTTCTTCAGGCATCTTAAAGTCCGGAGTCAACACAAGACAATCAGTTTCAGTAAAAAGCACCTTATGCTGAGTATCACAAATTTGTGATATTGAGAAAAGGTTGAACTGCCCAAGTTCTTTCACAAAGGATACATTGTAAAATTCTATGTTGCCCACTATTATTCTTCCTTTACCAGTTATCTGTCCCTTGCTTCCTCCAAAAGTAACAGAACCTCCATTGAATTCTTGAAAATCATTCAAATAGTTCTTGTTACCGGACATGTGCCCAGAGCATCCACTGTCAAAGATTCCTCTATCTCCCATATAGCAAAGTGGATGATCCTGCACAAAAAGAAGAGAAATTAGTTTCTCTTAGGAACCCAGGCCTGAGTAGGCTTGGGTCCGCCTTGTGGATCAACATACTTAAATTTCTTATTTGAACTTGATCCACTGTTGTATTGAGATTTATATTTGTTTGAATCCCAAGACAAACATGCTGAGGTCTTAACAGCAGAACCCCCATTCCCCTTTACAGCATTGGTTTTTAAAGGTTTTGCTGTTTGCTTTACAACTGGTCTTCTCACAGGTGAAGGTGATTTATAAAAAAAATTTCTTTGAAAGTTTGCATTCACCTGTGGCTTTTGAAATGGTTGTCTGGGTCTCACAGAATTAACATAACCAGTATTCACATTAGGCCTCATAAAATTACCATTTTTCCTATTCACATTAGAGATCCTAAAGCCAGGCCTAAAATTTTGTCTACCAATATTAACATAAGAGTTAGGTCGGGTAGAATTATTAAGTTGGACAGGTCTGGGAACAAACTGGTTGGCATGATTAATTCTGTTAGCATTGTTCCAAACTGGTTTATTTGAAACATGACCAATATTAGCATTCATTCTCTTTTGCTCAGCCTCTCTCTTCATTCTCTTTTCATGAAAATCACAGTCCCTAATCAAGTGACCTAGACTTCCACAAACAAAACATCTTTTAGGAGCATAAGTGTAACTACTCCTAGATTCTATGTGAACACTATTGCTTCTAGGTGACTCATTCATTTTAACAGATTCCCTAGGAGTTTTTATGTGCTGGGCACAACTAGGTTTGACTGTCTCAGGCTTTGGTTTAGTCACTACAGGTTTAGTTACAACAGGTTCACACTTCTTAACAACCTTAGGTTCAGGATTCTCTTTTACCTCACTTTTTGACTCAGACTTAGAGTGATCAGAGGAACCATCAATAGATCCTTCAGAGTCATTGGATTGACAAGAAGAATACTTACTGGTTTTGTCCTCTGAGGTGGTTGACTCAGGTGTTTGAGGACCTTTCTTACCATACACAAAAAGTGAATCATCTAACTCTTCTTTTTCAAGAGGAGTATAGTCATCACTCAGTGGTGGTGGTACTCCCTTAAAGTCACCAGTCTTAACAAACCTATTATATAAAGGCTTATCAGCATAGTCCTCTTCTCTATTCTTAAATATAGCCATATTCTCATCTTCCTCATATCCTAAGCCACATTTTTTATTTGACTTAATTTGAGAATCCCAACACTTAAACAGATTATTGTTTGAGTTGTTCCACTGAGCTACACGTTTTCTCAACTCATCCCTTTCCTTTTGAATTCTAAGGCCCATTTGTCTATACCTTTTAAGCTTTTCATCTTGTTCATATATTTTATTAGCTTGAAAGTATAGTTTTTCATTTAAAGCAGTATGTTGGTTTTGAAGGGTGACCTTTTGTGCCTCTAGTGTTTTTACAGCATTTTTATGTGCTAAAATATTTACTTCTAGGTCACCTATTTGTCCTAACTGCTCATCACATAAAGCCTTAATATGATTATATGAATCAGTGCATAATTTAGAGCATAATGATACCTCATTACCAATGGCCATGAGAGCATGATCAGACTCCTCATTCACTCTTGGATGCTCACCCCAGTTGACTCCTCCAGCTTCCAGTGTCAGCAAGCTCATCTGATTCTTTTCCAGCTTCCCTTCTTCATCTCTTTTGGTCTTTGAAACACTGAATGTCTCAAATTGCTGTTTAAGAACAGCCTTTTGCATCTTCTTGGAGTTTGCATTCCCTCCAAATCGTTTCTTTATAGCCTCCCACATCTCCTTAGCATCAACCATGCCATGGAACCTTTGTAGATGCTCCTTAGGAATAGCCATAAGAAGCAAGGTTCTGGCCTTCTTTTCCTTCTCCACAGCCCTAATCTCCTCAGCAGATACTGGTGGCATTATTCTCAGCTGCCCATCAGTCCCTTGTGAAACTCTTTTCTTAGAATTTCCCCTTTGAATAACCTTCCATACATCACTATCAATATACTCCAGATAATGTTCCATCTCCATGGCCCATATATCATATTCTTCTCTTTTCAGTACGGGAAGTTTTATGTTTGAGATTGTGGTTGTGGATGGGATGGGTTGTTGTGTTTGGGATTTATTGGATTCGGGTTTTTCCTCCTCATTAACTGACTTAACTGAGTCAGTGTCATGAATTGAAAAATCATCATGTTTTGGGTTTTGATCTGTGTCAGACATTATGTGGGATGAATTGAGTGAAAGTATATTGTAGGGTGAGTGTTCTTCAAACTCAGAGTCTCTCTAAAGGCTCTGATACCACTTGTTGGTCCACGGTTTGTATGTGGATCTCTAAGTAGCCTTGAATACTTAGTAGATGGTTGGGATAAATCCAAACCAGTCTAAGTGAGAAACCCTTAACGATTGTTAATGTTAATGCGGAAACTTAACAAGAACAATGAAGAACACAGAGTTAACACTAACTTCGTATAATTCTATTAATCACAATTGTGAAACTCGTACAACTCTCTTTCAATCTTAGGGATCCTTTTATACACCAAGGAAACCCTAATACTAACCGACTAAGAAGATATTCACGAATCTTCTATAAAGATACTTACACGTTTGTATCTTTTCCTAACATATCTCTAACAAACATTCCTTATATTACGACCAGACTTAACATAATAAGTCAACCAGACTTAATACATACTACCAGACTTAACATGTATTACCAGACCTAATACAAAAACAGACCTAACTCTGACATATTACCAGACCTAAGTTTGTCTTCTCTTGAACCGTGTGATAATTCCCAACATCCACCATAATAGGGCACTTGAAATTTGAGTCATAAAGTATCAGTTTCATGGTACGCTTATTCACAAAAGTTTTATTATAACAAAACTTAATAGGACACTAGCTATTTAAGTAATAAAACATCAGGTTTTTACAACGGTTATTCGCAACAGTTTTATTATAACAAAATTTAATAGGACCCTTGTCACTTGGGTCTCATAGGTTGATACACCATAATAGGACACTTGAAATTTTAGTCATAAAACATCAATTTTATAGAACGCTTAATTGGAAAAGTTATATTTTAATAAAACTTAATAGGACCTTTGACACTTGGGTCTTATAACCTTAACCTTTATAAGATGATTATTTATTATGGTTATATTATCATACACCATAATAGGACACTTCTTATTTGAGTCATAAAATATCAGTTTTTTAAAATGTTTATTCGCAAGAGTTTTTTTTAAATATTACTTAATATGACACTTGATACTTGGGTCTCATAACTTTATACACCATAATAAGACACTTGATATTTGAGTCATAGTATATATCACCCTATCCACAAAAGTTTTTATTATTTTTTCATTAAATAATAGAAAATAACGAGAGAAAAATGACTCGCCGAGCTGCGGCGGGGTCTTTTTTTTATTTAGTTTACATTTATGCGTTATTTTTTTTTATTTGTTGCGGTGACGTTATTAGAAAATCTGTTTAGTAACATTTTTTTATCTTTTTTTATATGAATATTTTTTTATTTAACAATAGTGTTAAAATAGCCCCTTTTTTATTTTTTTTTTAGCCAGTTGGTTTGTGTTACATTTTATAGGTGCCTTATTTATTATTGTGTTGAACTTGGAGGGGGTGGTTTTTTAAAGGGTACAAAGTTTTTATACAATTGGGAGTTGGGGTTGAAGGAGTGTCTTTTAATTAAACAGAAACAATCATGGTTCATTGTCTCAAGTAATTATAGGAGTTGGATTCACTAGTACAAAAATGGGATTTAGTCACACATGTGGTTTTTCGAACAGCCACAAAGTAACTTATTTGTGTGACTAAGTGTACCAGAATAAAATAAACAGCCACACTTGATCCGACTTGTGTGACCATTTCGAAATTACATCTGAGGCTACAGCTACACATTTTAATATTTTCGTGACTATACGTATCTGGTAATTTTTTTTTTTGATTTTTTAGTCACTTGTAATTTGGGACGTGTGACAGATACAAATAAGTTTGAAACATTAGTCACACTATATATATACATATGTGACAAATATATGTCACACAATTGAAAAGTATGACCAAAATCCATATATGGTCACACGAAGTAATTGTGTATGTGGCTAAATCATATAGTCAAGTTTGTCACACATTATTTAAACGTGACTGCTAGTTTTTGCTGAATATTTAGCCACATATGAATTTGAAATGTGTGACAACTGAAATGTAAGTTTGAAGCATTAGTCACGGTATGCATTTATAAGTAACAAATATATGTCACACACTTAAGGCTGGTTGGCAAGGTAATGCCATTTTCACCATCCACCTCAGCGCCACGTCAGTTTTCTCTCTCCTCTCACTCCCCTTCACCTTACTTCACCATTTACTCGTCAAGGCAAACACATCTTCACCTTTCATTAAAATACCCACTTTATACAAATATACCCCACTAAATACCCCACACACACTCACACTCAAAATAAAAAATAAAACAACCTTAACATTTCTGAATGGAACTGATCACCTTGTTCACTTGGATATGTGTTTCACGCTTGAATATGGTGGAGGGCAAGGATGATAGTGAGTTGGAATGGTGAAGGGATCACCTTGATGGTATATTATGATCCACTACTTTTCCTCACTTTCAAACCCCGCTAAACTGTGTGACCAAATATCAATTGATCACCCATCTCTACTTTTTCTCACTCTCACACTTTTCAAATTCCCCCGCCTAACTATCTTTCCATTCAATTTGCATCTCCACATCTCTATCTTTTCAGTACTCCATCTCACACCGTCTCTTCTTGCTCCCGTCTAAACATCACTATCTTTCTCCAGTCGCGTCACCCATCGACATCCAATTTCAAGTGCCTTTACCGTCTTGGCTTTACCGATTAATCCTTCAGTAGTGCAATCACCAAGTGCCGCGAGTCATTTGTGAATTTTCTAATTCTTTATATAAATTAGTATTTATTGTATATATTTATAGAATAATTATATTTATTTTACTTTTGTATTTTCATTTATTATGTATAATAAATATATAGTGAATAGAGCTATAATATAATATTATTTTATTGTGAATTCGATAAGTTGGGTTAAGTATAAACTGAAATAGGCCTGTTGTGGCTAATAATAGCTTTTTGAGGGATGATAAGCGTTGCGTAAAGTAAACTGAGAGCTGTTTTGGACTTCAACTTTAAAGGATGATAGACTTGTGGATTAGTATCACTTATCGTCTGGAGAACTGGAAATCAGGTCCCTCTCTTTCTGTTTATTTTTCTTTCTTACACACATACATTTTTTTTTCTCTATTTATTTATAAATGTTGGTACACATATCTCTATGTAGACGAATTGATCAGAAGTGGCGTTTATCTCTTTACTGAATGATGGTGATAATATCAGGTACCGTAGCTTTATGTTATCATTTTGATTGTTTACTAATTAGTTTATTAGATTTTGATTATCAAGTGTTTTTTTAAACCTAACTGAATAAGTGATGTATTTGTTTAAGAGACAAGTTGGAATATGTGTTGGTTTACAAAATGAAAAATGTAAAATGGAAGGGACTATTATTAAGTGTTAACGATTTGATTAGGTCCTTTTGTTAATCTGTGACTTATTTGTTTGTCTGTTGACCTGTCGGTTGCTATTGTGTCCATGGGTCGGTGTAGTATGGAGATATTACATGGCTGGCTTCGTGCAAAGAATTGAAATTATATGCCTAGTTAGTGATCGTGTGTTCTCTCTGTTATTTTCAGGCTGTTATTACTGACGAAAAGGCTTCAGCTATACATAAGGGCATAAGTCTCTTTTAACATATGGTTTTATTGCTGTTGGAGTCTATATGTAACCTATTAACTTGTTGTTTGAATGTTTTTCAGAACCTGAAGTGAATCTGCAAATATTTCCTCCTAACACTACTGGTGGTGGTGGTGGTGGCGGCGGCGGAGGGGGATACCAGACTCTCACTAGTCCTAGTGGTTTGTTACATCATACTCTATAGATTATTTCTTGTCAAAGTTTGCAAGTTACCAGTTTTGTCGAATAAAAATGGAAACCGAAGTTTAAGAGTGGAGTTTTTCCAAATTTCAGGCAATATCTTTTCAAAAGTATGGCTCCGATGAAATTAAATCATAAAATATTGTGGTAATTATCTGTTGTATTTTTGCAGCTGCCAGTGTAGCATCTCAGTGGTTAGAACTTCTACATCAGGACATCACAGGCCGTCTTTCAGGTAATTTTATGAAGTTCTCATAAACATGCTTTTTCAACGGATTGTGCTATAATAAATAGTTTGTCAAATCAGGTGGTTGTACATCACAGGCTGATCTTTTTATATATTTTTCATTTGTCAAATCAGGTGGTTGTGCTATAATAAATAGTGTGCAATATATTGATGGTCTTGAGGTTCCTAAAGGAAGCAGACAGTTTATCTGGCGAGCTGCAGTTGACATGAGTAAGACTGCATCACAACTTGCTCTTCAGGTAAGATTTAAAGAAGAGGTTGCTTATATGATGTTATTAAACTTCTTTGTCAAGTTTGAAATATTTTGATGCATGTAAAAGAGGTGGGAAAATGGGCGGGTAGGTAATACAATACGGGTCAGGTAATTAAAGCTTACATTTTTTATGGTATTTTGACGCATGTAAAAGAGGCGAAAAATTGGGCAGGTGGGTAATAATTCAATACGGGTTAGGTAATAGAAGGGTACATTTTGTATGGCTGAAACACGTTTTCAATTTGTTGACCTGAAACACGTTTTAGGTAATAGAAGGGTTAGGTAATAGAAGGGTACATTCTGTATGGTTGACCTGAAACACGTTTTCAATTTGTTCAAGCTTACTATGTAAATGCAGTGTGTCAAATACAATCATATAGTTATACTCTATCTTTTATTTCTAACTTTCACTAATAATAATCTTATTTAAATGAACATATGCCACTGCTCTTTCTAGAAGAACAATGGCAAGGTAACGCCACAAGTCTGCTGTTAGAATGCTTAATAAAAGTTTTACATGCTTAAGGGGAGATTAATATACCTTTTCACTTTTTAGTTATTCTCGCTCGATTAGTATTACTTGACTACGATAAATGTAGAATGTGCAGTAGGCCTTCAAGACGGGAAAACTAATGCTCTTATAAATATGAATCTACTTAACTGTGAACTCGAGGGTTCTGTGAAATCAATAACATGAGTTCCCCTACCTATGGCCAATTTTATGCAAATTGTTTGCTACCTACTACTTTTCGTTATCAGACTTGGCTAGCTTTACCTTTCACTCTGAAGATGACTAACACAAACACTGTTATCTGAAGATGACTAATTCACCACAAACACTGCCTTCATGGAGCAGCTATCACCATCTGCAACCACAGTGGAGTCACGAGTCCAGCAGGATGGAACAACTATAACTAGCCGAGGCCCAGGAACTGCCATGGAGTACTCTGTTGCACTGGTTGAGCAGCTGTTCGGGAAAGAGAAAGCTGATAGAAGTTTTCGGACCACTGGTTTGTGCTTGGTTTTCATACATCAGTTTGCTTGCAGTGCATTATTAGATATTTTTATGCATGATATTTTACTAGGTCATAAATGTATAATTTTCTTATGAGATAAAGTAAATATCCCTGTTGTTTTGCCTTCAGTTGATGCTTTCGAAGCATGACGGTCAATTCATTGTTACCGAACTAAATAAGCTGCAATGGACATCTAGCTCTGTGCCTAAGGTGAGATTGTCATCTTAGGATTCCGTCATTTGCCATTAGGGCCTGTTAGTTTAGTATGTTTTAATCAAGGGATAATGTATGTTATTGATATATAATATATGCTTTTCTTTAATAGTAGTGGGTGTTAAAATTGAGAATGCTATATTACGGTATTTTTATCTTTGTTATTTATTATGGACTTATGGTTGACAGGGTGGTGCAGGTACCTGGAGTGATGGAAAGTTGGTAACTAGAATCGGGAGGAACAGTGGTAGCGTTTTGTCGGTGAGTGCGCTATCACCATTTTCGCCACAATTAGTCATATGTTAAACACAACCCAAATCAACCTGTTCATAAGTATATTGTTCAAGAATGCGACCACTAGTTTCTTCAAACTTTCTCAAAGATTCACCTATATTTTTAGCTAACTTGATTATATTAATCGAAAATTCAGCTTATGAAAACCTTAGTTCGGTTTGGAGCACCTGAGAGCATCTTGGTTGATGGAAAGCCTCATTTAGGAACGGATAGGTTGATACCACTTCTCCGCAACTTTCGGCAACATCTACAAGAAATAGGGGTGAGTCATATTTATAGATTCCCATTTGAAGAAGTAGACCATACAGTCTAGTATCTTTCCATTAACGGGACTAATTACTTTCTGTTTTTGAAGGTTAATATCAGGTTTGGAACAAGGGTGGATGATTTGATTGTAGAAAATGGCCATGTTGTTGGTGTCAACGTATCTGATTCAAGTGGAAGCTCACAGTTTAATAGCGAGAAGCTTGGATTTGATGCAGTTCTTCTCGCAGTCGGGCATTCTGCACGTGATGTGTATCAAACACTTCTTTCTCATAATGTGGAACTGGTTCCCAAAGATTTTGTTGTACGTTTTAGTTACATATTGTCAAGTTTTTTGGTGATTCATTTTTTTCCCCTTATGTATGTTTATTTGGATATTTGTGATGAACAGGTTGGTTTGCGGGTTGAACATCTACAAGAGTTGATAAACAGTATTCAGGTATCACTTAATTTGTTGACAACCTAGCTAATCCAATGAAAATTGCAACATGTGACTTAATAAGTGGTTTAAAGAAAATGTTTTCACTATCTGCGATTTACTATTTGTCTGGTACTCCAAATTGGACCACTACCCACAACTGCGATCTTTGGCTCACATTTTACACGCAGTACTCCCGTTTTGTCTATTACAAAAAAAATAAAAAATAGCCGTTCATGACAACCCTGCTCATTGTTCCAACTTCAATATTTGGTTGTAGGTATTATGGGCATTCTTTATATGCAAGTCCAAATTTTCTGGTAACATTAAAAAAAAATTCTGTTGTGTTCGCAAATGAATTTATTAAGATGGAACCTTGATTGCAGGTGTTTACTGGTTGCTTATACATGGATGTTTATTTGTAGGTGGTCCGTGAGGATTGAGAAAGGATGCATGATGACCCCGGACTAAGCTTCTTGTTGCTTTAATTTCTTGTTTAATGTTACAAGACTTTATGTCGGATAATGTCTATACCTTATTTATGTTTAGTGCTTTTGTTATGACAATTGCTTATTTGAAATACAATTTCGTTTTATTCATTTAATAATTAGTTGATCTTTTATTCATATCGTAAAATAGAGTGTGCATGCTGAAAATAGCGTCCTATCATATGACTTGTCAGGACTTTGAAATTGTCCTATTAAACTTATTAAGCGTCCTAACAATTAACTTTTAAGGACACTTAACATTGTAAAAGTGTCATAATATGTTGTTATTAGGACGTTATTTAGGTTGTTCATAGACATATAATGCGACTATAAAATTGGTTTTATAATCTTATTTGGGATATTAGGACCCTTTTCTTGGTATTAACGTAGCTGTCATAAGCGTCTTATAAATTATTTTTTAAGGACGTTTCTATGTGTATCAAAAGCTTAAAAGTAGGTAAACACATGTTAGAACATTGTAAAAGAGTCATAATATGTTTTTATTAGGACGTTATTTGGGTTGTTTATAGACCTATTATGCGACCATAAAATTGGTATCATAATCTTATTTGAGTTATTAGGACCCTTTTCTTGGTTGCTAAAATAGCTATGATGTTACATCATAAGCGTCCTAACAATTAACTTTTAAGGACGTTTTTATGTGTGTCAAAAGATTAAAAGTAGGTAAGCACATGTCAAAACATTGTAAAAGTGTCCTAATATGGTTTTATTAGGACGTTATTTGGGTTGTTCATAGACATATAATACGACCATAAAATTGGTTTCATAAGGATATTTGAGATATTAGGACACTTTTTAAGTTCCCGGACCTATTACAACCCCCTTACATGACACGCTTTCATCCTTGGTCCTATTAAATGAAAGGTCCTATAAAGTACCATTTTATGACACTTTTGTACGTCCTAAAAAGCCACTTTTGTTGTAGTGAGTTCCTTTGGTGAATTTTTTTTTATCAGGAAAGATGATAGTTCGTCATACCATGCTCTTGGAGCTTGTTTTAAACCATAAATGGATTTCTTTAGCTTGTAGACGTAGTCTGGATGTTCCTTGTCAATGAATCCTTCTGGCTGACTCATATACACTTCTTCTTTCAGAGTTCCATTCAAGAATGCCATCTTGATGTCCATCTCATATACTGTGATGTTCTTGTGAGCTGCATAGGCTAAGAAAATCCTGACTGCTTCAAGTCTTGCTACTAGCGCGAATGATTCTTCGAAATCTATCCCTTCTTCCTGTCTAAATTCTTTAGCCACGAGATGAGCTTTGTTGCGAATTATAGTCATTTCTTCATCCTTTTTGTTCTTCCATAACCATTTGAGATCAATGACAAGTTTGTCAATTAGTCTTGGAACTAATTCCCAACTATCATGTAACTGGTATTGAAGAAGTTCCTCCTGCATTGCTTCTATCCATGCATTTTCTGCCATTCCTTCCCGAATGTTCTTTGGTTCTTTGAGGCTTATTGAGCAAATGTAGATGCACATTTCGGGGTCTGTGACAAGTTGTCTTCTCGTCTGAACTGGGCTTGAAGGTTCACAAATAACTTGTTCAATTGGATGGTCTTTTGTCCACTGGAGTGTAGAAGGGTACCTTTGGTTTAACGTATGCCTGTTAGATGGTTCATGTAACCTTGAAGATGATTCAGCAGAGTTCGTAGCAAACGGGTATTCGAACACTTCTTCTTCTAACGCAACATCATTTTGATTATGTGTTGGTTCTTCTTGAAATGGTGTGTTTTGATTTTGCTCATCAACTCTTGGTAGAACAATTTCAAGAATTGGAGGTTCGTGAGTAGATGTAGATGAGGTTGAGGGAGTTGGTGCGTCAGCTTCGATTGTAGTAGATGCATCTTGTGGTGGTGTTGGTGGTTGATGGTTTTGTGCGGGTACAGCGGAATGATGTCGCGATGCATTTGCCGAAGTTCCACCAAAGTATTCATCAAACATTAACTCGAAGAAAATTTTAAGTTCTTGTTCTGAAGGTTTGTCAGTGGTTGTTGATTGAGCTCCTTGAGGTACGAGTCCTGAACTAATGTGTCCAGAAGTCTGCGGGTTTGGTGCGAGTCCTAATCTGTTTTGATTAAAAGCCATTGGGTTAAGCGCGGGTTCTAGAGTGAGTCTCTCAGAAGCCATTTGTGAAATCTCGTCAAACTTCACATTCATCGTCTCCATTATCCTTTTTGTTCTTCTATTATACACCCGGAATGCCCTCGAGTTTTCTGAGTATCCAATGAAGATTCCAATATCACCCTTCGCTTTCAGCTTCCCTAGATCTTCTCTGTCATTCGTTGGATAGCAAAAAGCACCAAACACATGAAGGTAAGAGATATCAGGTTTCTGATTGTTCAGTAGCTCATATGGTGTTTTATTGAATCTTGGGTGGCTTAGGGAACGATTTTGAGTAAAACAAGCATTGGCAACAGCATCAGCCCATAAGAATAACGGTGCACTAGAATAAATTAGCATTGTGCGAGCAGCTTCCACAAGAGTTCGATTTCTTCTTTCAACTACCCCATTCTGTTGTGGAGTTCTACCAACAGATGTCTGATGTGTGATTCCATCATCTTCAAAATAAGTTCTTAACTCCTAATTTGTGAATTATGTGCCATTGTCTGTTCTTACAATCCTTACTAGAGCTTGAAGTAGGACTTGAATATGCTTCAGAAAGGTGATGATGATTCCTGGTGCTTTGTCTTTTGACCTCAGAAAATTTAACCCATGTATATCTTGAATAGTCATCTACGATAACAAGAATATACTTCTTTCCATTAATACTTTCAACTCTCATTGGCCTCGAAGGTTGGGTTGAATGAACCTTAGTTAATTCAACGCGTCGTTCTTCTCGTTCTCATGGTCGTTTTGATAGGTTATGGGCTGAAAACGGAGTTACGGTTCAAAAGTTATAGCCGTTTGAAGTTTTTTCGTAAAAAGTAAACTTTTAGATGCAAAAAGTTAAGACAATCCAACTATTCGAAACTTTGCTTATTCTAAATTTTTGCTTATTCGAAACTTTCCCTAGTCAAAACTTTGCAGCTTATTCGAAATTTTCAGCCTTATTCGAAACTTGCAAATTTTATATTCGTAAGAATTGAAAGTTTTATCAAAAGTCGAAGTGTTTTTCTAGCTTATACAAGAAAGAATAACACTGAGTAATCCACAAATCCTGAAGAAACTTCCGTGAATGCTTATTCGAAATTTTAGGGTTTTGCTTATTAGAAACTTTAGGGTTTAAGGGCATATTCGAAAATTTTTGATGTTTTTACCTATTCGAAATTTTACCAGATTTTTCAAAACTCTAAAATTCGACCAAGAAACGTTTCTAACCAAGATTTTCTTGTACAACTAAGCTTAAAAACACCAAAACTTAAAGAAAGTTGCAAACTTTAACACTTTTAAGACCTAATAAGCTTATTCGAAATTTGCAAGAATATAAAAAGTACGAATCAAAAACTCAAATTTTAAGCAAAAAGCTTGAAACTTTCTTGTGACAAAAGGTTTATAACACTAGTTTGTAATAAAAAAAGTGCTAAAACCACACAAAAAACAAGAAAAGTAAGAAACTTTTTATAAAATACGAGTAGGAAAGCTAGAAAACAAGACAAAACAAAACTCAAATCACTCCTAAATCATTGTTAGGCGATTGATACCACTTGTAGGACCTTAGATCTAGTAACTTATCACACAATATTAAGCAAAGATGGTGGCAAGAGTATATATGTATGTCGTATTGAATAGAGAGAAAGAGAAGAGAAAATGGAACTTTATTAATAAGCAAAACACACACTTACACACTCAAGCACACACCTTAAATATGTCATTTAAGGTGTATTTATACATAGAAAGAGTTGCCCTAAAGGGCCTTGTAATGGGCTTCATTTGGTGGGCTTGGATTACATGAAACTAAAAGGCTTATTACATAACCTATGGAATATTAGATTAACCAAGTCCACGAGCCCAATTACTAAATAAAACTTATACATTCTATGACACGTTACAAAGTTTCTAATTTAGAATGACCATCACCTCTTTTTACTTTTCTTTAATGCTAACAATCATTCAATATGTCTATGTGTTGTTTGATTACTTGTTTATTTTCTCTTCTCTTTAACATGCTAGCTTAGATTTATTAGTGTTTGCTTATATCTAATGAAACCATGTTGTTGAATATTGATTTGTCGTCTCTTGTTTAATTGATTGCCTCGCGTTAGGCTAAGAAAACTGGCTGACCTCTTATATGTAACTAGCTTGAACGTCTTAGAAACATAACCGTAGAGTGCACTATTGGTTTTTATCGTTTTATTTATTGCATGAATTGCGGCTTGTAGATCCTAGAAAACTTAATAGACTTTAAGGTTTTTAGGGGAGACTAAGATTCATAGAGTTGGGGACTTCGGCACCTCCCTACGACCAATATTAAGGAATACAGCGTTTCAATTAATGTAACAATTCGCATTTTCAGGATTTCTATCATTCTCAAATTTTTACTATTCACTCCCAAAATTTTTATTCTACATTCTTATAAGTTAACCTATTTTCATGATAACACGAGAGTTTGACACTCATCGGGTCATTTTTGCAAATTTCACAAAACCGTGTCTGAGATTTACGTTTAGGTTTAAACGACATTTAGGCATCCCGATATGTCAATACAACATTACAAACAAGAGAAATATGTGTTTTTCACATCTTACGACATTTTCAAGAGTTTTGGAATTTTACATTTTCCGGTTTTGCGTTTTACGCGATTTAAGCCTACGTTTCTAGGTTTTCACGACTTTAAGCATCCCGATAGAACCTATCACTCATATTTATAAGTTTCATATTTTTAGGATACCCGGTTTTAAGTTTCGTGACTTAACGGCTTACAGTTAGCGATTAACGGGACCAAAACTCACTCCGTAAAAGCAAGATAACATCAAAACTTCATCTAGTCATCCTAGATAAGACCTTGGACGAAATTTATGGCTAGTCACAAGCCTTGTTGGCTTGTGATAAAGCCTTGATAACTTAAGATCAAAACATGTGTCCAAACTTCCTAAGTAAGCTTCCTAAATATCCTAATACTTGCACCTCCTCATTCTAGCCTATATATACTCATTCATTGGCCATGAAACAACTCATCCTCACTTATTTATTCACCAAAAACCGGCCATACCTAATTCCATAGCATTTCCATCTTTGATTTTCAAGTTACAAGTTCCATATCATAGTTAAAGCTCTTGTCAAGCTTTACATGATTCTAGTGTTTGTTTTTTCATTCTTTGGTTGAATCAAAAGCTACATAAGAAGGGTTTCTAGTAGAATACTTCAAGTGTTCTCTCAAGTGATCATAAGTTAGTATCAAGTGGTTGAAGGATTTGGAAGCTAGGGTTTTTAGTCCTTGTTCTAGTTCTTTGACCCTTGATTTCCATTTTTAAAGGCCAAAAGTTGTAAGCTAGAATCATTATCATCATTCTCATTTCTATGATTTTATGCTTTTTAGATTATGTTAATCTATGCTATATATGTCTAGTTATATTGATATCATGATGTACAAATCCTTAGAAATCAAGCTTACATTTATATGTTAACCTATGTAAGTAAACAAGTAAACTAGTGACTTATGCTATGAAAAATGACCAAAATAGAATATCCATGACCTTGGATAACTAGCTACTGTTAAATAGGGTTTTACAAGGAAAACATAGCAATTTGAATAACCTGAAATGAATAAACGAGTCAAAAGTTATAATAAAAAGAAGTTAGCAAAACTTAGAACCTAAAAACTGCCAACAAGCTCACTGCCCAGATGTGGAAAATTTTAGAGGCACTTCTGGTCCGATTCATCAAAAAGTTAAAACACGAAAGTTGTCTAGAATGATGTTTTACATACATTACATGAAAACTCGGCCTGGAAACACCAAAAAAAGGCAGTTTTCTGCCTCAAAATGTAAAACAGTTTTTCGTCGTCAAAAGTTTAGTTTTTCACTTGTCAAGTAATTAAGAACCATGTGATTTTCAAAACTAATTACTCACTAAACATAATGAACTTCATAAAATAATAATCTTCATTCAAAATAAACTTTTCTAAGTTTATTTTACCTTTGGAATAGTAACTTTTGTAAAACGACGAGAACTTATAAAACCATTTAAGTTACTTACACTAGACCAAGGACCATATAACTTTTATTAGACACCTAAATTGTAACACCCCAACCCGACAAGGGTAGAGATATCACATTATGGCGACAAATCAAAGCATTCATACATATACACAGCGGAAGCCATAAAACATCATAAATAAATAAGCCAAGTCAACATGACTTGAATCCAATACATAAGTCTCACAAGATAATGAAATAATTCAAAGGAAATACATAACGAAATGAATCCATAATCAAAATGTCGAAACAAATGGTAAGACTAGGGTAGGACATCATCTAAGGTAAAAGCTCCAACTAACTCTCATCCCAAGCATAAATCCATCTCCCAGCTAGATACCTGCCGCACACGAAAAAGAAAACGTGCGGCTGAGCTTACAAAGCCCAGTGAACAGATACAAATATAAAGCAAAGAATGCGAAACAGAAATATAGCAAAGCACTGGGAAATATCATAAGGTATAATCAAAGCAAATGAATAGAAAGGAAATATAGGATAGTCATCTACCACGAGCCCAGAAACTCAAAGTCATAATCTCAACGTCATAGTCTCAAAGTCATAATCTCACAATCAGAGGGGATACCTCTGAGGCAAACAGATAATATGAGGGGTGTCCTCATGTATCATAATAGTGAAGTGATCAGCTCCCAGAAAATGTGAAAGGCGTGTATTGCACACAAGCACCAGTCACCTCAAAGTCATACTCAAAGTCATAGTTAAATCCACTAAGCAAACAAATCTAGGATTGCAATCCATACGCCCCAAACTCAAAGTCAATCTCAAAGTCAAGTAGCCATGGCAGATAATATAAAAGGGACGGTGTGAGAAATCACTCCCCCACACGGGAGTCATGCCAGTGGTGCATCACAGACATGGCCAGGTTACCTTCCTGGCTAGGAAAACCACAAAATGGCTCGGGTATCAAACTAAGAGTCAGGTCTCAAAGTCATCACAAAATGGCATATGTCAAAAGGTGCATCTCAAAGTCATATCAAAAGAAATGTCAAAGGTTCACTTAAAGGGAACATAGCAATGGCTTGGGAAATCTTAACTGAAGCATAACTCAAAATCAATGTATAGAACATAAGAACCCTTACTGAAAAAGGGCAGAGTATCTGTACCTTATGACGAAAACAGAAACAAACACAGGATATGGGAACAGCTCAAAGTCTCTCCTTCTTCACACCTAAAGGAGTAGAAGAGTATTATAATAGATCCTTAATCATTCATTTTATCTTGTCTATCCATTTAAGGTAACTTTCTATTTTTTTAGCAGGTTTCCGAATTTAGTAAGTTTCCATATTTAAAAAGTTTCCTTATTTAGCAGGTTTCTCATTTTATCAGATTTCACTTAATTATATGTTTAAGTACTTTAAATAAATGAAACATATATTTTTAGGGTTTATTTCTATAATTAAATATAAGTTAGGGATTAAATTGGAAATATAAATAAAGTATAAGGTTTTAAATGTAAATATCACAATTTTATATTTTAACAAGATTAGTCCCTTAACTTACGTATTTTACCATATAACTCTCGTAGTTTAATAAATTACGATTTAAACCCTCAAGTTTTAGAATTTACAAAACATACCTTTAACTTTAATAATTCAATTCGAATATCCCTTTTGTCACAACCCCTAATTTTAGGTCATTTTCCGAAACCCCGACGATTCACTATTCATCAGTTACTATTCATCATTTACTATTCACCGATCACTATTCATCATTTCACTATTCATCATTTTTGGAGTCCGTTTGTGATTCCGAGAAGCGTTACTATTCACATGACACTATTCATTCCCGGGGGGAAAACACTATTCATGTCCATCATTCATTTCATCGTAAACGTGGTTTACGGGTATTCATATTCGCGTAACCGGATGGGTTTAGCTGCGAATTCATGCGTCATTAATAGGGACACTGCATTCGGACTAGGAATAGTCTACATATCATCATAATTACATTTTCATACTATTCCACTCGTAGGTTTATCAAATTAACATTCTTATTACATTTGACGTTTTACGTATAATTAAATTTAATTAAAACGTTAACGCGCGAACAATAAATGTGACTAACACGTCCGACAATCCCCACGATGGTCCCGATATATTTTTACACTCATTTTAACATCACAAAGTTTATAAAATTCAATTACCCGGTATTTTGAGAATTTATTTATTTTATATCGTACGTTTTAATTAATTACAACGGTTTTCGTAAAAACTAAACAATAATTGTCCAAACACTCAATACTTATACCCAACATATTTTTACAATTTTTATGAGTTTATTAAGTCCCGGTTAACTCCGTTAAATTTTATTTCTAGCAAACACGGTACCCGGTTACACCTAAAACTAATTAAAACTACATAATTATACATAAATCCTCACACATAACACAACACAAAGAGGCCCCCCCCCCCCCCCCCCTCTTCTCTTCTCACGTCAGCCCCAAGCCCCCCTAGAGCCCCCAAAATGGTGCAAGACTTCCTATCTCAATTAATGCCTACATTTTGTTTAATATATATTAGTATTAACCTCATTTTTCACATCAAACTTCACACATACACTTCAAGTATAAGAAAAAGTTCTCTCTTCCTTTCTTCTTCCCCTTTGAGCTCGGCCAAGAACATCACCACAAGCAAGAAGCATCAATTTTTGAAGATCCATACATAAACAAGCTCCATTAGTACTCCTTTCTAAGGTTTTGAAATAAAAACCCAAGGTTTTATAGGTTTTCATCTCCATAAACTCACAAATCTTTCAAGTAAGTTTGACAAACTCATTTTCATAATTTTACCAAGTTTATATCATGTTCATATCATTTTTATGCAAGATCTATAGGCATATGTTAGCCTTTACCACTCTATTTATACTTTTACCACTTTTAAGCCCTAGATGTGTTATCTATTTAGATCCTTGGTAGATTAGCTTGGATGATGATGTTTAGGGACCCATGACACCCTAAGAAGGTGTATGGTAGGATTGAGAATTGTTTGGTTGTATTTTGGATGGTTTTGGACTAGATACAAACTAAGAAAACACATTTTTGAAACAATAATAATGCTACTGTCCCTATTTTGAAAACGTGGCCAACTCAGTAGGTTGTGAGTAATTTTGGACCAAATATTTAGAAAATACATTCCGAGACGAAACTATGGCCGAAAACGGGGATAAAAACGAGCTTATAACGAAGGAGATATGATTTTTCAAAGTTTAACGATGAAAACTAATTTTTCTGAAAATAGCGTGCTGTTGGACGATTTTCGACGGGCAAACTGAGGCGTTTAACGCGACCTAGATGAACCGAGCTACTGAAAATGTGTTAGTATATGTTAATACGAAGCCGCGGATATAAAGAACGTCGAAAACAAGCTAATAACGAACAAGATACACGCGTTTAAACTTCGATAAATACTACTAATTTTTGACAGCTTTTAATGGAAATATAATTACGTACTAGAAACTATATTTTTCAAGTAATAACCATGGAGAGCCGTATCTCTTACCCGTTGGAACACGTACGATCAAAGGGTTATTAACGCGACTATTATAAGATATACCAAGGTTTTCAAAACGCCGAGACTAACACAAACGTTTTATACACATTATTACACGACTAGTTTTGACGTAACAAGTTGAACACATTTTTACCAAGTTTTGGAAAACATTACTTATCAACGATAACTATTATTTTCAAAGTACGAGTGGTATAGGTTACATATGCATGAACATCCACTACATCATCTAAGTAGAACATATTCATTCATGTTAGGTTGCGGCTAGTGTTCGCGCCTTGTTGTCCCGTTCACCTCACATAATCATCGCATTGTTGTATCATTATATCAGGTGAGTTCATAGCCCCACTTTTACTCTTTAATACTTGTTTTAAACTCTTTGGGGGAGATACATGCTTAAACTGTTTGCTATTACTCAAGACGATTTTACTCATATGCTATGCTACGCTTTTATACACATACTCGTGATGTGTAGTTTTATTACGATATGTGACTTAATGTGGAAAACTATCCTATACGCTATATTCATTCACCACTGTTTAACTCCTGGATGGAGCCGACGGAGAGGTATTGATAGTACTATCGGGTTGACACCCCCACCCTTTGCCTACGATTCATGGCCTTGGGTGAATATAATCCAGCTATGAAGCATGCTTGCTTATTCTTGTCGTGAGGTTCAGTAGGCTATACTTTACATTAAGCGTGCATATATCGTATACACATGTGACTTGATCATACTATACATTAGCAGTGGGTTGTGAACACACAGGTTGCAAGTCTTGAATGGGCAGGGCTTGGAACTGAGTGGATTTACAATGCCTTTGCTAGAAAAATCTTCATTTTAAATGCAATTCATTTTACACTAAACTCTATGAACTCACCAACCTTTGTGTTGACACTTTTAAGCATGTTTATCTCAGGTTAGTAAGGCGATAGCAGGTGCTTGGAGCAGAGAGTCTTAGGGCATGCTTTTGGAGACTTTCGCTTTTATCGTTTACCATTCGATACACTTTAAAAACTTATGTGTTATTCTACTTTGGGATCTTTTGTTTTGTAAACTATGACTTTTATCTATTCGAATGGTAACTTTTCAAAACGTCTCATTTAGAGGTCGTTTTCTATAACTCGTACTTTGTGCCCTGAAGTAGCATCCCAATGACACTATCGTTCCGCTGCGATGTTTTGGGGGTGTTACAGAATGGTATCAGAGAATTGGTTATAGAGAACTAGGTTGCTTTTAGAGCCTAGACTATAACTACATACATTTAGACTCTCCTCCCTATCGCCTTGCACTTTGCATACACGTACGCTTGCTGATAACTTTTGTCTAGACCTGCGCTATTAGATATTTTATGGTACCGACGGGGAAGTCCCAAACTCTAGTCGAGTCATCAGAAATATGGAGCTCGGTAATAACTGATTATTTAACTTGATCTTGTGACAGTTCTTGTTTGATGAGACATGAGACTGAGTTAAATGAAGGTTATTACTTAGCTGTAGAGATTTGATGATTTGCTTGAGAATGGGGGTTCTCTTGCGGATACTCTTGAGAAACCGTTAGAAACTAGACTTCCCAGTGACCTTAGCACCTAGGGGAGAATCCTTTGTACTGAACGTGACATACCCTAGATACCCAATTAAGCAGTGTTTATCACTGAGATATGTGTGCCTGGTGACATGTACACCTGTGAAAGGAAACATTTATAATTGTGGTGGCCAACATAATTATAAATGCTTCACGACCCACGTGGACATGTGACTATGCTCATGTAGATCGGTGTTGGCACAACTTAGGAAACAACTGGCGGCATAGTATTCGGTATGAGGATGTTAAGTATAGACTTTGGATAATCAACGGTTTCCCTCATCTCTGACGTTCACTAAATGTCCTTCCTCGCAGAAAAGTCATGGCACCAAGGAGAGTGACTCGTAGCTCTGGCCGAGGAGGCGCAACCCCAAGAGGTGGAAGGACTAGTGGGCGTGGAGGTAGAGGAGGTGGTCGCGGCATCGAAAACAATGATAACAACGACGGTGGACATCCTGATTTTGAAGCCATCATCGCTCGACAACTTCAAAACTTTCTTCCCACTATTGTCACTCGAGTTGGCGATCATATGAGTAACTTGGGAAACCACGAAAGCGGAATTAACCACACCAATGGTATAGGCCAGAATGGAATTGGCCAGAATGGTAATGGCAGCAACAGCAACGGAACCGGATGCACGTATAAGGAATTTATGGCATGCAAACCAATAGAGTTCGATGGTATAGGAGGCGCCTTGGCGTATACTCGATGGGTAGAGAAGATGGAGTCGGTGATCGACATCAGTAATTGTGCCACCAATCAAAGGGTGAAGTATTCTGCATGCTTGCTATCAGGAAAGGCATTGACATGGTGGAACACACAGATTCAAGCTAGGGGTAGAGAAGCAGCTGTAGGCATGACATGGGACGATTTTAAGGCATTACTGAAGGAGGAATACTGCCCGGACAACGAGATGCAGAAGCTGGAGGATGAACTTTACCACCACTCTATGGTAGGGGCTGGTCATGCAGAATACACAGATCGATTTCATGAGTTAGCCAAACTAGTTCCTCACTTGGTTACCCCCGAATCCAAGAGGATCGAGAGGTACATATATGGCCTTGTTCCAGAAATTCGCGGGATGGTGAAAACAACTGAGCCTACTACAATTCAAAGTGCAATATTGAGAGCAGGGACTCTGACAGATGAAATGGTTAGAAATGGAAGCTTGAGGAACAGTGATAAAAGGAAGGGAACAAGCGAGTCGCACAAGCAAATGGGCACGATAGCTGACAACAAGAAGGCAAGAACCTTTGCGGCAACTAGTCCTGGTCAGAGAGGGTATGAAGGCCCACATCCTAAGTGTGCAAAATGTAGTTATCATCATCAGAAGTATGTGCCTTGCCGTGTGTGTACAAAATGCAACCAGTTGGGCCATTTTGCGAGTCAGTGTGGGACACTAGTGAATGTGGGCAATATGAAGAACAACCAGAGGACATGCTATGAGTGTAACAGCCCAGATCACTTCCGGAATACCTGTCCCAAGTTGAAAAGAAATCTTAACCAAGGAGGCAATCGTCCAAATTTAGCATTAGCAATTGAAGGGCCACAAGATGAGGCCATTGAGATTCCACCCGCACGTGGCAGAGCTTACTTCTTAGGAAATCCTGTCACCCAACACGTCCACGATAGCATGACGGGTACATTCTCTTGAACAACTATCTTATTTTCGTAGCATTTAAGTTTTAGTATCGGACTTATACACAACCTCGACTAATCTGAGACCTAGCATCGTCAACCTTAGTTATATTGATAGTAGTGGTTTGATTGGTGTAAGCAATTCCAAAATCGAGCCAATCTTTCAAAAGACCTTTTTAAAGGATGTTGAAATCAATGCAGATTGATTTTTAGCTTGATTCTAGTGACAGTTCTTGTCTGATGAGTTGCGAAAATCAAGCTAAAGGTCAAGTCATCACTCAAACCGATTTATCCTAATCGCATGACAGTTCTTGTCTGATGAGTTATGGGATTAAGTAAAAATCGGTTACCTAAAGGATTAACCATGGGAGGTCTTTTGAGGGCTATGCTCGAGTTTGGGAAAGTTTGCCTTGTCGAATCAGACTACTAGGCACGTATGTGGAACAAACGAGCTGAACTTCGGGACGAAGTTCCTTTTAGGGAGGGAGACTGTCACAACCCCTAATTTTAGGTCATTTTCCGAAACCCCGACGATTCACTATTCATCAGTTACTATTCATCATTTACTATTCACCGATCACTATTCATCATTTCACTATTCATCATTTTTGGAGTCCGTTTGTGATTCCGAGAAGCGTTACTATTCACATGACACTATTCATTCCCGGGGGGAAAACACTATTCATGTCCATCATTCATTTCATCGTAAACGTGGTTTACGGGTATTCATATTCGCGTAACCGGATGGGTTTAGCTGCGAATTCATGCGTCATTAGTAGGGACACTGCATTCGGACTAGGAATAGTCTACATATCATCATAATTACATTTTCATACTATTCCACTCGTAGGTTTATCAAATTAACATTCTTATTACATTTGACGTTTTACGTATAATTAAATTTAATTAAAACGTTAACGCGCGAACAATAAATGTGACTAACACGTCCGACAATCCCCACGATGGTCCCGATATATTTTTACACTCATTTTAACATCACAAAGTTTATAAAATTCAATTACCCGGTATTTTGAGAATTTATTTATTTTATATCGTACGTTTTAATTAATTACAACGGTTTTCGTAAAAACTAAACAATAATTGTCCAAACACTCAATACTTATACCCAACATATTTTTACAATTTTTATGAGTTTATTAAGTCCCGGTTAACTCCGTTAAATTTTATTTCTAGCAAACACGGTACCCGGTTACACCTAAAACTAATTAAAACTACATAATTATACATAAATCCTCACACATAACACAACACAAAGAGGCCCCCCCCCCCCTCTTCTCTTCTCACGTCAGCCCCAAGCCCCCCTAGAGCCCCCAAAATGGTGCAAGACTTCCTATCTCAATTAATGCCTACATTTTGTTTAATATATATTAGTATTAACCTCATTTTTCACATCAAACTTCACACATACACTTCAAGTATAAGAAAAAGTTCTCTCTTCCTTTCTTCTTCCCCTTTGAGCTCGGCCAAGAACATCACCACAAGCAAGAAGCATCAATTTTTGAAGATCCATACATAAACAAGCTCCATTAGTACTCCTTTCTAAGGTTTTGAAATAAAAACCCAAGGTTTTATAGGTTTTCATCTCCATAAACTCACAAATCTTTCAAGTAAGTTTGACAAACTCATTTTCATAATTTTACCAAGTTTATATCATGTTCATATCATTTTTATGCAAGATCTATAGGCATATGTTAGCCTTTACCACTCTATTTATACTTTTACCACTTTTAAGCCCTAGATGTGTTATCTATTTAGATCCTTGGTAGATTAGCTTGGATGATGATGTTTAGGGACCCATGACACCCTAAGAAGGTGTATGGTAGGATTGAGAATTGTTTGGTTGTATTTTGGATGGTTTTGGACTAGATACAAACTAAGAAAACACATTTTTGAAACAATAATAATGCTACTGTCCCTATTTTGAAAACGTGGCCAACTCAGTAGGTTGTGAGTAATTTTGGACCAAATATTTAGAAAATACATTCCGAGACGAAACTATGGCCGAAAACGGGGATAAAAACGAGCTTATAACGAAGGAGATATGATTTTTCAAAGTTTAACGATGAAAACTAATTTTTCTGAAAATAGCGTGCTGTTGGACGATTTTCGACGGGCAAACTGAGGCGTTTAACGCGACCTAGATGAACCGAGCTACTGAAAATGTGTTAGTATATGTTAATACGAAGCCGCGGATATAAAGAACGTCGAAAACAAGCTAATAACGAACAAGATACACGCGTTTAAACTTCGATAAATACTACTAATTTTTGACAGCTTTTAATGGAAATATAATTACGTACTAGAAACTATATTTTTCAAGTAATAACCATGGAGAGCCGTATCTCTTACCCGTTGGAACACGTACGATCAAAGGGTTATTAACGCGACTATTATAAGATATACCAAGGTTTTCAAAACGCCGAGACTAACACAAACGTTTTATACACATTATTACACGACTAGTTTTGACGTAACAAGTTGAACACATTTTTACCAAGTTTTGGAAAACATTACTTATCAACGATAACTATTATTTTCAAAGTACGAGTGGTATAGGTTACATATGCATGAACATCCACTACATCATCTAAGTAGAACATATTCATTCATGTTAGGTTGCGGCTAGTGTTCGCGCCTTGTTGTCCCGTTCACCTCACATAATCATCGCATTGTTGTATCATTATATCAGGTGAGTTCATAGCCCCACTTTTACTCTTTAATACTTGTTTTAAACTCTTTGGGGGAGATACATGCTTAAACTGTTTGCTATTACTCAAGACGATTTTACTCATATGCTATGCTACGCTTTTATACACATACTCGTGATGTGTAGTTTTATTACGATATGTGACTTAATGTGGAAAACTATCCTATACGCTATATTCATTCACCACTGTTTAACTCCTGGATGGAGCCGACGGAGAGGTATTGATAGTACTATCGGGTTGACACCCCCACCCTTTGCCTACGATTCATGGCCTTGGGTGAATATAATCCAACTATGAAGCATGCTTGCTTATTCTTGTCGTGAGGTTCAGTAGGCTATACTTTACATTAAGCGTGCATATATCGTATACACATGTGACTTGATCATACTATACATTAGCAGTGGGTTGTGAACACACAGGTTGCAAGTCTTGAATGGGCAGGGCTTGGAACTGAGTGGATTTACAATGCCTTTGCTGGAAAAATCTTCATTTTAAATGCAATTCATTTTACACTAAACTCTATGAACTCACCAACCTTTGTGTTGATACTTTTAAGCATGTTTATCTCAGGTTAGTAAGGCGATAGCAGGTGCTTGGAGCAGAGAGTCTTAGGGCATGCTTTTGGAGACTTTCGCTTTTATCGTTTACCATTCGATACACTTTAAAAACTTATGTGTTATTCTACTTTGGGATCTTTTGTTTTGTAAACTATGACTTTTATTTATTCGAATGGTAACTTTTCAAAACGTCTCATTTAGAGGTCGTTTTCTATAACTCGTACTTTGTGCCCTGAAGTAGCATCCCAATGACACTATCGTTCCGCTGCGATGTTTTGGGGGTGTTACACCTTTAATATATCAAAATTACATAAAATACCCTCCTCATTATTTTTATACGATTTGTAGCCTTATTTTACTGTTTACAAAAATAACCCATAAGTTTCAATAATTACAAAACAACCCCTTCACTTATTTACTTATCCGATCGGTTTTATAAAAACAATAACAACCCTAGATCAATTCAATACCCATTCATTAGCTCATCATAATACATCATTTAATAATCTTTAATAAACAAAACAAGCCCTAGATCCAAACCCTAGCTCTCACGATTTTATTTCTTTCCTTTTTCTTTTTATACGATTTCAAACAATAATCCATAGCAAAGGTTTTAGGCTTCCCCAATTCAAATGAACATTTTTGTGATGTTATATGATGATAATAGAGGCCACGAAAATTAATCACCAGATCTGGAAAAATCGCATAGGTGATTTATAGAATTAATTCGATATTAGGGTTTATAACACATAATTTTCCATACGATTAATATATAGTGGATGGCTTGTTTTTATCATTTTCCCACGTTGTATAAGATCAATATAAGCTTAGAAAAATACCAGATTGATTATAGAACGATCGGATGGATTGTTTGTGATTTGTGTTACACGGCTAGAACAATTCGACACAAGTAAATCACCACGCCTTCAAACGCGACCAAACCACCTTGTATACATTTTTCACAGAGTGTATATGATGTGAGGATCATGAGAAAAATATAAAACGAATTTTATAGGGATCAAATGGATTGTTTATGAATTTACCATCGAATTGAGATTAGCGACAAGAATAAAGGCTAGCGATCAAAAGAGAGCTTCCCTCGACCTAACCCAAATTTTCTAGGCCTCCTTAGATCGTGTACAATACCAGAAAAATGAGCTTGGACTCCAGAAAATTCGTATGAACAAGGAGAGGAATTATTTGTGTGTGTTTGTTCTTCTCGGTAATTAGGGTTTTAAGAAGGAAATGAGTTGATTGATTTAAAAGTGATTAGGCCGAGTCATAGGGGAGGGTTTTGACCCACAAATTCTGTAATTTAGTTGGCATAATAATTGTGATTTGATTTATTCCATATCTACTCATTTTTCCTTATTTAAATTAATCATAATAATACATATACTTATATTCGGTTCTACTAGGGGTAATTTAGTAATTTTGTAACTTGTATAAATGTTAAATGGAGTTGTCAAAGTTATTTGGTATCATAGCTTGTTCATTTCCAGAAGTTTGGGATTGATTCGGTGCTTTATAAATCTTTCATTTAGTTTTTAAATTCATAGGGGCATTTTGGTCTTTTTACATGCTTTCAGATTTTAGGGTTTTACATAAACCAACTCAGACCCGCTTACAGAACATTACCAAACTTACTTTGCAAACCATGTCACCACTTAACTTATATGTCACATAATCAAACGAGCAAAACATATGACTTTCCATGTCGAACACTACAAAACTAGGGAGCTTCATGTGAGGGGTTTTATTTGGGTAAACGGATCGACGAGTTACTGGATTTACGAATTAAATTATCCTAGCTCCTCGAACGTTTACTACATGACCTCTGAATTATGATGGCCCGAACAGTAGTACGAGATTTATAAACTATAAATGTTTCATAAACCATTTCTATAAAACGACATACACAACATACCAAGTACTACATCATGATCAACATAAAGACATATATAGGCTCGTTTATGTTTTCCTATACATTATTCCAAATCTAAGACGCAACAATTATTCTAGGTTGCACGTAGAGGTTTTCCCGGCTTATCCAGCAATTTCGTTATATCCTTAAACATCATCCACTCACGGTGAGTCATAGCCCCACTTTCTCGTTTAAAATGTTTATTTAACTCTTTTGGGAAGATACATGCTCAACTACTTTAATTTCAATCTCGATAATTTGCAAACTGTATGTTTTATCTGAACTAAATGTTTATTTATGCTAAATAACATTATTGCCATAGTTAGAGTTTCTATATCATAGAACATTAAGCACTATGCTTAGTGAGCACGAATACTATAGTTAGATCTATTGGGATTAATGTAACCATTAAGTTGACTCAGTTAGAGCAAACAAACGCAACAAGGATTTGAGAACACTAGGTATAACAACAGATTACCTAATAGGCTATGATTGCAATAATTATGCCAATTTCTATTGGTACGAGGTTAAAGGTTAACCAGAACGATGCTACTGTTATGCTAATTTCTATTGGTACAAGGTTAAAGATTAACTAGAACGATATTACTATTATGCCAATTTCTATTGGTACGAGGTTAAAGGTTAACCATAACGATTGGTGGCCCCCTACCGGGTAGATTTTCGATAAACTACGAAATCGACATCTACAAGAATGAGATGAGACAACTATGGGTGTATAACAACGTAACCCACGATTCAACAAACTTGATACAATTACGATCAAATGGACTTGGTATAATCACGATATAATGGAATTGGTATGATCACGATCTAATGGACTTGGTATAATCTCGATCTAATGGACTTGGTATGATCTCGAACTAACGGACTAGGTACAATTGTGATCTAAGCAGAAACTAGAAAACTTAAGACTTTGGTGCTTGTAACCTAGAGCAACGAAGGCACTATCCCTATGTGGTAATTGTATTTATGAGCAATAATAACTGTTTTGTTTTCAACTATAAGTGTGAGACGACGTAACTCACACTACGAATATTGTATTCAACAATTTAACTAAACTCTATGAACTCACCAACCTTTGTGTTGACACTTTTAGCATGTTTATCTCAGGTCCATAATGAACGAGGCTGGCACGGAGGAGCACAGATACTCAAGAGGGCTATAAATTTTATTATCATTCGAAAACCCATTTAATGTAATTTGTAAACCTTGTAACTACTGGGACCTCGTTTTGTAAACTCTGATATTTATATAATTCGGATGAAAAATCTTTTAAAACGACTCCATTAGAGTTCGTTTTCTACTGTTATGACTGTTGTGCCATGAAGTAACACCCAGCTTGAATTCCGCTACGTATCATGAAATTGGAGGTGTTACAACTAATTCCGCCTACTCTTTCATAACCCGAGGTTTTAATTGCTTTCATAAAAATATAAAAAACACAAAAGAATCATCCCTTACCTCTAGACCTATCTCGTCATACATCTTGACCTAACGACACTATTCCCCTAGAGAACGATCAATCCCCTGGACTTACCTATACTACACTACAATGGTTAGGTACATTGCCTAGAGGATTGTAAAACTTCCTTTCGAGGACTTGCAAATATTGCATCACCGAACCACTATAAGTACTCTGGTTTTGGTTGTTGATGCGAGAGTTGCAGAACCACGAAACGAAGTTTTACAATCCTCTAGGCAGTGTACCTAATCGCTATAATGTAGTATAGGTAAATCCGGTGGATTGATCGTTCTCTAGGGGAATAGTGTCGTTAGGTCAAGATGTATGACGAGATAGGTCTAGAGGCGAGGGATAATTCTTTTTGTATTTTTATATTTTATGAAAGCAATTAAAAATCTCGGTTTTTAGAAGAGTGGGGGGAATTAGTTGCTAGTCAACTAACCCAAAACTAATTATAACTGAATTAAACTAATTAAAAAGAAAATAAAATACAATTGGTGACTTCTTATAATAGGGAAAAGCGTGTTCACTTAGATTCAATTACTTCCTAGTTATCTCCTATTGATCTGTCGAATTATCACGTCCTTGTTTTAGTTGAAGCGTTGTATTCCTTAATATCGGTCGTGGGGAGGTGCCGAAGTCCCCAACTCTATGAATCTTAGTCTCCCCTAAAAACCTTAAAGTCTATTAAGTTTTCTAGGATCTGCAAGCCGCAATTCATGCAATAAATACAACGAGAAAAACCGATAGTGCACTCTACAGTTGCGTTTCTAAGACGTTCAAGCTAGTTACATATAAAAGGTCAACCAGTTTTCTTAGTCTAACGCGAAGCAATCAACTAAACAAGAGACGACAATCAATATTCAACAACTAGGTTTCATTAGATCTAAGCAAACACAAATAAATCTAAGCTAGCATGTTAAAGAGAAGAAAAGATAAACAATTAATCAAACAACACATAGACATATTGAATGATTAAACGAGTAACTTATCTTCAATGAAACATAAGTTTTGGGGGCTGTAAAACCCTTACAAAAGCTTCCAAATTCGCCCTTAAACCCTACTCCAAGATGTTACACAAATATGTCACACTGATAATGAAAAACATACGAAAGTATATATAGGATTACAACTCTGACGGCGTCAGCTTATGGGTCCTGACGCCGTCAGCTCGCCGTGATTAGGGTTTCGTCTTGTGCAAGTCGCCGTTATGACGGCGTCACCTTGTATCTCCTGACGTCGTCACCTTTAGTCTGACGCCGTCCTCTTGTAAAGTGTCTGGGCCGTCTCTTGTTAACTTAACACGTGACTCTTATCTCCAAATAACACCTGACGCCGTCAGGTTGTAGGTCTTCAGATTTTTTCTGAGGCGTCTCTTGTTAAACTTGAACAAAAAATCCAGCATAATCAACAAGCGACAGCGTCACGTTGTAGCATGTGACGCCGTCAGAGCTCCAGGTCTGACAGGTTTTTGCGACTTCGTCGTTTTCTTCACTTTTTCGTCCAAATACGTCCAAAAAGTGCCGATTTCAAGATTTTCCATCCCAGGTACCTAAAATGTAAAAAGAAATGATTTGAGGCAATATTTGATCATATTAATACGATTTTGGGCTTAAATGACCCCTTAAAAATGTACTAAATGAATCCTTATCAAATATCCCTACACTTGGGATTTGCTTCTCCTCAAGCAAACTTGCTTTTATCCTAATAAATTTACAAGTTAGGGGTCGTTTAACATTAATATAAAAATAATTACAACACATAATCGTTCCACGTTAGTCAAAATAAGCACGAAAATTATATACTAGCACCTCTCATAAAGTGTTTGGATTCTCGCATCTCTCGGGTTTATAAATTTATATAACATACAGAAACGGGAAAATATAACACTCACTACCTGTCATAGCACATAGATTACCATAGGCTTGAGAACGGATCAAATCTCCATCACTTTGCTGTAAGCACCTAAGATAAACTATCAAAGAGGTATTTTAAAGGGTTGTAACGTTAGGTGTAAGGGTATGGAAAAAACGGTTTTGTTGGATAGGAGAAATTACTGGTGGCAAGTCAATCATCTTAGTTAATTACATGTACAATGAGGCGTTGCTAAGCCAAGACTCGACTCGACTCGCTAACTACTAACTATTTTTTTTATTTTTCGAGACACTATTTTGACTTAAACAAAAATAAAAGACGGGATGGTAGTCCGTATGTTTTTTTTCTCTTGTCTTTTTCTACTTTTTTTTTTTCTTTTTATCATTTTTTCATTTTTTTTCTCTCTTTTTTCGATTTTTTTCTCTTTTTTAATATAATTTTTTTTCATACATTCTTGCCCTACCATCCAAAATAATACATCAAAGGGATCTTGCAACCTCCCTACACTTGAACTTTTACATGAATAAAAACTAACTAGCGACCTGAATCAAGTAAATCAAAACATGTGGAGTACCTTAAACATTAACGCACATATGGGGGTAATAATTCTTCCTCATTACTCCATAACAAACTAGTACTTTACCCATGAGTCCCAATCGTCCCAAAACTGTATTTACAAGATATGACTCGACTTAGCAACCATGTAACCAATTAGACAATTAAGAAAGGGTTTAAAACAAATGTTGTAACAATAATGCACTAAAGGTGAGTGCATACAAGGTAGGCTAAGGCGATTTGGTTGTACATTTGGGGTTGGATTGTAAACAATGTTCTTCATTAATATTTCGGAATCCACCGAAATATCACGAGAACCGCAAAAAGATAGGCTCTGAGGGGTGTACTAGGGGTATCGTGTACTAAAAGTGAGTATATCGCAAAGGTGTAGGAAAATTATTTGACTTTATTGGTCAAGTAGCTTGGCTAATCGGTCAAGTAATTATAAAACAGGTTTAAAACAAGGGTTATCCTAATGCCTCTTATCATTTAGTAAATCCTAACTATACGAATGTAGTCTCACTAGCGATCTCGGGATGTATAAAAAACGCAAGTTCTAGAATCTATATACTACCGGTACACTCATAAGCATTAAAGGTAAATGCTTTTTCCTAAAGATCTAAAGGCGAACCTCATATTTTTGGGGTCGAAATTTTTGAGTGGAAGGGTTTTTGTGCTAGATATATAATTCCTATCCATGAGACGCTTATTAAGACTAAAGTTTCACTCCTACATGCTGTAAAAAAATTTAAATTTGGTGCCAAAATTGCCCTAACAAGTATTTCTTTTAGTTTTATTACACATTTACTCTAAGACAAAATAAACATCAAGCGAAGTTATAGTTTCTAAGGTATCCCATTTTACCCTCCCTACACTTAAATTGAACATTGTCCCCAATGTTCTTGAAAAATATCAAAGTTATGATAACGGAAAAAATAAAATAGATGAAAGAAACTAATACTCCCCTGATTTGCTCGGCATGGACGACGTGAAAACATGGTTAAATCCTCCTCCAAGAAAATAAATGCAATAAACGCTCATCATACTTCATCTTTTATCTTCTTGTCCAATATAACCTGTAATTCACTAAGAAAACAAACACGAAACCTCGCATAAAATCGGCGGTAAACACTATATATATAAAAACTAATTCCTAGAAAGCAAAGTAAGATATAATGCTTGCAAAATAAATGTCTACAGATTCCTGGAAATTTAAAATTCTGAAAATTTTCAAAAATTAAGTTCCAGCAGAAAAACAAAATCGTGGAAAACTGTGCTACTACAGTGCTTGACGCCGTCGGGTTGTAGACCCTGACGCCGTCAGGTATGACCTGACAGTATTTTTGCGTTTTGTTTTTGGAAAATTTCTGGAAAAATCTGATTAATAAAACCTGGAAAACTGCAGAACATTCATTGTGACTCGATACAAGCATTTGACTATAACAATCACACAAATATATATGCCAATCAATAATTGTTAACTTTCATGTTCAAATTCGTTCTTGTAAACCAATGTGATCTTCCCTACACTTATCTTTTTGTAAAATACCTTTATATGTAATTAAGATGAGGTTAAAAACAAAAAGCATTTTCACAAAATTACTCGAAACATGAACGATAAACAATTATGACGGAGCATATATATGAAATAAAAAATAAAAAAATAAAAATAAAATAAAAAAAAAAAACTCACAAACAAACAATGAAACATGGGTTGTGTTGGGAATAAAATGTTCAAGTCAAAGAGCCTGCCAGATGAGCTATTGAGCCTGCTAGTTGATTTTGAAGAAGTTGAAGATGTACTAACAGTACCTTCTGGGTGAGAAGGTACTGCTAGTTAATGAAGGTCCTGCCAAGTTAATGATCAAGTTGATAGATATTTATGTGTAGATATTTGTTGTATTATTAGTCTTTGTACAATGTAATACGTTATGTAGAAGTAGTTCAGTCTTCCATGTTTGTGCAGAAGAATATACAGAGTAGTTTACATTGGTAGTTGTATTTAATTGTAGGCTAGAAAAGTCCAAGTATCTTATTATATTAAACAACTTGACAACTTGTAATAAGGGGTCCTTATCCTATAAAAGGATCCCTTAGTCACCACCTTTGTAGTAATCTTTTTCCAACTAAGAACTTAGCAATATCCAAAAACAGAACATCTCTCTAGTAACTTAGTTACTAAATTCACAAATCCTTAAACAATCAAAGATTCAAGGTTACTTTGTAATCCTGGTGATAGTTAGATCATCCGTATTATTTCATCAATAATATTGAATCGTTTTGTGTTACTGAAGTTGTGTTCATTGTTCATTATAACTCTCATTTACATACTCACCACCTTTGTGTTCTTTTAAAGTGTGTTATAGTAGATTCCGCATACTAAAGCACATTCATTCATAAATATCCCAAACACATTATTAAGATTCACATCCCAAGTGTTTGTATAATCCTTCACAGGTTGCTTCCCAAGAAGCGCTTTTCTTTATTAACGAGTCTTGTAGCTAGACTCAAAGTCATGGCCTACTAACCTATGTGAGTAAGTTCCTCATCGAGGACATCTTTTGGATCAAACTTTCCTTTTAGTTTCCTATTAGTACGTTTTGTTTGGTATCACTATTCAAACTTTTCTCCATCGGGATCGTATATGGTCATCTTAATGTGCCATGATCCATCGCCTTCTTTCGGTGGCCTATTCAAATTCCACTTACGTTTTGAACTCTCACTCTTCCACTTATTCATTCCTAAGTTAATTGGCAAGGCTCCTAGAAATTCAATCATCTTCCTAAAAACTAAAGGATCCTCAAATGGGTCCACCTCGGTATCCCTAGCCAAAAGTTGTTCTATAGAGTGTGTTTTGTTCACGAATTCCTCTTCTAAATAGAATAGGCGTTGAGGTGCAATGAAATCTCCATTAATCCAAGGGCCATATCTTGATGGTTTCCTATCCATAGCTACCCAATGAGGTATTTGTTCCTCATCATTGTCATAAGCATGTTTCTTGACATCATAGATTGACCTAGTATCACCTTCCCCTACCGCCATCTTAGACATATTATAATCAATCATAGCACTAGCGGTAGCTAAGAATCCTCTTCCTACTAACAATGGGCATGTAGTGTCACTAACCATATCAAGGACATGGAAATCCGCCAAAATAGTTAATTTCCCTATATGTACTAACATGTCCTTAATTATCCTTATCGGATAAGCAACACTTCCATCCGCTAAACCAATCACCACTTCCGTCTCTTCTAACCTCCCTAAGTTGAGAATGTTGTAAAGGGACAACGGAAGTAAGTTAATGCTTGATCCTAGATCCACTAACGTATCAAAAGCCTCGGAATTCCCTATCCTACAAGGTAGAACAAATATACCCGGATTATCTAACTTCTTAGGCAACTTGTTTTGAACAAAAGTGGTCCCATTCTTACCCAACTCAAGTATCTCCTTATATTTTTCCAAAAGGGCATTGTAGTAAGGAGCATTTGTTAAGACATCAAGAACCGGATGTTCAAGATAAAGATCTTTGAATTCATCGTCAATGGCTGAGTTAGGTTCTTGTTTAGGTGGTGTTTCAATCACTTGGTTGACCGACACATTAGTTGGTGTGCTTGGTATGGTTGGTTGATGGGGTCAAAGATACCTTCATTCACCATTGTGGCAAATGAAGAGAATTACGAACAAAGGGAACGAAGAAAAGATAGACTACAAGAAAGCTAATAAAAAGAAAATAAAAATCTTACTTGATAGGAATCTAGTGAGTAGACCTAAATGAGATAGAAATTGAACCTACGCTAATCTAGTGAGTAGACCCCTAAAGTGCACTAAGGACCTCTAAAGTAAAAACCCTAAAGAACAAAACCCTAAAGCTAATGTACAAGCCCTTAAAGCATGAAAACCTAAGCTTTACTTTATTTCCCGTTACAAGCCCTAAATTCACAATTCTATGATTTTATGTGATTAAGTCACAAACCCTAATTAATGTGTACATGATTTCTATAAAATATAAATGTACAAGTCTCTCAAGCACATGTACAAATCCTTAATGCATAAAAACTCAACGTTAATATAAAACTCATTATAAACCTTAGTGTACTTACTCTAAAACACATAATACAAGACCCTTATGCACTAACCCTAAACCTAGTTTTCTTATAACATTCAAACCTAAAGTACAAGTCCTAAAACCTATGGTACAAATACTTAATGCATGAAAACTAAAAACTACATTTTTACTACAATAAACATATCTAAACCTAATTAGACTTAACAAGACCTAACCAAGGACCCTAACTAAGTTTCCTACATTCCTAAAACTCCATGTACAACACGTTAAAGCCATGGTACAAGTGGCTTAAGCTTAAACAGCACCCTTGCTATTTATGGTTCATTTCGAACCAAACACTAACCAAATGAAACCCTAACTAAGTTATATACAAACTAAACCCTAACGAAGCCTTAATTAGGTGATAATCTTGACACATCACCATGTCCCCCAAGTCTTCTACTCTAGTAAAAAATATCAAGCTTAATTGTGGTTTCTAATTGTTACACATGTATAATCTTATAATTAACACACAAAGGTCTTACCAACTTCAAGGAACACATCACCTTGTCTCTTCTTCCGTAACACACCTTCCCAAGTGACTAGAAGACTCAAGAAAAACCCGATTTTCCTCTTTCTATAAAATTGACCAAAACTTGCTTTTCATTTCATCCCATGATTTAACTACAAAACACTAAAAATCACTCCCACATTCTGATCACAATCCTTAAATAGAAGTAGAAGAAAGATACAAAATATCCTAGGAGAGTGGAAAGAGCCTTGTTTCACTTAGAAGTCACTTTAGCCACATTTTGATCCTAGTCGAGATCCAAGAGGGTAAGTCCTTCTAGCCCATTTCTATTCCTTTTATAAGTCTAGGATACACTTAAAATATAATGTTAATTAAGTTTAAATGGAAGGCCAAGATCAAAAACCATGATTTCCATACTTTCTGTTTTACCAGTAAACAAACAAACACCATTACTAAGTTATAAGGTTGTTTTAAATTTCAAAGCCTTGCTATACAAAAATAAGTCATCTAGATAAGATAGGTTACATGTTGATAAGCCACAAAATCAAGCCCATAAGTTTTAAGGTTTAAGTTCCATTTTTCCTTCTTTTGTTTCTAGTCGCTAAACACACCAAACACCCCATTTGGACCTAAATTTTAAGGTTATAAGCTGAGATATTAAGCCCTCCTAATAAGCTCCTAAGTAACTTCACAAAGCCCCAAAATCTTGGCCAAAAACTATACATGCCCCGCTTATTTCTGTGTTTCTTTTGGGTATGTCGCAACCTAGAAAACCCCAAACACCCCTTTTGAGCCTTACTTTTCCACCATAAGCCAAAGCTTATAAGCCCAGCCAATAAGCCCTTTTAACAAGCTCCCAGGATACTACATAAAGCCCCCAAGATCCTGGTCAAACTCTATAGGCCTTGCTTAGTTTTTATTGTTCTTTTCATGGTCGCGAGTACAACATTAAAACACCCTTTTTACTATTCGCTTATGCTATACTCTAAAATAAAAGCCTTGAACTTCTTAATAAGACTTTTAAATAAGCTACATAACCTGTTAATAAGCTATAGAAATAAGTCCATAAAGTTTTAGAGGTCAGAACTGGTTCCTTTTTCTTTTCTTTCTTTACCGAAAACAAGCCAAACAACCCTCTTTGATGAATTATTTAGCCCATAAGCTAAAAGCTTTAAGCTTCGAGATTTAGCCAACTTAATAAGCTCCTAACAAAGTTTATAAAACCACAGAAACATTGTAAAAAGATCATAGGGCCTCGTTTATTTTCTTGGTTCTTTTTGGTGTCTCGGCCTAAAATCCAACACACCCTTTTGATTTATTTTAAACCTATAAGCCAAGAATATGAGCTAATAAGCTGTTAACAGCTTATTTACAAACTTAATACAACTTATATTGATAAGCCGTAACAAGCCACAGTCGTTTCTAAATCGAAAACTAAAGATTACAAAATAAAGACGACGGATGTAACGCTAAAAATACTTGAGGGAGAAAACTCTAACATTTTGAAACTTGGAGTTTTCTTGGGCCAAAACTGTAAATTTTGATAAGATATATATAATAAGGGCTGAAATTGTAAAGGAATCATAGTTAAAGGTATAAAGTGTCATTTTTGAAACTACAGGGGTAAAAGTTGTCATTTTATGAAAATTGAGGGGTATAAATTGTCATTCTATAAAAGATGAAGGGCATAAGTTGTTAATTTATAAAAGATGAAGGATATAAATTGTCATTTTAAAAAAGATGAAGGGTATAAGTTGTTAATTTCTAAAAGATCGAAGGATATAAGTTGTCATTATATAAAGATGAAGGATATAAGTTGTCATTATATGAAAATTCAGGGGTATAAACTATCAACACTTGAAACTATAAGGGTATAAAGCGTAACATTTTATATTATTTTGGGAAATATACTTTTTGGCTCGTTATTGATAAAAACTAATGAACGGGATACTTCTATTTCATTAACGATCAATCGAACATTAAAAATGAAATATGATAAATATTATCATCCACTAACTTTTGAAGAGACTTCATGTTGTCTCGTTCAACACTTAACCACCGACAAAACACTTGCTATACGAATATTGAAACACGTATGTAAGGTTTGAATACGGATACTAAAACTTGACATATTCAGCTAGGTTGCGTGTCGGAGCAGTTTATTCACCACACTTAATTTACTTTCTAATCAGACTACTGTAACACCAAGGTGAGTTCATAGTCCCACTTTTATACGTTTTCCAAACTTGTGGGGAGATACATGCTACAAACCTGAACACAAGTATTTTTCTGTATGCTATCCTGATTGATATTGCCTAAGACACACTGTTGCCACTAAAAGTCCCTCATATCATGAGCCATTAATCACTTGCGAGTGAACGCGAATATAGTGAATAGATCTATTGGCAGTTGACGCCCCATTTGTGTTAGCCGGATAGGTAATCAAATGCACTTTATTTAAGAGAACAATAGAAAGTTGGCAAACTCCTATCCGAGGGCCTTGTTATTTACATTTTTATAATGTCAGTAACTCATATCATTTTTTTGATATCACACACGTTAACGTTTGAGTTCATGAGACTTAGAGCAATATCACTGTTTTACTATAATTGTATTTATATACAATTATCCAACTTGAAACTTGTGTTCAACTAATTATTATACAAACACTATGTATTCACTCAACCTTTGTGTTGACTTTTTAGCACGTTTTATCTCAGGTCCATAATGAACGAGGATGGCATGAGGGGGCACAGATACTTTTCAAAGGCTAAAATCTAATTATCATTCAAAACTATTTAACAAACTGTAAAACTATTCGGGCCTCATTTCATAAACTCTGATATTCGAATGATAAATCTTTCAAAATGACTCAATTTAGAGATCGTTTTCTATTATTATTACTGTTGTGCCATCGCGTAACACCCAGCTTGAATTCCGCTACGTATCCCGAAATTGGGGGTGTTACAGATGATTCTTTTTGTATTTTTTATATTTTATGAAAGCAATTAAAAATCTCGGTTTTTAGAAAAGTGGGCGGAATTAGTTGCTAGTCAACTAACCCAAAACTAATTATAACTGAATTAAACTAATTAAAAAGAAAAGAAAATACAATTGGCGACTTCTTATAATAGGGAAAAGCGTGTTCACTTAGATTCAATTACTCCCTAGTTATCTCCTATTAATCTGTCGAATTGTCACATCCTTGTTTTAGTTGAAGCGTTGTATTCCTTAATATCGGTCGTGGGGAGTGATGAACTCAAATAAGTACATTTTATTACTATCATTTATCCTATTAATTTGACTTGTTTTACTATATTATGTATGAGGATTGATACTTAATTGTTTACTTTTGTAATTCTCAGGTAAAAACAAGCATTTGGTGAAACTTAGCGATTTTGGACTAATAATGGAGCAAAACGTACATAAAGTGGAAGTCTACTGACATGGACAAGATCAAGTCAATTCTGCTCCAGATGCGCCGCATCTCACTATCAACATGCGCCGCATCTCTATCAAGATATCACCAGATACGATCCAAGATACAAGAGGACATGCGCCGCATCTAATCAAGGGTTACGCCGCATCTTCTGGCGGTGTACGAATATTCCTGAATATTATAATCTTGGACCCCACGCGAAGTTAAGTACATGCGCCGCATCTACTTAAGTAGATGCGCCGCATCTTCCCTCAGACACAAACTATAAATACCCCGTAGACCAGACGCATAAAAAGAAGAAAGGAGAAAAAAAAAGAGATTCGGAGGTTCGAAAACCTAAAGACCGAACAGAAGAGAAGGACGAATTCAGTCAAGAAGGCAGCACAAGACACACCCAAATCTAAGATACAAGAGCTGTAAGAAGGTGCTGCATATGTTTAATTCATTAAGTAGTTTTGTTTTATTGTTTTAGCAAACTTTAATTCATCAGGATTGGTGGCTTGTGTAATGTGACAACGGAAAGATTGCACTCCCTTTAATACTTGCTTTCCCATCAATTAAAGTTTATATGTTGATGTCTTTGGTTACTACTTATTAGTGCATTGATAACCTCTGTGTTTATTAGTGGCTTGCGGGCATCCGACTGCGGGACAAGATGTGGCTCCCACGGTTGTTTCTAAATTGATCACTTAGGAATAACTTTTAGACATAAGTAATCATTAAGGGTTTACTCGCCGATAAGAATAGGACCAATGAGAAAGGGTTAATTACATACACTTCATATAAAGCTATCAATAAAACAAGTGACAATCTACTTAATCATAAGGACAGCCCTCTTATTGTCTCAAGTATCTATCTGTGTACGTGTGTGCTACTTGCTGATTCGTGCCTATTTGTTTATTTTATTATTTAATTGCAAACAAAACTGTGCCAGTCTCTCAGGCTGAAACCCCCTTGCGTTAGGATATTAAAATACTGATTAGATTAACGAGATTATACGTTCCACTCTTAGTGATCGACACTCTACTTACCATTATCTTCATACTGACCGGGTACACTGCTCGTTAAGTGTGTGTGTTATTGATAAGTCGGCTAAATATAAATTTAAAACTTGAGTAGGCATTAAAACTGCTAAACCGCAACGACACATCACGCGCATCAAGTTTTTGGCGCCGCTGCCGGGGAGTGAATTGTTATTTTCTGTTAATTTGATTAGTGTTTTAATTAGGTTTTTTTTTTTATTAGATTAATTGCATCATTGTACTATTTTGCATAATTGTTGTATTGTGTGCTAATTGTTTTCTTTTATTTTTGTGTGTGTTTTATTTTTGTTTCGTGTGTTTTATTTGTAATTTTTTTTATTTTTCGTATTTTCTGTTCTGCTATCGTTGTACTGTGCTAAATCAAACGATACGGCGCATCTGATCTCTCAGATACGGCGTATTGCGTTTAATTTTTATATACAACGCGTTTAATTAATTCGATACGACGCATCTTTTCCCCAAGATACGGCGTATCTGTTTTTAACAAGAAAATTTTTCTAAGCGATAAAGTAATACGACGCATCTGCTTTTGTAGATACGGCGTATCTGTTTTTGATAAAATTTTTTTTTTTCTAAACGTTAACGCCATACGACGCATCTGCTTTCGCAGATACGGCGTATCTATTATTTTAATTAAAAACAGTTTGCGAATTATTAAACAAATACGGCGTATCGATTTCTGTCGATACGGCGCATCCTACTGAATCAAAAATCTTTTACTTTTAAACGTAACGAAAATACGGCGCATTAACTTTCGTTAATACGACGCATTTAATTTTAATTAGATAAGTTGATTTTTGATTAATTAATTCGATACGGCGCATTCATAAATTTAAAGCGGCGTATCTATTTTCTGAATAAAAGTCTGATTAAATTTTAACGATTATAAGATACGGCGTATCCAACTTTTTGGATACGGCGCATCGTCTGCAGATATCAGTGACTTTAATTTTTCGTATTCCGTTTTCGTTATTAATTATCTGATATATTACTTTCTCGAGCATACCCTACTGATGCTTTTGTGATTGATTTCAGGAAGTGCATGACCAGGAGTTCTACGAGGAACTTGATTCAACCTTTTGAAGATCCTGAACGAGCCCTGCATTCGCTTAAGAGGCTTTTCAACACAAGAAGCTTTGATCTTTCAAGTTCACTCGAGCTTGATTACTTTTCTGAAGAAAAAGAGGAAGTTGAAACAGGAACAATGGGCGAAAACACTACTATGGAGGAATACATGAACAATACCCGTGCTGATTACACTTCAGGAGTTGCTAGACCTAAGTTTGATGACAAGTCAAAATTTGAGTTGAAGGGACAATTTCTCAAAGAGCTCAGAGAGAATGCTTTCAGTGGGACGGAACAAGAGGATGCTAATGAGCATGTTGAAAAGGTCCTGGAGATTGCAGATTTGTTTACTACAGAAAGTGTCAATACCGATCAACTCATGCTAAGAATCTTCCCAATCTCACTAAAAGGAGCTGCTAACAAGTGGCTAAGGAATGAACCTGCTAGTTCAATCACTACGTGGGAAGGTTTGAAGAGCAAATTCCTGAAGAGATATTGTCCACCTGCTAAGACTGCTAAGAAAATGGAGGCTATCAATAGTTTCAAGCAAGAGCCTGATGAAACCCTTTATCAAGCTTGGGAACGATTTAAAGATTTATTGATAAAATGTCCTCAACACTATCTAACCCCTATGCAGGAAATAATATTGTTTTATCAGGGATTGGACGTGCCTACAAGACAGATTTTGGATGCTAAGGGAGCTGTACCTCAGATGAGTGCAACTAATGCTAGGAAGGCGATCCAAGAAGCTGCTGATCATTCTCAGATATGGCACGATGGGACCTCTACTAGATCTAAGAGCAGCACTAATTTTGACGGGATTGCTGCTATTCAAGCTCAATTGGATAAAATTAGTAGAGAGATGAAGAAGCGAGATGAAAGAGCGTATGCTGCCCAAGTTGGATGTGAAAAGTGCGAAGGACCTCACTACACTAAAGATTGCCCGAACAAGAATGAAAGTGAGACATTTGAAGAAGCTTATTACACCCAATTTGGACAACCGTTCCGACCTTCAGCAAGATTTAGGGAAGCTAGTCCGGGATTCTATCAAAAGAACAACTTCAATCCCGCTTATCAAGAGAGGAGGCAGACTTTAGACGATACTTTAAAGCAAATTATGGCCGATGCTGCTAAAAGACATGAAGAGAATACTGCTATGATCAAGGAAATTCGAGCTTCAACGGACACTACTACAAGAAATCAAGGAGCTTCGATCAAAGCATTGGAACAACAAATTGGTCAAATGAGCAAAGTTCTTCAAGAAAGGGGATATGGAAGTTTACCGAGCTCAACTGAAACCAACCCAAGGGATCATGTCAAGGCCATAAGCACCACCGAAGAAGTCACTCCTAATATACCTAGAAGGTCGATGAATGGTAATGATGGTGCAAGACCCGAATTTTTCTTTAACTCTTCAATCAGCTTAAGGAGACTACTAAAAGAGAAGACAAAAATTGAAGAGGAAATCAAGGCAACAATGAAAGAAGAGAGCCCTGCAACCGATTCAAATGCCTTGCCTCATAAAGAAAAAGACCCAGGAAGTTTTACTCTACCTTGTTCTATTAATAATATATCCTTCAATAATGTGTTGGCTGACTTAGGAGCTAGTGTTAGTGTTATGCCTCTTAAGACATTCGCTACCCTAGGACTAGGAAAATTAGCACCAACTAAATTACTTATTGAATTGGCTGATAAAACAGTAAAACGACCTGAAGGGATTGCTAATAATGTGCTAGTTAAGATTGAGCAGTTTATTTTTCCCGTAGACTTTATTATACTAGACATGCCCGAGGACGTTAAGATTCCTTTAATCCTCGGAAGACCTTTCTTGTCTACTGCCCATGCTAAGATTGATGTGTTTAAGAGAAAAATTTCATTAAGGGTAGGGAATAATAAACTAGTCTATAAGTGCCAAGATCCGGTTAAAAGCATAATTAGAGGTGTTTATGTGCTAGGATTAAGAGAGCGTATGGACCTCGATCTTGAAGCTAGACTTATGGGAGAAACATTGATTCAAAACAACTCAACTAATCCTAATCATGAAGACTTTGAGGAATTCACTGACCTTAATGTACCTACGGAACTTAGACGAGATATTGTTAGTGATTCTGATGATGAGTGGTATGATTGTGTAGTAATTAATAAACGTAGGAGAGTAGTTGAGAAAACGAATTTGAATAATGATGTGTTTATTGAACTACCACCCCACCTTGCTTATCTGTGCCTATATGATAATAAGAATTTCCCATCTATCATTTTGTCATCTCTGCCCGTAAGGGACAGGACTTTGTTTATACAGATATTGAAGAAGAACGGCGTGGAAATTAAGGACGAGCAAGGAGTGTTCAATATTACTAAATTGGCGATGAAGGAGCGTGATGTTTCCGACTCCTTCAATGATCGATACTAATGAGCTGAACGTGAGTCTAACTTGAAGACTCTGGAATAAAGACAAGTGCTTACCGGAGACAACCCGGATTTATCATTTATTATTCTGTTTTCTGTGTCGAGTCAGTCCAGGCCGCACGAAGATACGGCGCATCTCAGTCCTGAGATGCGACGCATCCTCTGCAATGGTCATATCTTATTTTATTTTTCTGCATTTTTATTTTTCGACTTTAAAACTATTTATCAGTTTATTTTAATGCGGCGCATCCCTGGTTAAGGATGCGGCGCATCTTTATTCTGATCCGTATTTATTCCAGGCTCGATACGGCGTATCTTCTTCAATAAGATACGGCGCATCGACTGACCTGATGATTTTCAGTTTTAATTTTTTAGTTTTATTTTACCTAACTACTAATGTATTATGCAAGTTGAACCTTTCTTATCTTAGGTGTGTTTTAAAGTGTTGGTGGTATTATAGTTTCCTGAATTCTCTGTGGATACATCAAGTATGAAGATTTAACGTTCTAATCCACAAGAAGTTGATTTTTGCTCATATACAAATGGAGGATCATACCGAGCAAATCTCAGGGAGTTTTTCCGTTCTAATTCTTTTATTTCCAGTTTTTAACCTTTTATACAAACAACGAGGACGTTGTTTAACTTAAGTGGGGGATAGGAGAATTAGAACACTTAACACTTACTTGTCCTAAACTTTTTCAAAAATTATGCTTAAAATGTGCTTAATATATCAAACTTAAAATTTTTTAGCATGTTTTTGTTTAAGATCTAAGTTGCATAACTGCACACATGACGTTATTTTCAAAAATTGTGATTTTTCCAAAATTCACAAATCTATGAGTGTGCCGGTGACTTGTAAACTTTAGAACTTGGCTTGTATACTATTCGAGACCACCATAATGAGTATTATTTATTTAATTGGAATGACTTGTCTAACTTGGTAAAAATTCTAGGATTACACCAAATAGCCTTTATATGTTATGTGTTATTAGCTAACTACACTGGTTAGTTAACCCCCGTATAAACCCTTTTGTTACTCTCATCTTTAGAGTAAGATACCCCTAGAAAAACCCCCAGAGCCATTCCTTTCGTTTCTTACACCTATGTTTAAAATGTTTCGTTACACCCTTACACCTTAGCCTACCCTGTAGATTAGAATCCGTGGTTGGTTAATTGCTATAGGCAGAGTGTGTTTCCTTACATTACCTGTGTTCGCGTGCGTAATTCATTATCTTTGGTTAGGTCGGGAAATTGCACAATGCAATTGGAGTGAAAGTAAATATTGTATATTTTTGAGTTTATTTTTCGTGTGTTTACTACTTTCGCTATTACCGTTATTTCTGAAAGTATGAAAAGTACAAAAAATTATCCGGAAAGAAAGTTATAGTGATGTGGTGAAATTTTACACATCTATAAAAAAAAAAAAAAAAAAAAAAAAAAAAAAAAAAAAAAAAAAAAATTGAAAAAATGAGAAAAGAAAAAGAAAGAAAAAAGAGTTGGATGTTTATTTTAAGCCAACAATGTAGAGTTATGTAAGTGGTCGATATCACCACTATTTGTTGTATTATATCTATGGATTGAATGGGAATTGGCAGTTATGGGAATGCCAATTAAGGATTATTCTTTGATTAAGATTTTGTTGAGTATAATTCGTGTCTACCTAAAGCGTGTGTTTCAAGTGTTAAAGCGTGAGTTATTCAATGATATGAGTCTTATTCATGGGATGGTTGGGATAGTGATTAACCACACTTAGGATTTTAATCTATTTGTTTTGTTTTGTTTATTTTTATTTTTACACCAATTTATATCCCAAATGTTATCCATACCCTGTATTGTTCTTTATCCAACCGAACCTTTGATTTATTGAGATTAGGGATTTGAGCAATCTTAAGTATCGTAGTCGTGGATTCGGCTATGTATTTATGATTTTGTCGCCCTTTTTGATATATTATTATTGGTGAAGTTTGGACCTATCTTTAGCCTATTCGAGTTAAGGATTTGAGCAATTGCAAGTATCGTGTTCGTGGATTCGATCATGTATTTGTGATTTTGTCGCCTTTTCTGGAATTTGAGATCGATAGTGAAAAGAGAATAATTAACCCTTAAGCCTAAAAACCCTTTTTAACCGCTTTAGACTTGTTATTCCTTAGCTTTAGTGGTGGAGATGTGTATACTTGCCAAGCCTATGATAGAATATTCGTCGCGACTGGACAGTTAAACGATTAGATTTGCTTTTATCGACTTATTTTATTTTACTTCTAATTCGTTAAGTGTTTAGTTGTGTGATTATGAAATAAACGAATACATGCTTAACTATAAAAATAAATCCTAACATCTTTTAGGATACATTTTCATAAGTTTTAATCTAAGGTTTACTTGGGGACAAGTAAAGTTCAAGTGGGGGGATATTTGATGAACTCAAATAAGTACATTTTATTACTATCATTTATCCTATTAATTTGACTTGTTTTACTATATTATGTATGAGGATTGATACTTAATTGTTTACTTTTGTAATTCTCAGGTAAAAACAAGCATTTGGTGAAACTTAGCGATTTTGGACTAATAATGGAGCAAAACGTACATAAAGTGGAAGTCTACTGACATGGACAAGATCAAGTCAATTCTGCTCCAGATGCGCCGCATCTCACTATCAACATGCGCCGCATCTCTATCAAGATATCACCAGATACGATCCAAGATACAAGAGGACATGCGCCGCATCTAATCAAGGGTTACGCCGCATCTTCTGGCGGTGTACGAATATTCCTGAATATTATAATCTTGGACCCCACGCGAAGTTAAGTACATGCGCCGCATCTACTTAAGTAGATGCGCCGCATCTTCCCTCAGACACAAACTATAAATACCCCGTAGACCAGACGCATAAAAAGAAGAAAGGAGAAAAAAAAAGAGATTCGGAGGTTCGAAAACCTAAAGACCGAACAGAAGAGAAGGACGAATTCAGTCAAGAAGGCAGCACAAGACACACCCAAATCTAAGATACAAGAGCTGTAAGAAGGTGCTGCATATGTTTAATTCATTAAGTAGTTTTGTTTTATTGTTTTAGCAAACTTTAATTCATCAGGATTGGTGGCTTGTGTAATGTGACAACGGAAAGATTGCACTCCCTTTAATACTTGCTTTCCCATCAATTAAAGTTTATATGTTGATGTCTTTGGTTACTACTTATTAGTGCATTGATAACCTCTGTGTTTATTAGTGGCTTGCGGGCATCCGACTGCGGGACAAGATGTGGCTCCCACGGTTGTTTCTAAATTGATCACTTAGGAATAACTTTTAGACATAAGTAATCATTAAGGGTTTACTCGCCGATAAGAATAGGACCAACGAGAAAGGGTTAATTACATACACTTCATATAAAGCTATCAATAAAACAAGTGACAATCTACTTAATCATAAGGACAGCCCTCTTATTGTCTCAAGTATCTATCTGTGTACGTGTGTGCTACTTGCTGATTCGTGCCTATTTGTTTATTTTATTATTTAATTGCAAACAAAACTGTGCCAGTCTCTCAGGCTGAAACCCCCTTGCGTTAGGATATTAAAATACTGATTAGATTAACGAGATTATACGTTCCACTCTTAGTGATCGACACTCTACTTACCATTATCTTCATACTGACCGGGTACACTGCTCGTTAAGTGTGTGTGTTATTGATAAGTCGGCTAAATATAAATTTAAAACTTGAGTAGGCATTAAAACTGCTAAACCGCAACGACACATCACGCGCATCAGGGAGGTGCCGAAGTCCCTAACTCTATGAATCTTAGTCTCCCCTACAAAACCTTAAAGTCTATTAAGTTTTCTAGGATCTGCAAGCCGCAATTCATGCAATAAATACAACGAGAAAAACCGATAGTGCACTCTACAGTTGCGTTTCTAAGACATTCAAGCTAGTTACATATAAAAGGTCAACTAGTTTTCTTAGTCTAACGCGAAGCAATCAACTAAACAAGAGACGACAATCAATATTCAACAACTAGGTTTCATTAGATCTAAGTAAACACAAATAAATCTAAGCTAGCATGTTAAAGAGAAGAAAAGATAAACAATTAATCAAACAACACATAGACATATTGAATGATTAAACGAGTAACTTATCTTCAATGAAACATAAGTTTTGGGGGCTGTAAAACCCTTACAAAATCTGCCAAATTCGTCCTTAAACCCTACTCCAAGATGTTACACAAAGATGTCACACTGATAATGAAAAACATATGAAAGTATATATAGGATTACAACTCTGACGGCGTCAGCTTATGGGTCCTGACGCCGTCAGCTCTCCGTGATTAGGGTTTCCTCTTGTGCAAGTCGCCGTTATGACGGCGTCACCTTGTATCTCCTGACGCCGTCACCTTTAGTCTGATGCCGTCCCTTGTAAAGTGTCTGGGCTGTCTCTTGTTAACTTAACACGTGACTCTTATCTCCAAATAACACCTGACGCCGACAGGTTGTAGGTCTTCAGATTTGTCTGAGGCGTCTCTTGTTAAACTTGAACCAAAAATCCAGCATAATCAACAAAATACGGCGTCACGTTGTAGCATGTGACGCCATCAGAGCTCCAGGTCTGACAGGTTTTTGCGACTTCGTCGTTTTCTTCATTTTTTCATCCAAATACGTCCAGAAAGTGCCAATTTCCAGATTAATAGTCACAACTACCTAAAATGCAAAAAGAAACAATTTGAGGCAATATTTGATCATATTAATACAATTTTGGGCTTAAATGACCCTTTAAAAAGGTACCAAATAAATCCTTATCAGTTGTGTCTTTCTTCCTTTATCTCGTAGTATAGTTTATTCATATCTAACTATCAATATCCGCACACCAAAATAGATTGACTTAATTCGATCTAAAAGTTTTTAAAATGAAGCTTTAATTGGTAAAACTATTCAACCCCCCTTCTTGTTTTCTACATTGGCATCAAAGCTTCGTTACAAAGTTTCTAGAGTATATTGTACTTTAAAAACTTGAAACGATCCGTGTATGTTTGAAAACTACAAAAAAGAATTTTTTTTTTTTAAAAGCTAACATCAAACTCAGTTTTACAAAAATGATAAAACTTTTATTTTAAGATATTGATAGTTTGGATAATATTACTTTCAATAGTCATCTCTATTAGTTTATTTAAAACTTAACTCAAATATTTTTTTAAGTATCTTCATGAAAGGAAACTTCGAATACAGGAAAGATCGAAGTTGACAAGCTAAAAGGATCTATCATAATCCTTTGTCTAAAAGCTTTCAAATGTGTCAAAAAGCTTATGAAGGTATTTCTTGAAAATGGTCTCAAGAAGTTTCTAAAAGAAAAGAAAAGGTATGTTTTCTCATTAAATAAACCTTTCTCTTGACACGTGTTTTCTTGCTTCTAGCTAGAATTTTCTTTACTTATATGTACTAATATGTTTATAAGTAGCTTTGCTAATTTTTCATATATATTTACATGTTTCTCTCTTAGTATAATTTCTTCGAGAATAATGCTTGTCTTAAACGATTCGGTGTGTCTAAAATCTATGTTTTCTAACCTCAATGTAAAATATGTTTAAATATCAAACCACAACATTCAAAAATCTCTCTTCACAAACTCCCACATTTATTCGAATGGTACGCTACAGTAATCCATCACCTCAAACTCTTGTTTTATCTAATCTTTCTCATTCTAATATCATTCACAATTCAAAATTCAAATTAACACTCAACTCCTAAAAACTCCCTCAAAAGAAGAAGATAATCTCCGCAAAAATGTTTAGTTTCGTCCTTATGATCATCATCATTTCTCTCATCGCGCTCGTCTACCCAATGATCAAGTTCACGCGTGGAGCCTTGTATTTTGTGCTAGGAACTTATGTTTTTATTGTTTATCCAATCGTTTGTATTGCATTATGCATTGAAATGAATGGAATATAATATGTGTTTCACTTTATCTCGTGTTCATCTTATTTCTCGTTTTCACGACTTTGGATATTTCATATACGCGAATCCTCGTCTCTCTCAAACCACACCATAGAATTAGGATCATTAAAAGTCTCGTCATAATTTATACTAATAAACATTAAACTCAAAATAACTAGGATCAAAACCTTACGTCAAAAACCAAACATACTAACATGTGTGATTACTGAATAGCCGGATCCCTTGGCTATAAGGTGTCGAATCCCTTTTTCAAAGGATCCGGTGGAACCGGCATATCAGCGAACAGCTTATATGTTTGATAATCATTGTGTACTTCTACTTTACTCTTCTATTCTCAAATTCGACCTAAACATAACTCCCACTCTTCCTGGAGCTAAATCATCATCCTCTCTTGTGAACTAATCATTTTTGTAAGTAATGAATTTCACTACATTATTATTTATCAAATTCTAGGTTTTTAGCGCCTAATTTTGATTCAAATGGGTTTATCACAATTAACTCTTAATTGATATCACATTGTGTATATTAGTCACCCAAGATAACTATCCTAGTTGTTGATGCAAATAATGTCCTAAAAACGTTATTTATATCTTTCGATAACTCCACGTTTTGATGATAACAAAATATGAAAACATTTTACGTCAAAATTAACGTAAACAAGTTTTTAGTCGAAATATCCCGTTTCTACGTAAATCACTCAAGGTAAGAACAAACAAATTTACAGCTTGACAAATGATCAAAGAAGTGAATTTGTGTTTCAAACTTCACATTTTTAATGTGACAAAACATTTTCTTCAAAAATATACTTTACAAATTATTTTTGAATTATAAAGAAATGTTTTAATTGGAAAAATAAGTTTAAATTTTATAACAGTTATTTTTCCCCCTAAATCAGCTCCAAACTTCCCCAAATAAACTTTCACCACTAAAAACAAAAAATGGAGCATCTTTGTCTGGCACGGTACCACAGTACCACTAAATTTAGTGGTACCGTGTGGTATTTAGTTGTACTGTCCCACTATAACGGGAAATTTTTTTCCGCCTATAAATACCAGTCCAATTCACAGTTTTTTGGCATCCTTTTTCACACACAACTTTCTGAGTTTAAAACTCCTATCACATTTACTCTCCTTTGATCATTTAGTTAGTTTCTTTTGTTTAAAGAGTGATCCTATCATCCAACCAAGTGATCACCTTCTTTCATCTACTAGTGCAAGAGAAGAACACAAAGTATCAAGAAGATACTAGGTGCTGTAGTCATAGTTTAGTGCACTTGTAACATTTGTTACATACTTGTTGTATCCTAGCATACACCAAGTTTTTTTTTTTTTTTTTTTTTTTTTTTTTTTTTTTTTTTTTTTTGTAATTTGTGAGTGTGGATCATTGTGATCTTGTTGAGATCTTGGAGATCTCTTGTAGCTTGTGTGCTTGTGTGTTGATCAAGTGGATCAAGGGTAGATCGGGTAGATCGTGTGAAGTGTGTTGATTGTGTGATTTAGTAAGGATCGTGTGGATCGTGGTAGATTGGTACTAGCTAAGATTAGTACTCGACATTTAGGTTAGTGTCGGAAATTGTGATAAGCAACGCTGTACGGTTTTCTCCGCCTGAAGGGAGCTTTGTTGACATAGTGCTTAGAACTCTCGAGTTGGGTACTCGGGAGTGGAGTAGGGCGAAGAAGAGCTTCGTGACCGAACCACTATAAATCTAGTTGTCTCGGTTTGATCTTTCCATCTCATTTCTTTATACTTATTGTTTTTGTTAGATAGTATATCTTAGTGTTCATATTGGTGTTGATTGATTTCACAAAAGAATTGAATCAAAGTTTTTCACAAGTAAACTTTTATAACTAACAAAAAACCGGTAAAACTATTCAACCCCCCCTTCTAGTTTTCCACAATTGGTACCAGAGCCACGTTAGGCAAGATTTTAAAATAAATTGTATTTTAAAACTTGAATCGATCAATGGATTTCGACAAATATCAAGAAGGGTAATCTATGCAAAGACCACCACTTTTTGAAACCGATTGTTTTATATATTGGAAAACAAGATTCGAAACGTATGTGTAATCAAAAGACATTGATCTTTGGCATGTTATTACTGAGGGTGACTTTCAACCGATTGAAAAGAATCCAGAAACAAAAAGGGATGAAATAGTTCCCTATAATAAAAAAAGTGATAACCCTAAAACAAAACTAAAATGATGATTTACAATGCTTTGCCGAAAAAGGAATTTGAAAGAATTTTTGTGTGTAACACGGCAAAAGAAATTTGGAAAACTTTGTTAGTAACTCATCAAGGTAATAATCAAGTCAAAGAGAACAAGATAGATCTTCTTGTGCAACAATATGAACAATTTTCCATTCCGGAAGATGAATCTATTGATAATGCCTTTGCTAGATTTAATACTATTATTACTAGTTTTAAAGCTCTTGATGAAGGTTATTCTAGCAAAAACTATGTTAGGAAGTTTCTTAGGGCTCTAAATCCCAAATGGAGAGCAAAGGTCACCGCCATTGAAGAGTCAAAGTACTTGGCGACATTATCACTTGTTGAACTAATAGGAAACTTAAAAGTTCATGAAATGATAATCAAGAAAGACTTCGACATAGTCAAAGGCAAAAGTGAGAAAGTTAGATCTCTAGCATTGAAAGCCAAAAAGGAGTCTAGTGATGAGGAAAGTTCGGATTCCGATAGTGACGACGAAGAGTATGCATTAGCTGTTAGAGATTTTAAGAAGTTCTTTAGGAGAAGAGGTAGATTTGTTAGACAACCTCGTGATGAAAAGAAGTCGTTCGAAAAGAACCGAGATGAGAAAAAATGAAAGAGTGATAGGAAATGCTTTAAATGCGGAGATCCTAATCATCTCATCGGAGAATGTCCTAAACCACCGAGAACCAAGAACCAACGAGAACTCGTAGGAGGTTCTTGGAGTGATAGCAGTGAGGAAGAAGAGGAGAAGCCAAATGACGAAACATGTCTTATGGCTCAAGCTTCAAATGAGGTACATTCCGACTCTTCTTACTATAGTGATGATAATTCGTCAATAGATGATAATATATTATATGATGAATATAATAAATTTTGTGAAGTAAGTTCTAAAATCATAACTAGAAACAAAACACTAAAAGCAACTTTGCATAAACTCGAAGCGGAAATTTTAGAACTAAAAGACCAAGTCAAAAGACTTGAGAAAAGGAAAGAATGTGATGTTGGATGCGAATCATGTCATAATCTTAGGTTAGAAAACATTGAACTTAGGAAAAATGCATTAAGGATCATTAAGTTTGAAAAAGGAACAAAAGCACTAGATGACATGTTAGATAATATTAGATATAGTGAGCATGTCGGTGCGGGTCTAGGTTTTAATCCAAATGAAGCTTCGACAAGTAAACTTTGTCAAACCCACAAGTTCTGTCGAAACAGAGGACGGTACCATTAAAGGTACAGACGGCACCACTAAAATTAGTGGTACCGTGGTACCGTCTGGTGCTGAAGACAGAACTAAGTCGAGTCTGAAAAATAACTTAAGTCCTAAACCAAGTCACATAGTAGTTAACAATGTTAAAATACCTGTTGCTAGTAAAAAGGAGGTCAAAAGTTTTTACAAACCTTTGTCAACCCCCGGGCTTGGCTTTGTAAAACCCGATACTAGATCAAAGACTCCTCCACCTAGAAAAACAAATGTTCCTAAACCTCGGTCAAGAACTCCTCAACCGAGAAGTAACTTTAGAAGACCAAGTTATCCAAGTAACTATCTCGTAACTTGGAATAACTTTCAACAAAGAAGTTACTTGCCATGGGAAATTTGTCCTCTGTTTCAACATCCTAACCAAATGCAACAAATGCATGGGATGTTTAATACTAACAACTTTGGACCCATGAGATATTGGGGACCAAATGTTTGAATCTTTGTCTTATTCAATAGATATGCTTGGGAATCGACTTGGAGCCCGATGAATGGGTCAAGGATAGTGGATGCACTAATCATATGACGGGTAACCGAAGTCTATTCTCATCATACAAGGCTTACAACGGAGGTAATGTCACTTTCGGTAGCAAACTTAAGGGCAACATCATAGGCAAAGGTACGATTACTCAAGACTCCCTCACTATTAGAAATGTTGAGCATGTAGATAACTTAGGATTTAACTTGCTTAGTATTAGTCAAATGGTTGACAATAAGTGTAGAGTTATATTTTTCAAAGACGATAGTGAGATCACTAAGAATGGTAAGACCATAGGCAAAGGAGTTAGGAAGAATGGCTTATTTGTTATGAAAATAGGAAATAAGCCTCAGGATAAGATTTGCCTAGCAACCATAAATGATAATTCCACTCTATGGCATAGGAGACTAGGTCACGCCAATATGCGTTTAATACAATCATTGGCGTCTAAGGAACAAGTTAGAAACCTACCTAAGATTAAGTTTGATAAACACTTTTGTGACGCTTATAAAGTTGGAAAACAAGCTCATTCTAGTCACAAAGCTAAGAATATGGTCTCAACCTCTAGATGCCTAGAACTCCTTCACATGGACTTATTCGGTCCATCCGCCGTACGGAGCTACGGAGGAAATTACTACACCTTAGTAATAGTAGATGACTACTCTAGGTATACTTGGACTAGATTTCTTAAGGATAAGACACAAGCTTTCGAGGAAGTCGAAATCTTTAGTAAGAAGGTCCAAAATCAACTAGATTGTACAATAGTCTCAATTAGGATAGATCATGGTCGGGAATTTGATAATGAAGTGCAATTTGGAGTATATTGTGATGCTAATGGTATTACACACAATTTCTCAGCTCCACGCACTCCACAATCAAATGGGGTAGTTGAGCGGAAAAATCATAGTCTACAAGAGATGAGTAGAACGATATTGAATGAACAATCCATTCTGCAAAAGTTTTGGTGTAATGCGGTGGACACCTCAACTTACATACTTAATAGGATCTTGATTAGACCAATCTTAGGAAAAACACCATACGAAATCTTGAAAGGTAGAAACCCTACTCTAGATTACTTTAGAGTGTTTGGAAGCAAGTGCTTCATACTAAACACAAAAGACTACCTCACCAAGTTTGACCCAAAGTCTTACGAAGGTGTTTTCTGTCACAATTCGCATATTCGGGTTTTTACTATGCACGGGTTTGCATTATTTCAATTAACGTATGGTTAATTATTAAACGTTACCACTCAGTCATTACTACGAATAATATAACCGATACTCCCGACTATGATCCTATTATGTTTACATACTCAAAATTATGATACAAAAATTATATTACTAATTTTGCCCAGTGTTTTGAAATCATTTGCTATATTTTCCGGAAAACACTTATAGCTCCATCGGTTTGCGATATTTCATCACGATCATTATTTTAAGCACCCGATTATTATCAGTAACATGATTTTATAATTTTTGCAACTTCGTCGTATTTTATTTCAACTCGTCACGATTTATTTTTAGTTAACACGGTACCCGATAACACCCAATGTACAAGACTCCTACACAAGAAAAATGCATTTTTTTCTTCTCAATATACATGTGCAAGAGTTTTACTTCTACTTGACCTCTTATTTACCATAATACCCTAAACTAGATATTTGTAGCAAATAAACTTCATTTTTCACAAACTTATTCATTTTACAAATCATAAAACTAGTTTTCTCTCATCTCTTCCATCCCTCTCTATGGATCGGCCAAAGCAAGAACACCAAGAAGAAACCATTGATTTTTCAAGAACCAAGTATTTATCAAATCCTAGTAGTGATCTAGTTTGGGTTTTGAAATAAAAACCACAAAGATTAAATGGGTTTTCATCACCATCTTTCAATAATCATCTCAAGTAAGTTACTAATAATTTTTCCTACTCTTTTAAACATTTACTTGATGTATTTTCATGATCTAGTAACAAAAACATGCAAATATACTATGATCCATACCACTTTTTGTTTTTACACATATAATGAGTTTTTGATTATCCTATGATTATTCCCATGAAACCCACCAAGGTTAGTGATGTTTAGGACCCCATGACACCCTAAGAAGGTGTATGGTAGGATTGAGTACTTGTGGAGTTGATTTGAAGTAGTTTGGTTAAGTTTTGTACAAGTTATTAACTAAGAAAACCAAGTTTTGACAATATATATAGTTGCTGTCCCATTTTGCAAAACGTGGGAAACTCAGGGGCTAGGGTGTAACTTTGGACCAAAGATTTAGAAAATACACTCAAAAACGAAGCTATGGGCGAAAGAACGGATTAAAACGAGTTTATAACGAAGAAGTTATGATTTTTCCAAGTTTAACGACGAAAAACTATTTTCTGAAAATACTACTTGCTGTTGGACGACATTCGACGGACAAAACGAGGCGTTAGACGTGATCTAGGAGGGCCGAGCTACTGAAAATATGTTAGTTCATGTTATGACGAACGCGTGGATATAAAGAACGTTGAAAACGGACTTGTAACGACCGAGATATGAATTTTTGAAAAGCCGACGAACTATACTTATTTTGACAGCATTACAACACATATATTTTCTAAGTGTAAAACTAGCAAGTCACTAAGTTCATGGCCGATTTTCTATATGATCGAGGCGCGTATGATCAAAAGTCAAATGAGACGACATGAAGATTATGTTACAAGGATTTCAAAAACGTCAAGTTCTATTCCTAACTCTTAACGTACAATATTTTGCGACTAGTTTTGCGAGGCCGTTTGGTCATATTTTCACAAGTTGTAAAAAGGGTTATTTTGCGACGAAACTATTTTATTTGGCGATAAAACATCAAACAAGGATCGTGGAGTGCCGTTTCAACATATTTACACGAAAAGTAGTTCATAACTTGCCGAGACGTCAAAAATGTAGTTTTCGACGATAAACTTTATTTTCAAAACTAACGAGTGGTATCGTTAACATACGTATTTGCATGTGTAGCATTGTATCATTGCTTACGCTAGATCATATCATTCATAATAGGTCGCGGTTAGAGACCGAGCCTCATTTTCATCATATACATTGTGATCATTGTGCTATCATATCAGGTGAGTTTCATAGCCCCTACTTTATACGTTTTGAACTGCTTTGGGGGAGATACATGCTTAAACTGCTTGCTTACATATATGATTGTGTTAAACTTATTTGTGTTATTCTTGAAAGCAACTCGCGGACCTAAGTAACTAACACTTGGGGTAGCCGTACAGAACATATCGCGGACCTAAGTATCTAACACTTGGGGTAGCCGTACAGAACATATCGCGGACCTAAGTATCAAACACTTGGGGTAGCCATACAGAACATATCGCGGACCTAAGTATCTAACACTTGGGGTAGCCGTACAGAACATATCGCGGACCTAAGTATCAAACACTTGGGGTAGCCGTACAGAACATATCACGGACCTAAGTATCTAACACTTGGGGTAGCCGAACATAAGTCTCCTCGTGAGCAGCATAAGGTCTACTAGTGATATAACATGCATATCGTATACTCACATGTCTTACTCAAGCTATATATTAGCAGTGGGTTGTAAACACACAGGTTGCAAGTTTTGTTATGGGCGGGATTTGCGACTGAGTGGATTTACAATGCCATTGCTGGGAAAATCTTATTTCAAATACTTTACTTGTTAAACAAACTCTATGAACTCACCAACCTCGTGTTGACACTTTAACATGTATTTTCAGGAACTAAGCAATAGCACGCTACTGGAGGCTTTTGGCAGGGCATGGCATGGTCATAGAAGACTCTGATAAAACATTTGGGACCGCTTAACTTATTTTATGGGCCTATTTCCGCACCACTTTTCATAATGTAAATTTAACACTTCTGATTTCTCAAATACATTCTAAATGATTGTGAAAAACCGTTCTTTGTACATGCGTTGCTATACCAATTGAGTTGCACCCCAGCGACACGTAAGCTTCCGCTGGACCCGATTTTGTGGGTGAGTCATTTTCCTAGGTTACTCCCAAAATAGTAAAGCCTATGTTGTCCTAAACAAAGGAACAATGAAAGTCGAAGAATCACTCAACATGACATTCGATGAAAGTCCTCCACCAACTAAGACATCACCCTTGGTGGATGATGACTTAGATGAGGAAGAAGCCATTAAGGTCTTTGGCAAGAAAACCTTAGAAAATGACAATGAGGATTAAATAGTTGAGGTTGACGAAGTTGTCAACATTAAGGAATCCAAGAACCATCCAATAGAAAATGTCATAGGAAACCTAAACCAAATAACCCTTAGGTCACAAGCACAAAACAAAAGTAATTTCTTTTATTTTATATCTACCGTAGAACCTAAGAATGTTGGTGAAGCGATAAAGAATGAAAGCTGGGTAGTTGCCATGCAAGAAGAGTTAAATCAATTCACCGAAAACCAAGTTTGGGATCTAGTACCTCCACCTAAGAATCAAACCATCATAGGAACTAAGTGGGTATTTAGAAACAAACTCGAAGAAAATGGCATCGTAACTAGGAATAAGGCGAGGTTGGTAGCACAAGGTTATAACCAACAAGAAGGAATAGATTACGATGAAACTTATGCACCCGTAGCTAGGTTAGAGTCTATTAGGATACTCCTTGCCTATGCTTGCGCTTTAGAATTTAAACTATACCAAATGGACATGAAAAGTGCATTCTTTAATGGTTATATCAACGAGGAGGTATACGTTGCACAACCTCCGGGATTCGTTGATTTCGTAAAACCGAATCATGTTTATAAACTCAAGAAAGCACTCTATGGTCTTAAACAAGCTCCCAAAGCTTGGTACGATAGACTAAAAGCATTCTTGCTTAAACATGAATATACCATGGGAATGGTTGATAACACACTTTTCACGAAAAAAACGAAATTCACATCTCATCATTGTTCAAATATATGTCGACGACATTATATTCGGCTCAACTTGTCCAGAACTGTGGGATGATTTTTCAAAGATCATGCGTGACGAGTTTGAGATGAGCATGATGGGCGAATTAAATTTCTTCCTTGGTCTACAAATAAAACAAATGGAATATCATATCATCTTTAATCAATCTAAGTATATTAAAGAGATGCTTAAGAAATTTAGTTTAGAAGAATCTAAGCCCATGAAAACTCCCATGTCCACGGAAACGAAACTCATAAAAGATGAAGAAGGTGAGTCTGTGGATAGCACTAAGTATAGCGGCATGATAGGTATTTTATTTTATCTATGACAAGTAGGCCCGATATCATGTTTAGTGTCTGCCTTTGTGCTCGCTTCCAAGAGGATCCCAAAACCTCTCACCTTGAAGCGGTTAAGCGTATCTTCCGATACATTAAAGGCACTATACACTTGGGATTGTTTATCCCAAGGGGACCGGTGTAGAAACTATTGTCTATGCCGACTCTGATCATGCGGGAGATTATGTGGATCGAAAAAGTACGAGTGGCGTTTGTACCTTCATGGGTTGTTGTCTAACTTCTTGGTTCTCCAAGAAACAAACGGCTCTTGCTATCTCCATAACCGTAGCCGAATACGTTCAAAACAAAGGTGCTATTGACTTGAGCAAAAACCCCGTTCAACACTCTCGTACTAAACACATCAAAATTCGTCACCACTTCCTTCGCGATAACGTCCAAAAAGGAAACATTTCTATTGAGAAAGTTCTCTCTCAAGACAATATCGCCGACATCTTGACCAAACCTCTCAAACGAGAATCCTTCAACTATCTTCGTCTAGGTCTAGGAATGATGGAACATATCCCGTAAATCTTATGACTATCTAAATATTTCATCAAAAAGTTATTTATATCTTTCGATAACTCTACGTTTTGATGTTAACAAAATATGAAAACACTTTACGTCAAAATTAACGTAAACAAGCTTTTAGTCAAAATATCCAGTTTCTACGTAAATCACTCTAGGTAAGAAGAAACAAATTTACAACTTGAAAAATGATCAAAGAAGTGAATTTGTGTTTCAAACTTCACATTTTTAATGTGACAAAACATTTTTTTCAAAAATATACTTTACAAATTATTTTTGAATTATAAATAAATGTTTTAATTGGAAAAATAAGTTTAAAATTTATAACAGCTATTTTTCCCCCTAAATCAGCTCCAAACTTCCCCAAATAAACTTTCACCACTTAAAACCAAAAATGGAACGTCTTTGTCTGGCACGGTACCACGGTACCACTAAATTTAGTGGTACCATGTGGTATTTAGTGGTACCGTCCCACTATAACGGGCAAAATTTTTCTGCCTATAAATACCAGTCCAATTCACAGTTTTTGGGCATCCTTTTTCACACACAACTTTCTGAGTTTAAAACTCTTATCACATTTACTCTCCTTTGAACATTTAGTTAGTTTCTTTTGTTTAAAGAGTGATCCTATCATCCAACCAAGTGATCACATTCATTCCTTTACTAATGCAAAAGAAGAACACAAAGTATCAAGAAGATACTAGGTGCTGTAGTCATTATTTAGTGCGCTTGTAACATTTGTTACATACTTGTTGTATCCTAGCATACACCAAGTTTTTTTTTTTTTTTTTTTTTTTTTTTTTTTTTTTTTTTTTTTTTTTTTGTAATTTGTGAGTGTGGATCATTGTGATCTTGTTGAGATCTTGGAGATCTCTTGTAGCTTGTGTGCTTATGTGTTGATCAAGTAGATCAAGGGTAGATCGTGTGAAGTGTGTTTATTGTGTGATTTAGTATGGATCGTGTGGATCGTGGTAGATTGGTACTAGCTAAACTTAGTACTCGGCATTTAGCTTAGTGTCGAAAATTATGATAAATGACGTACGATTTTCTCCGCATGAAGGGAGCTTTATTGACATAGTGCTTAGAACTCTCGAGTTGGGTACTCGGGGAGTGGAGTAGGGCAAAGAAGAGCTTCGTGACCAAACCACTATAAATTTCGTTGTCTCGGTTTGATCTTTCTATCTCATTTCTTTATACTTATTGTTTATGTTAGATAGTATAGCTTAGTGTTCATATTGGTGTTGATTGATTTCACAAAAGAATTGAATCAAAGTTTTTCACAAGTAAACTTTTATAACTAACGAAAAACCGGTAAAACTATTCAACCCCCCATTCTAGTTTTCCATACTAGTTAGAAATTACATTTTTATCAAAAGGATTTTCTCAAAACCACAACAAAATGATTTTCTAACTCATAATCATAAATGGTTAAGAAAAGTGTTTAGCATTGTTAATACAAAAAGGCTATGTTAAATTTCATAATGATAAGTCTTAATGTAGTCAAGATGTAAAAATCTCCAACCAAATTGTGATAATTTTCAACACTCATTTGATTCGAAATACTTGTTAATATGTCCTACATACGTAAACTCACAACAAACACACAATCCATTAGCACATACCTTACTTCGTTGTATTGCGTTTTGCTCTAGGTTCTAACATGCCTAAGTCAACTCAACAAGACCACCATGACACCGTCCACTACATTCCTAGAAACCATCGAAAAGATAACCTCTCTCCCGATGACCAGAAAGCATTCAAGATGCTCCAAAAATGTCTTTTTCATGAAGGATGTGTTGTTGAGCAATCATTCCTTGATGATACCAACATTCGTCAAGTTTTCTCAAGAATCAATTTCCATTACCTTCTAGAAATCAATGAACAAATCGGTCTAGTCTTCGTTCTAGAATTCTGCAAAAGTGTTCAAATCATTCGTAATGATGATGGAACATTCTCTCACTCATTCATCATCAATAATCAAACCATCGTCCTACCCGTCACTGTGTTTGCCGAAATCCTTCGCATTCCATGTCATGGTGTATGTATGTATTCAAACGATTGGTCTTTTGCTAAACTCAACCAAATGGTCGATCCAAACCAGGTTTACCACACTCCTCTTGATGACCTCGTTGTGGTAAGAAATGATGTCTTTATCGAAAGAGTTTCCCTAACTCATGTCACCCAAAAATCTGAACTCATTCATCGAGATCCATTCCAAATGGAGCATTCTGAGATGTTTCCACTTTACATGACGTGGGAAGAAATCCTAAGAGAAAATGCCATTTGTCTAGCTGGAAACAAAGATCATCCCAATGCTTGTCTTGTCTACATGATCTATTGTCTCATCAGACAAGAACCTTTCAACCTCGCTTACTACATTGCCAAGAGAATGGTTAATGTCTTCAAAACCGACAAGATGGTACTTCCTTATGCAATACTTCTCATTCGCCTTGCAAGATACGTTCATAGAATGTAACCTTCACCCATGAACGATGACCATTTTCTTCTCGATCATGTCATGGTACCTCTCACCGAGAGATGTACTAAGAGGTTAATGGTTGAAGGTAAAAGGCCACATCCTCCCACCGGCTCTTTTGATGAAGTCGAAGTTGATCCAAACGACCCAATCCAAAACTATTATCTTGATCATGTCTCGTACATTAATCAACTTCCTAGCATTCCAAGTCCTTCGCAAGAATTCCAACAAACCAAGGGAATGTTTAAATGCCTTGCTCATTTTCTCATGGGTAAAAAGAAGAAGTGGAGAGGTGATAAATGTTGTGAGGTGATTATGTTTGACTTGGTTGATGTTCTCAAACAATTATGACACATTGCTTTTAAAACTTTTCATGTCTGTGATATATTTGTCTAACTTTGTGATGATCTGAAAACTCATGTAGTATGGATGGTAGAACAACCTCTTGTAGTTGTATTAATCTTAACTAGGAAATTTTACCACTTTTGATCTTACATCAAAAGTTGGTCGTTAACTTATTTGATTTAGCGTGCGTTTATTTCTCTTGCTTTCCTTGTTATCATAGACTAGAATGTTAGGTCACCATAATATAATGAAACAAGTAAAGATTTGATAGAAATATAAGAGATAAAGAGATTTGGTCGATTTACTCAATATGTGAAATAATATGACAAGAGTTTCAATAGCATATAAAATAAACCAACAAGAATAAGTGAGAGTATTACATGGTATTTATAGGAGAGCAAGCTAGGGAAACATCCCTACTTCCTTCCTTTCATTCGAATGGGCCTTAACATACGCTCATGGGCTTACTTCATAAGCCTAAGAATATAATCTAACATATAAGCCTAATATTATAGCAACCTATTACATATTTAATGACCGACACTTGATACCAGTTACACATATTCGCAACAATCTCCCCCTAAGGGTTGGTCATTAAAGGTTGCTTGACATCTTCTTTACTTCTTTGGCTTTGACGTCTCTTCAATCTTTGTTCTTTGTTCTTGTACATTGTGACATGATAATGTCGTGGTCTGCCTTTCATCAACGTCATCGTTTGTGGTGTCTTTACGTCTTCATCCAACATGCTCATATTTCATTTTACTTTGACACTTCAGACTTATGGAGTTCTTATTCTTTAACTTTGATCTTTGTCTCTTCAATTATGTAGATTCTTTGGCATAAAAGTAGAATCTTTCAGAAATGAACTTTGCTTGGATCTTTGGTGAGAACTTTATCATTAGTGATGTTGTTGATATGAGCATGTGGATCTAATGGTCTCCCTCCAAGATATTCATCGGTAGCTGCATGGTAAAGGTTAGTAATAATTTCTAATTGATCACGATGGGATTTTCTTAGAGAATTGACCACTACGATTGTTTTACTGATGAATGTCTTGATTGCATTCACCTTGGTCGGGCACATCAGCCGTCTGAATCCTATTAAGGACAGTTATCAGTACTTTGGATAAAATCTAAGTACCGACCCACATTTTCAGGACTCGATTCGTGAATGGAATCTCCTTAGCCGGATTTCTAGCACTTACAGGTTCAGACTTCGAGATAATCAACAGCATAGTGTGAAGATTCTCTCTAATCCTTACAAAGGCTGTTCCTGAATTGGATACCCTCAAGAAGGCTTACAATAGATATAATGAAGTATATCCACAATTCAGGTGAGTCGCTGAAGTACCCTGAAGTATGCCTTCACGACTGTAGACCGTTTGAAGCATAAAGTAACCACTAAGCGTAACCTACAAGGGATTACCGAAGTGACCTGCTGTCAGGGCTGTTTGATGTTGACCCTGGCAGGAATTTTCATTTGATCACTGAGAATTACAAGTGTAAATTCTCTCATAAATGTTCTGGCAGATTGCTAGGATCTGCGAAGGACTCTAAAATTTACAACTAGTGTTCTTATTGTTTGAACAACTAGTGTAGAAATATTTAAGTGTTCCTAAGAGATCTTTTGATGAATCTCATGGCTCTAGACTCGATAAGTGCATTCTGGTTTTTAGCCGTCGAAGGCATGGAGCTGAGTGCCTCCTTTTCAATATCAACACATCTCGGAGTGAGAGGTCGATAGATTATGCGAGGTTCTCCGTGAGAAATGAAACAAGTACCTTTTAAGAGATACTTGAGTGGCTAGAAGGTTAAGTGCAGTGCGTCACTGGGTCCATGACGTCTTGTCTTCAATTTGGAGGGCTATTTCTTTTCACCCTTTCATTAACTTTTCTTTTTAATTCTTCAACCCCTTCTTTCTCCTTTCATTTCTTTACTTTTTTTTTTCAATCATACCTAAGGAATTCTAGTACTAAACTATTGGTGTTGTCCCTGGGTAGATCCCTCCGGCTCTGGCGGATCATAGGACGTATTTCCTAACCTTAGTCACCTTATAACTCCATGACTATCCTATGTTGCCATAAACCATTCATTTGAAAATCTCTCAAAGTGTTTATGAATATAAGATACATTTTGTTATCACAGTGAGAGTTTTGGATTTTTCGGAAATACTCCCCCTTCACATGTGCTCATAAGTTTTTAAGATAAATTTGAACATGTTGGGTAGAGTTCGCACTTTTGAATTGATCGACTTTCAGTGAACACAACCGATTCGAGACACGCTTACATCACTAGTTAGACTAGCTTGAAATTATTACCCGGCCTGGTTATATTCAATGAAAGTTTCTTGAAACGGTACATTCTACTTAGACAAGTCCAATTCGAGACACGCTTACATCACTGGTTAGACCAGCTTGAAATTATTACCCGTCCAGGACTAGTCCTTTTGATTACTAATAGTTAATTTTCATCAATTTATTGGTTAAATCTGAGTCGAGCTCATATGAGATTCCACACAATTGTTATCATATTTTAATCACATTTTATTCTCCCCCTCAAAATAGCATATTGATGTTGTTTTTGGAAAAACACTTTGATTAAAATATGCTTTTTGAGGTTTATGGGAAGAAACTAACAAGAACTTTTTGTTTGGAACAAAGATAGTTTCAAGTACTCCCCCTCAATAAGTGAATTAACTTTTTGAGGTTTTGATTACGAGAGGGAATACTTGTTCTTGTGAGCAGAATTATGAAAAAAACTTAAATAATTTGATTAATTCTACTCAAAAGTAAGACGCTTTCACTCCTTATATTAGGATTGAGGCACTGAAGCGTACCTCAGGGACCTTTCTTTTCAAAGGTCGGGTTGTGCACTTTTATGTGTGCACAAGCCAATATGTGAACAAATCAATCAAAATAAATTCACAAATTACTCACAAACTTAGCTACTCGGGCCTTTGCAATGTTCGGATTGGGAAGCTCGGTTTGCCTCCAACATAGCTTTCAAGCCGTCTAATATGGTCATGTCGCTTCAACCTTTCTTCAATTCCTTTGATGAAGTTACGAACCTCCCTCGACTCTTTGGAATTCAACCTATGACTCTTTCCGAGCGTCAAATCATTCAACCTAGCATTCAAGCCATCATGTACTGTTTTCAATGTGTTATCACAGAACTTGTGAATTTCATCGGATCGCATGAAGTTAACACATCCAAATGCACTTCTGTAGGTGAACCCGAAGGCAGGGTCTTTCTTCAGTTGATACTGTGATGCTTCATGAATTCCAGGATATTGAAGTTGTGGTCTTGTCAGGTTGAGTTTTCGTTGGTAGCATTCAACACCTAGCTGGAGATCTTCAACTCTTTCTTGAATTATTAAACGTCTTATGAAGATTAGAAGAGAAGTGATGAAAGAATATTGCAGTGCTGTTGTGAAACGTCTCATTCTTCCTTGAACCTTTTCTAGATACAAGTCTTCAATGTCGTTCAAATTCAAGTCAGGAAAGTCAGCTTCACAGAACATGTACTCCTTTTCATCTTTCGCATGTAATCATAACCGAACTTTGTTGCAGATTCAAGAGTCATGATGGCGACAATTCTATGCGGATTTTTGACATCCTTTCTTGACTTTTCTTTGCTGCGATAGTAGATCTGTCGGCGTTCAGGCCAATGGTGAATCCCGAGTAATGCATCTCTCTTGTATGGGACTACCTCATCAACGAATATCTCAGCGTGAGTTTCTTCAATTGCTGGGTGCTCGTATCTTGCAGTAGGGATTCGATAAGTCAAAGAGGTCGCTTATTTCGGTTCAGTCTAATCCCCGCGTTGAAGATATTCCAAGTCGATGTTGAAGAAGAATTTGAAGGGAATTCTGGGTTTTTCAGGTCTTCCCACCATCGGTAAGGGCTTGGTCCAATTTGTGAAGTAAGGTCCATGCTTTCCTGAGGTGTAGTCGATATTTGACTCAGGATTGAGCCAGTCGATATCGTTGGACATTGCTCGTGCAATGTTTTCCAAGTGATATTCCAGTTCGGCTGCGCTTCCAGGTCGATCTTTCAGAAGATTGAATGCATCATTCTTGATCCGTTTTAATTCCTTCTTCGTCATCTTCTTGATACGAAACTCCTTTTTGAGAGTTTGAGTGAATTCAACTGTGTGTCCTGGTAGAGGCTCTTCATCTTCAGCCAAAGGAGGTTGAGCGTTAATCATTTCAGCAAACCACCCGTATTCAGCCGTGTTGTCATTGTCTAGCCATGAGACAACTTTTGGCTGTTTATCTTTTCGTGCCTTGTTGGCACGTTTGGGGGTTGATGATGTACAAGGTCTTGATTCAGGCTGTCCCTGGAAGTCGTCATCGGTGTAGACAAAATGATCGTCTTCATTTGGTGATCACTCAGACGCCTTAGGTTGATTATGAGTAGCGGTTGTTGTTGAAGGCTTGGCCGGTTCCTGATGTGAAGGTGAGGGACCTTAGTCGACCTTTGTTTCTTTGATTGTGAGTTAGGATCGGAATCTTCATATTCTCTTGGCCTTTTGTGAGTAGCAGCATATTCTTTGCAAGCATTCTTTGAGAGATTTATAGATACAGCAGTGTAGATTGTTGTTTCTTCTGGAGTCATGTTTGCTTTGCCAGACAATCGATCAAATATTTGAAGTTGAAGTTCTTCAAACGAGATGTACTTAGGTGGAGTAGGGATCGTGTGAAGTGTGAGAGGAGTTGTAGAGATCACCTCATTAACGATTTGTCTTATGATTGGCATGAGTTGTCCTCTCAATGGCTTCAGATACTCTTTCAAGTCATGTTGAACTACTTGTGATAAGTTTTCCTCCAAGAATTTCTCTGTGTAGCTCAATATGAGTGCATCCATGTCTCTTGATAGAAATTCATCTACTTGTTTTTTGGTTCCTTGGAGCTCACTTACTTCCTCTGCTAAGCCGGTGACCATGTTTGTCAACGTTTCAATTTGGTCTTAAAGCTTCTTCTCTTTATTAATTCGAGCTTGCTTCACAGCTTTCTTGACTGTTGCTGCTGCTTGTGAGATCATAGTGTTTATTGGTTTCTTGATTGACTTTTGTGTTGATGTTGTTTGTGTTGGTGGTGGTGATGAGTGAGTTGATGATTCAGGAATTGTAACATCTTTGATGATGTTGTCGTCCTGATTTTTGGTTGATGCTGGAGGTGAAACTGGAGGGGAAACGAGAGGTGAATCTTTAGAAATTAGAGGAGATGTTGGAGGTGAAGTTGGAGGTGATTGTATGTAGTCGTAAACTGTAATACCCATAAATCTAAAACATGCAAAAAGACCAAATTGCCCCTGGAACTTAAAATTTGATTAATAAAGCATTTGAAGTACCAAATTAATACCAAACAATTGGGAATGATCAAGATATGAACCAAAGAAATTTTTTACTATTATATTTTAGCATTGTAAAGTACAAAAAAATTATGAACACACACACAAATACATATGGGCCGATTTATGTATATTATGTAATATTATTATTAACTTTGTAAATCAATTTAAATCAAAATAAAGGAAGAGATAATCACAAATAAATTTGAAATCACACAAAATCAGAAATTGACTAATTATTTCCTTTCTTTGGCCGGAAGTTTTGCCCTCCCATCTTTATTTCACACGGTTTTAAGTTATTCCTCATTTTAAAATTACCGAAACCCTAAAAATAAACACACAAAACTCCATCTTGTTCGTGCGGTTTTTTGGAGGCTATTGAGAATTTTTCTGGTGTTCATCTGCATCTAAGGAGGCTAGGAAAAATAAGGTTGGGCTTGTGGAGTCGTTCGTTTGGTCGCTAGGCTTTTCTTTGGTCGATAATTGCATCCGAGGGGTACAAAATTATCACGGCTCATCTAAATGTTGAATCATTGTTTGGTATTTTTCCTATGATCCTTACACTACATATAACTCATATAAAATGTTAGATTTGAATCATGCAAGGTTTTGTGGCCGAATGAATTATTGATGATTAAAATACGTATAATATCTAAAATACTCCATACGATTTTTATGGGTGATGTGCTTATTTTATTCGATCATTATATGAATCATAAGACCTGGGAAAAATGCTTTCACAATTTATAGAAGCTTAGATTGATCGTTTTAATTTTAAATGTGTAAAACGTACTTAAATTCTAAAATATGTAATACGAATTTTTTGGGTGTGGAACTTATTTTATTTGAGATCTATATGAACCCTATGACTCTGGAAAAATACTCATTCGAATTTTTGTAGTATATTTTGTCCATGTCGAATTTATTTGTATATCGGGTTTTAAAATTAAAAAAAAAAAAAAAAAAAAGAAAAAGAAAAAGGAAACGTGCGATCTAGGGTTAGGGTTTTGGTTATGGTTTTGGCTAATTAATGTTGTCATAATGATGAACTAATGATTGGTTGGTGATTGGTAAGATTAGAGTTAGGGTTTTGATTTAAAAGTGTTGAACGATTTGGTTTTAAAAATGTAAGGGTGTGTTTTGTTATTTCTGAAACTTGTGGGTTATTTTTTTAATCTTAGTTAGGTCAGTAGTAATGTGTAAAAGTTATAACATGGGGTCCTTATGTGTAAAAATTAGCAAGATATGGATTTAATTGTAAATATTGTGTTCGAATTGCAAATGAAATAAATAGAGGGGTTAAAAGTGTAAATTCAGGAAACTTATGATTTTTCTGTGTTAATAATGTTATTAGGGAGTTAATATGTAATTTTGGGAATTTATGGGTTTAATGTGTAATTATTATGGAATTATGATTTAAATTATAAGTTTTATAAACTAAAGGGACTAAATGTGTAATTATGTGAAACTTGGGGGTTAACTCGTACCATACATAAAGTTTGAGGGCATATTCTGTAAATTATTAAATGTAAGGGTTAGTGGTGTAATTAAGGATATGATATGGGTTAAATTGTAAATTATGTAACTATAAGGTTTATTTTGTAATTTTGATAAATAAAGGGTGTAAATTGTAAATTATGAAACTTTATGGACTAGAGATGTGATTCTGAATAAATGATGAATTTAAAATTAGTAACTTGTGATATTTCATTTAAAACCCTTAACTTTGGAATATTTGAAATTAAAACCCTAATTTATGGAAACTTATCATATTTAACCCTGAACTATCTTAACTTGTTAAAACGTACCCTATGTCCATAATATGCTTAATTATGACTTAACTTAAGTTAAAATACTTAAACCTTCTAATTATGGAAACTTGCAAAATAAGCTTTCTAAAAATGGAAACTTGCTAAATTTGGAAACCTGCTAAAAATAGAAAGTTACTTAAAATGGAAAGGCAAGCTTAAATAAGTAATTAGAACCAATTGTAATTCTCTTCTACTCCTTTAGGTGTGAAGAAGGAAAGGTCTTGATCCTTGTCAGTGCTTTCTATTTCTTGTTTGTATTTGCATTCGTATTAAGGTACAAATATTCTACCCTTTTTCAGTAAGGGTGCCTTCGTTCTCATGACTTTGATTTTGATCCTTATTCGTTTTAAGATTTCCCTAAGCCATTGCTATGTTTCCCCTACACTTTGGTTCGTTTGTTTGATTCATTTAGACTTTGATGTTCGATATGACCCTTTTTGCTTTGAGCCTCTATAATGATCCATCTGATATTCGTTCGTTACCTTGTGATATTAGTATTCGAATCACATTCGAGGGTTCATTTGATTTTGGTAAATAGATGTGAAAACCTTTTCAATTACATTATGGAAATGCTTTGAGGAAAACTATTTTTAAAATGATGTTTATGAAATATGCGATATCACTTTTATTTAGAATTTGACTAAGCTTTTGTGAAAACCACTTTTCAAGACTAAGCTTTTGTGAAAACCGTTATTAAAGGTCATTTTTATGAAAATAATTTGATAAAGATTACTTTAAATGAACCATTTGATTATGAACCTCCGATGATGAACCCTTTGCCATGAACCTTTGATATTTGGACTTTGACTATGATTTGATGACTTAGACTATTTGAACCTTTGCTATGATTTGGGCCTTTGACCTTTGACCCTTCAGTTTGATACCCGAGCCAAGTTCGTTTCCTAGCCATGAAGGTAACATGGCCGTGTCATTTGATGCACCAGTGGCATGACTCACGTGTGGGTGAGTGATTTCTCACACCGTCCCCATATTGTTCGTAACGTGCACATTTTATTTATTATGGCCTATTTTATTGTTCGGGGGGCGTATGGGTTGCAATCCTAGGTTCGTGTCCGTGTTCGTGGACTTAACATGATTTGATATTATATATTGTTCGGTGACTGATGCTGGGTGCAATCCACGTCTTTCACATGTTCGGGAGCTAGCTACTCCATTTGAAGAATGAGGACACCCCTCATATTATCTGATTATCTGAGAGGTCTCCCCTCTATATGATTATGAAGACATGGTTACTATATTTGGTTCGTGTTCGGGCTCGTGGTGGATTACTGACCTATCCTTTTCTTTTCTTACTTTGTACCTTTGTCTATACTTATGTTTTTCCAATGCACCATACTATATCTGTTCGTTTTCTTTTGCTTTCGTTTTCGTATATATATATATATATCTGTTCACTGGGCTTTTTAAGCTCAGCCGCATTTCTTTTCCTGCGGCAGGTTTTAGTTGGAAGCTGTGTATGAGTGAAGAGACTTTTGGACTTAGAAGACCTTGATAGTTATTCTGAAGTAGAGATTATTAGAAGGATTTGTATTTGCAGACTTAGTATTTAGCTTTTGTTTCCTTTGTAGCCTTGTAGTTTCTGTATTTCATTTGTAACCTTTGAATTCTTGTATTACTTGAAATGTATGCTTTGTTTTGATCTGATATGAAGCCATTAGTGTGACATCTTTACCCTTGTCGGGTTGGGGTGTTACAATTATGGTATCAGAGAGACAGGCTGCGATTCGTAATACAATTACCCTTGGCCTGTGTAAGTTAGGACCACTAAGTTTTCCCTGTAGGCGCTCGTAAGACAACCTTTGAAAATTTGCTTTAAGATTTCCCTATAGGAACGTAAGTTTTGACCAGTGAGGAATGGGTAGACTATAAGGCATTCGTTTAAGTATCTTTGCTTCCGCATCACTCTGATTCGTGCCTTGCTTTTGGTTAGATCCTGTGGATACCACTTTTGGAAAGTGAAAGCTTATGCTTTGCACCACCTAAGATTTGAACCTGATTAAATCTTGAAGGCATTGAGAATTTCATAATAATTGCCTGACACTATTTGATCCTTATCTTCAGATTTTGACTCTGATCTCTAATCCTTTCGTTAATCATTTTGACGCCTCTTCGGGCACCCTGAGAACCTCCATGGCGATGACGTATTTGATATATTTTTTTATTTATCTCTTGCTTTTGATAAGTATCTATGAATCTTCCGACACTATTTGATTTCGTTTCACCCGTCTCAGTCCCTATGAGAAGTCTTGTGGTGTGTAACCACGAGTATAAGAATGTTTCCCCTCACTTTTGAATGATAAAGATTTGATTTGTGATCCGTCTTTCTTTGGATAGTTAACATCGATTTTATTCTGACAAGGAATTGATTGATTGATCATCCAAATATTGACAACTATCCCCCTATGTCTCATCTTTGGCGTTTGCAACAATTTTGAACTCCCTACCATGATTACCGATTGTTAAACCCTTTGCTATCTCTATTACTCTGAAGACTCATGTGTTATTTCCGCGGCTATGAAGTTTTCCTAGGACCCATTTCGTACACCAGTGAATGAACCTTATCTTGAGAGTTACTTGGCACCCTGCGTTTTCTGAATATGATTCCTGGTCGAACCACCAAGTTTTTCCACCGGAGCGTGAAGTAGGATTTGACATGATACCGAGAGATTGTCTAGTCACTAAGCGAAGGTACCTTTCAGATGTGTCCGGGATCACACCAGTTGATTTGAGCAAACCGGGAAGAGCAGCAACCGGAGACCAGGAAGCAAGTTTGCTTAAGTGTATCTTCTGGGCGTGTTTTAGTTTCGTTCGCGATAACGAAGGACGGTGACTGGAGTTATGTAGTGATTACTGAAAGCTGAATCGTATTACTGTTAGGAACCATTATTTCTCTACCCTGAAACGTCTATGTATCTGTTCAATTTCAGAACGCGAAGTTCCTTTCAGATGGAAGTATAAATTGAAGTTATCCTTGAAATCGCCTTCCGTATTTGTAACGACTACTATGACGGTTAGTGACGCTAATAGTATTAGCTAAAGCTCTGACTGTTTCGTGAAATTGATAAATAATGTTTTCTCGTGAGTACTTGGGCAAATGGTCATTGCATGACATAATAGTACATTCGAAAACGAGTAAGAGCGTGAAAATCATTTTTGCACCTTGTTAGAAATTTGTCGATCATTTGTGCTTCCTGGGAAGTTGATATTTGCTGAGACAACGATGTTCTTAATTGAGGATATCTCTTTAAATTCCGCAAGTTTTGAAAACTATCACCAAGTGGTCAAGACCGATGACAGAATGAAGAACTGAAACCTTTTTGAATTTTGCAGAAGAATTCTAGATAATGTTTACAAGTTGCGATACCATTGAGAAATTTTGTGAACCGAGAGAAACAGCTTAGTTTGATTGAGAATGGAGTTTTGGAAAAGCTGAAATAGGAATTAGCTTCCATACCTTCGGGCGGAGCGAATTTTGGGGCATTCCAGAAAGAGACTCGGTTATACTCCCTTACAGCACAGAAGGTTTTTCGTATGCATCAAGACAACTAGAAACATATCAGAAGAATTATTTCACTGCCTGACCTGGAGTTGACAACAACGGCGGCTACCCTGAAGAGTGAAGACATTCCTTACAAGGTGGAAGTGTTGGCGATGCAGAAGATCCAGTCAAGATGGCGAACCGGATACTGATGAAGACGTGCAGTCTCACTTCCCTATTCATCTTGGTTGTACTAAGATGAATTGAGAGTGGAAGCAGACTGGATAATGATGGAATTTATAGAGCATGCTAGAAATTCACATTACTCCATCACATTCCAAGAAGAACTGCAGGAGGCTCGACGAACCAAACACAAGTTCCCGATTTTGGATTCACTTCCCGATTGATGGATAGACGAAGACAGATTAACCGGACTGAGGAGATTGGACGTGTTGAATGAACGGATTTTTGAAACAGACCCTTTACGTTTGGAAGAATTGATTCTATGAAGGCCGAAGTTCTTGGCGCCTAACTTTGATTTCCGTTGACCCTCTTAAGTTTCGTTATAAAGTAATAAGATCCTCTTACGATTTAAGTTCCCTAGAAGCATTTCAGTTCGTGTTTATTTTTCGTATGTTCGGTGATGGCTTTGTTTTGAGAGATTTTGGCGAATTGTGGAAGATATGATGCTTGTGACGACGTACCTCACTTCTGCTAGGCAATCTGGGATTTTGATACTCTTGCGAATAGTTTTGTTTTCCCTCTTGACTAAGGCATTCGATTTTAGTTGACCTCTGAGACTGTAGATGTACTAGGTGGATTAAGATAGGTGGTTTTGATTACGACTTGAGATAAAGTATGACCATCATGAGGGCATATTTATATGATGCCAGTATTATGACGTCTGGCCAACGTGATAATACTTACATCATATAACGTGCACTTGTTGTGGGCATAGGATATCTTGGGGAGTACCTAAGAAGTTTAGAATTTGAATCTCCGTTGGATTATCTGTGATTAGTGAGACTTTAAGTTCATCCTATCTATGCGTATACTCTGCTTTCGTTCATTAGTTATCTGGATGAGTTTGGACTCTCGTTTTGCATGCTGTTGACCTCAGTCATATATCTTGAAAACTCCTTGTAGAGCTCTTCGCTGTTGACGCAGTTAAGTTTATTTGAAATCTTGTTCGTATTCCATATGAGCTTTCTAGAAGATTCGCTTATCGTCCATTTTATGTTGCATGGACTTTTTAATCAGGATCAACTTATTTTGTCTCCTTCTGAGAAATTTGAAACCACCTCATTTTGATTCGAGTCATGAGAAACTATTTGGTCTGAAGATCTTTTGGAAGAACCTCCTCGGGCGTGAGAATGTTTGTGACGAACTTCTGCGACTTGCTACGATTTCGTTTAACCTTGCGACTTCAAATTTCGAGGACGAAAATTTTCTTTTAGAGGGGAAGAAGTTGTAATACCCAAAAATCTAAAACATGCAAAAAGACCAAATTGCCCCTGAAACTTAAAATTTGATTAATAAAGCATTTGAAGTACCAAATTAATACCAAACAATTGGGAATGATCAAGATATGAACCAAAGAAATTTTTACTATTATATTTTAGCATTGTAAAGTACAAAAAAATTATGAACACACACACAAATACATATGGGCCGATTTATGTATATTATGTAATATTATTATTAACTTTGTAAATCAATTTAAATCAAAATAAAGGAAGAGATAATCACAAATAAATTTGAGATCACACAAAATCAGAAATTGACTAATTATTTCCTTTCTTGGGCCGGAAGTTTTGCCCTCCCATCTTTATTTCACACGGTTTTAAGTTATTCCTCATTTTAAAATTACCGAAACCCTAAAAATAAACACACAAAACTCCATCTTGTTCGTGCGGTTTTCTGGAGGCTATTGGGAATTTTTCTGGTGTTCATCTGCATCCGAGGAGGCTAGGAAAAATAAGGTTGGGCTTGTGGAGTCGTTCGTTTGGTCGCTAGGCTTTTCTTTGGTCGATAATTGCATCCGAGGGGTACAAAATTATCACGGCTCATCTAAACGTTCGAATCATTGTTTGGTATTTTTCCTATGATCCTTACACTACATATAACTCATATAAAATGTTAGATTTGAATCATGCAAGGTTTTGTGGCCGAATGAATTATTGATGATTAAAATACGTATAATATCTAAAATACTCCATAAGATTTTTATGGGTGATGTGCTTATTTTATTCGATCATTATATGAATTATAAGACCTAGGAAAAATGCTTTGTTGGGCTATAAAAGTCAAAGTACTGCTACTCAAGTCAAAGTACTGCTGTTTGATTAAAGTACTGCTGCTCGTTAAAGGACTGCCATGCAAATAGTTTAAGGACTAATGTGTAATTCTAGAATATTCGTATTAGATTAGAGTTATATTTAGAATTTACTTGTCGTTCAAGTATTGTAAACCGACTAGGGTTTTCCTTGTGCCTATAAAAGGATCCCTAGATTGGTATTAGAGATATATGTGTTTTAGAGAGACAAGATATAGTCGATTAGTGATATACGATTATTAGAGTTTAGAGTTTGTTAGTGAATCTGTGTAAGAAAGCAGGTTCAAGGTTTTAATAATATTCAAAGTCGTTTATTAAATTCTTCTTAGCTTTGTTGAAGTAGATTCCGCATACTTAGCAAAGTATATCAGTGTTTCACTATTAATAGGTTTGAATTCATTCAAAACTGTTAAACCGTAGACAAGCTACAAGTTAGTTTGGTCAGAGTATAATCGATCCAACAAGTGGTATCAGAGCTTGTGTGGAGACTCTGATTAAGAAGAAACCCTTAAAACCGATTTATCAACAAACCCTTAACAATGTCGACTGAAGCTGCACCTATCCCATCCATCACCTCACTTAGAATTCCTATCATCAAGAAGGGAGAATATGATCTCTGGAGCATGAAGATGAGACAGTACCTTGCTATTACTGACCATGCTCTATGGGATGTAATTGTCAATGGTAATGTTGTTCTTGATGAACCTCTACAAATTGAAGGACAACCCAAACCACCTCAACCACCCTTACCAGCTGCTACAAAGAGAAATCAAGATAAGGCTCTCAACATACTGTTGTCTGCTATTCCTGATGGTCACCTACTGAAGTTCCATGATGCTAAGGATGCAAAACAATTATGGGCTGCGATCAAAACAAGATTTGGAGGTAATGACGCTTCAAAGAAGATGCATAGAAACTTATTGAAGCAGCAATTTGAAACCTTCACTGTCGGTGAAAGAGAAAGTCTTGATGCTGCCTATGACAGATTCCAGAATCTACTTAGTATGCTAGAACTATATGGAGCAGAGGTATCTGTTGAAGATGCAAATTTGAAGTTCTTAAGGAGTTTGCCATCTGTCTGGCATGTGGTTGCTACTATGATTAGAGGACAACCTGGATTGGAGTCTATGGACTTTGATGATCTCTATAACAATCTGAAAGTGTATGAGCAAGAGATGAATGGTCATAGTTCTCAGAAAACTCACAACATAGCTTTTGTATCGTCTGAAAACAGAAGCAGTACTTCCACTAAAATTACTGCTTATCCTTCTCAAAGTACTGTTGGTGATTCACAGCATGTTTGCACAACCTCAACTACCCCCAACCCATCACCAACTAACAACACCAATTCTGATGAAATTGTATGTTCCTTCTTTGCACAACAAGCCACTTTACCTGTTACCTATCAAGAAGACTTGTTGCAGATTGAAGAAGATGCTTTAGAAGAGATTGACATAAGATGGCAAGTAGCTATGATCACTGCTAGGATCAAGAAGTTCATGAACAAGACAGGAAGGGGAATTGATTTCAAAGCTAAACAAGGTATCACTTTTGACAAATCTAAGATTGAATGTTTCAATTGTCAAAAGCTTGGACACTTTGCAAGGGAATGCAAGTTTGCAAAATATCAGGCAAACAGGATGATTGAACAACCCAAGGTTGAAAGAAAGGAGGTTCCTATTACTGAATCACAACCAAAAGCTTTGGTGGCTCAAGAAAATTTAGCAGAAATTGACTGGAGTGCTGAATTTGATGATGAACCTGTAACCTATTCTATGGTTGCAATGGAAGAGTTTGATTGGGGCACAGCTTTTGATGAGGAACCTGGATATGCTGCTTTGGAATCAAGAGATGGTCTTGGAAGCTTTGACTGGAGCATGGAGGATGAAGATGAACCTGTTCAGATTGCTATGGTAGCCACTTCACCAAGTTCATCCAATGTCTCTGAGGTATGCTCTAAGTGTAATGATGTTTATCAAAAGTTGCTTAAAGATTATGTGACTGAAAGAGATAATTGTAGAACAGCTAGGTCTGAGGTAGCTGGATATCAATTAACTTTAGAGTCAATGGAAGCCAAAATTTTAACACATGAAAATAATGAAATAGCTTGGGCAGAAAAATATGAGCAACAAGATTACCAATTGAAATTAAGTGAATGGAAGTTAGGATGTAAGGTGTCTGAATTAGAAAAGATTACTAAGGAAAGAGATACTTTGTTAGAAAGACTTGGTAGTATTAAACAGGCTGGTCTATCACATGTTCAATTTGTTGAAAAACAAAGAGTCATAAACAGTAGAGCTGGACTAGGTTATGGTGAAGCTAGTAGTTCAGATGAGACCTCACCTAGTGATAAGGAAGAAACTCCACCTAGTGCTAAGGAAGAGATTCCACCTAGTGATGATGACCTTACAAGCTCAGAAGAAAACACATCTAGGAATGAGGAACCAATTAGTGAATCACCTCCTGAGTTTAAGAAAGATAAGGAGTATCACTCAGTTCCTCCACCTACTGGTCAGTTTCAACCTGCTAGGACAGATGTTTCTCGTTATGGTGTAGACAACCTAGAGTTTAGGAAGAAGCTTAATGGTAGAATTAGTTCTGAGAAACCTAAGAATGATTTTCAAAGGGGTAATGATCAAAAGTTTCCTACAGCCTTTCAAAAACAAGCAGTACCTCCAAAAACTTTTCAAAGTACTGCTGGACATTCAGCAGTACCTCCAAGAGAAACTTTTCAAAATATTGCTTACTACAGGAAACCTTTTAATCATAGAAGAGGATTTGGGAATATGGAGAGAAAGTTATGTTATGTCTCTTATAGTCCTGATCACTTGATTAAGCACTGTGACTTTCATTCAGAATACTTAAGTCAGTTTCCAAAGAATAGACCTCCCACCCATAAGCCAAGAGAGACTAGACCAGTTTGGAATCAATCAAATAGGGTAAACCATAGTAACTTCTCAAAAGACTATAGGTACCCTCACCAGAAAAGAATGTTTTCCAAATCACCAGTACCTTCACACTCTGATAAGTCTCAAGAAGTACCTTCTCAAAGGACTGATAAGTTTTCACCCACTCATGGTACTGCTAGCAATTTTTCACATAGAAGACCTAAGAGATTCAATTCACATAAAAGGTCTTATACCTCAAGCAAAGTACCTAGCTCAGAGAAACCTAAGGTCAAACGAAATTGGGTTAAGAAAGAAAGTACTGATGGGGAACAAGAAGTACTTTCATCAGATAAGGGTGAAACAGGGAGTGTTGTTGATATTGCAACACAGGACATGGGACCAACTCAAATAATCATTGACCATGCCTTTAAAACCAGTGGAGATTACATACTGAAGGAATTCAAGTATGTCACTCCACAAGGGGAACACAAGTCAGTAATGGCTTGGGTTCCTAAAAGAAACTAACCCTTTTCTTTAATGTGCAGGGCAACCCAGAGGAGGAGCTTAAAGATCATATTATTGTGGATAGTGGTTGCTCTGGCAGCATGACAGGGGACAAGGAGATCCTGTCAGATTTTAAGGCATATTATGGAGGAAGAGTTGCATTTGGTAATGATCCTGATGGAGGAAGAATCACTGGCAAAGGAACAATCAAGGCTGGATGTATTGATTTTGAGAATGTTAGATATGTAAAGGAGCTCAAGTTCAACTTATTGTCAGTATCTCAAATTTGTGACAAGAAGTATCCAATTCTGTTTACTGATACAGAATGTCTCATTCTCTCCCCTGAGTTCAAATTTGTTGATGATCACTTGGTGACATTGAGAGTACCAAGAACCAATGATGTATACAGTTTAGACTTAAAGAGTCTCAATTCTGCTGGAAGAGCAACATGTTTAATAGCAAAGGCATCATTGGAAGAAGCACATCTGTGGCACAGAAGACTAGGTCATGTTAATTTTAAGAACATCAACAAGTTGGTCAAAGGAAATTTAGTTAAAGGTTTACCTTCCAAAACATTCAAGGCTGATCATTCATGTTTGGCTTGCAAGAAGGGTAAACAACATAAAGCTTCATGTAAGAAGCTTGAGGAAAGAGATATTAGAGAACCTTTGGAGTTGCTACACATGGATCTGTTTGGACCAGTTTCAGTAGAAAGTTTAAACAAGAAGAAGTACTGCTTGGTTGTGACAGATGATTGTAGCAGATTTAGTTGGGTCTTTTTCTTGGGATTCAAAGATGAAACCTTTGATGCTATCCATGACCTGATAGTAGCCCTTGAAAATCAATTAAGACTCAAAGTAAGAGGTATTAGATGTGACAATGGAACAGAATTCAAGAACAAGCATATGGATGAATTTTGTGCCAAGAAAGGGATCAAGAGAGAGTTTAGCATTGCTAGAACACCACAGCAGAATGGTGTTGCAGAAAGAAAGAACAGGACTTTGATAGAAGCAGCTAGAACAATGCTTGCAGATTCCAAATTACCTATTCTCTTTTGGGCTGAAGCTATAAGTACTGCTTGCTATGTGTTGAATAGAGTTTCAGTAACTAAACCTCAGATGAAGACACCTTATGAGTTACTCATGGGAAAGAAACCAAATATTCGTTTTCTAAAACCTTTTGGCTGCTCTCTGACTATTCTAAATACCATTGACTCTCTGGGAAAATTTGATGGTAAGTCAGATGAAGGATATTTATTGGGTTATTGTACAAATAGCAAAGGATTTAGAGTTTATAACAGGAATACCAGAAAGGTACAAGATTGTCTTCATGTTGAATTTTTGGAAGATAAGGAAACTCAGAAAGGTAAAGGTCCTGATTGGATGTTTGATCTTGATCTCAAGCTCACACCATCTATGAATTATGTTCCTGTTAGAGAAGAGAATCAGGCTAATTACAAAGAAGATGATTCACAGTACATTGTTCATGGAGTCAATGTCTCATCAGAAGAAGTTCCTGCCAAAGACCCTGAAGTTGCTGTTGAGGAACAAAGTACTGCTCAGCCTTCTCATACAGTATCTGATGAAGATCAAGCCATACAAGAAGAGCTTAATAGGATGCTGTTTCAAGAAACTATCGCACAATCCTATGAAGATGAACAAAGGAAAGCTTATGAGGCTGCAAAGCAAAAGGGTAAATTTCAAGATACTGCCCACAGTACTTTAGATCAAAGTACTGATGATCCTTTTGACAGTACTTCTGATGTATTAGAGCTATCAAATTGGAACAATGCTGATGATTCCAATATTGATGATGATGATTTAGTTGATGCTAACATTCCTGGATTAGAAGAAATTGATGATGAGCTTAATCCAGAAGGTATTTTCTCTAATGAAGGCATAGATATTACTAACTTGGAGTCTGATCTTCCAGTACCACCAACTCCTACATTGAGAATTCATAAAGCTCATCCTCAAAGTAATATTATTGGATCACCCTCTTCAGGAGTGGTTACAAGGAACAAAGTTAAAGGACTTTCTAAGCAACATACTGCTTTACTTAGCTTTGTTTACAAACAAAACAGGATGAATCACAAGGATCAACAAACATGCCTGTTTGCTTGCTTTCTATCTCAAGAAGAACCCAAAAAGGTAGCTCAAGCTTTAGCAGATGAAAGTTGGGTTGAAGCCATGCAAGAGGAGCTTCTACAATTCAAGCTTCAAGAAGTCTGGGTATTATGTGATTTACCAGATGGCAAAAGAGTCATTGGTACAAGATGGGTTTTCAGAATCAAAAGAGATGAAAGAGGGAATGTTATCAAAAATAAAGCAAGATTGGTTGCACAAGGATATCGCCAAGAAGAAGGAGTGGATTATGATGAAGTGTTTGCTCCTGTTGCAAGGATAGAGGCAATAAGGTTATTTCTTGCCTTTGCATCATACATGGGATTTCCTGTCTACCAAATGGATGTGAAAAGTGCTTTCCTTTATGGCACAATTTCTGAGGAAGTTTATGTTAAACAACCTCCTGGTTTTGAAGATCCTGCACATCCAAACAAAGTCTACAAAGTGATCAAGGCACTATATGGCCTTCATCAAGCTCCCAGAGCTTGGTATGAGAGACTCTCAAATTTTCTATTACAACATGGTTATAGGAGAGGAGCAATTGATAAGACTTTGTTCATCAAGAGGGATAAGAAAGACATTATGTTAGTCCAGGTATATGTGGATGACATTATATTTGGAGCTACAAAGAAGTCTATGGTGAAAGAATTTGAAGATCTTATGCAGAAGGAGTTTCAAATGAGTTCTATGGGAGAATTAACCTTCTTTTTGGGTCTTCAAGTTAGACAGACAAGAGATGGAATCTTCATTAACCAAGAAAAGTATGTTGCAGACATACTTAAAAGATTTGATCTTCCAAATCTTAGGCCTGCCACCACACCCATTGATAAAAATAAACCCTTAGGCAAGGATGAAGATGGACAAGCTGTGGATGTCAAGCTTTACAGATCTATGATTGGTTGTCTTATGTACTTAACTGCATCAAGACCTGACATCATGTTTGCTGTTTGCTTATGTGCAAGATTTCAGGTTACACCCAAGGTTTCTCATATGTATGCAGTCAAGAGGATTTTTCGATATCTCAAGCATCAACCAAAGTTAGGATTATGGTATCCTAAGGAGTCACCTTTTCACTTAGAAGCCTTTTCAGATAGTGACTATGCAGGGGATAACTTTGATAGAAGATCAACCTCAGGAGGATGTCAATATCTTGGAAGAAGATTAGTCTCCTGGCAATGTAAGAAGCAAACCATTGCTGCAACCTCCTCTACTGAAGCAGAATATGTTGCTGCTGCAAGCTGTTGTGGACAAGTTTTGTGGATGCAAAATCAACTCTTGGATTATGGATTCAATTTCAAGAATACTCCTATTAACATTGATAATGAGAGTACCATTTGCATTGTGAAGAATCCTGTTTATCACTCCAAGACCAAGCACATTCAGATTAGGCATCACTTTATCCGGGATTGTTATGAGCACAGGCTTATAAATGTGGTTAAGGTTCACACAGATGATAATGTAGCTGATCTACTCACTAAGGGATTTGATGTTTCAAGATTCAACCACTTAGTTGTGAGCATTGGGATGATTAACTACTAGGCTACATTTGAGGGGAGGCTTTAGTATTAGTTAGAATACTTTCTATTCTGTCTTAATGAAAGTATTGGTTTTTAGTAATTTAGTTTAGCCTATATGTTGTATTTGAGGGGAGGCAACATTAGCTATTAGTTAGAACTTAAGCATGAACCTTTTACAAGTTCTTGGTTTTAGTTGGAGTATCGATTGTGGATAACAAGATGGAACGTACTGCTTTGTTGCTCAAAGTACTGCTTCAGCAACGTACTGCTTCAACGTACTGCTTACGTGGACGTACTGTTCCAACGGTCAAAAATTGTGGGGCTCTGGTTAATTAATTCCTTACGGCGGAGATAATAAGTTAATCTAAACGGTAACTTTATTATTAAGAGTTTGATTTATTTTCATCCTATTTAAAGAAACTCACTCCTATTTCCCCGCCTTTTACCGTATTTGAGATCCCTCATTCGCTATTACATCACAATCTTTATATCAAAATACATATTCAAAGCGAATTCTTCTCTACCAACTCATCATGGCTAATCGCCTTACTGTTAGCAAACATAATATGATCGCAAATTTGGACAAGACAAGGGATAATCTTGATTTTCATGCGATCATTGATTTCTTAACTGGGTCTTCCATCAACTACTCTATTTTAGTTGACCCTGATGTTATTGGTCCCTGGATGCAAGAATTTTGGGCTACTGCAACGAAAGAAGGTGATTCGTTGATTAGGGCTACGGTTGCTGGGCGAGCAATTAAGATTACTGAGGCCACGATTAGGGATGTGTTGATGTTTGATGATGAAGGAGGGGCTGTTCGTTTTGAAAAACAAGTGCTTTGGGACACTTTAAGTGATTTAGGTTATGAAGGCGATCTGACGAAGCTTACTTTTCAAAAGCCTTTGTTTTGTTCTCATTGGAAGTACCTAATTCACGTTCTGCTTCATTGTTTGAGTCCCAAGAGTACTTCTTTTGATCAATTTGGTCAAAATATTGCATCTGCATTAGTGGGTTTAGCTACCGATCGAAGATTCAATTTTTCAAGACTCATTCTGGATGGTATGCTTACACATATTGGTAATGGTTCACCATTTTTGATGTATCCAAGGTTTGTTCAGTTATTCTTGAACAATCAACTTGAGGATGTCCCTAAACCTCAAAGTTTTCTACCCACTGTCAAACTTCCATCAAAGGTGTTTACTTTTCTATCTAAACAAAGTGCAAAGTTTTCTGGAACCAACACACCTTTGACTGCTCATATATTGGGAGTTGCACAAGTTGTAAGAGATGCAGAGCAAGAGCAAGAGCAAGAAGCAAATTCTGAGTCAGCAAGCCAAGAGTCTCCTAGAGAAGTTAGTATTCCTCAACCTACTGCTTCTCAACATTCTGCTACTAGGGAAGGTACTGCTCCTATGGACATTCCTACTCATGAGGAGTCAGACCAAGGTATGAATAATCCACCATCTCCTATTGATGATTCTTCCACAAATGTGTCTAAACAATTTGAAGAAGAGGAGGTAGAATTGGACAATTATGCTTTAACAAGGGAGTTAAAGAGGTTGAAGAAGGAGAGTGAGGCTCAAGCTGCTAAGATAGACAAATTAAAGACTAAGTTTCAAAAATTGAAGAGGTATGTTTGGCCACTAGTTCAACACCATAGATTATGGGTGAAGTCTCAGAAGAAGAGTGGTAGGATACCTACAAAGATTTCTAAGAAGAAAAAGTCTAAGAAGCAATCTTCATTCCAATTGGGGAGGAATTTAGAGAATTTGAATGAAGATGATGTTGGTTTTAAACAAGATTTGAATGAAGATGATGCTGGATTTATGGATGATACTCAGAGGACACCACCTGAAAATATTCCTCAAGATACTGTTGAAAGGAAAAGTGATGAAACAGAGCAAATAAATTTGGAAGAAGCTACTGTTGAAGTGAGAAGTGGTGATACTGAGGAAATAAACTTAGAAGGAGCTGAAGTTGAAAGAACTGCTCAAGAAAGTACTGCTCAACAAGGTACTGAGAGGCAATTCACTGTTACACCTAGAACCTTAGATTTTGAAGAGGATATTGGTCCTTCAATTCAAGTTCAAGAGGAAGTAGGTCCTTCTAAACCAGCTCAAGAGATAGATCCAAAAGATAAAGGCAAAGGGATTTTGATAGAAAAGAAGAAGAAGAAGATGACATTGGCACAGTTAAGACAAATTCAGGTTGCCAAAAATGAGGAAGCAGCTAGAATATTACAAGCAGAGATAGATGCTGAAGAATCAAGGAAGAATGTTCAATCAAGAAGGCCAATTAGTAAAGCTAGAGAAAGGAATGATATGATGACTTATTTGAAAGGTCAAGGATACACAGGATTAGTTAGATTGACATATACAGAGATGAAGGATCTGTATGATGCTGTTAGAGAAGCTATTCAAAGAGATGTTGCAGGCATTATTTCTTTTGAAGATGACAAGCTTGAAGATAAAAGAAAGGAAAGAGCTGCTACAAGAAGCTCAAAGAGGAAAAGAGTCACTGATGAACAGCCATCAAAGAAGTTCAAGGAAGCTGTTGAATTAAGAACAGACACAGTTGATGAGCTCAGAAATTATCTTAGAGTTGTTGACTTTGAGAATCCAAAATTGAAAGAAGATACTGATAAGAAGTCCAAGATATCTACTTTTTCAGTTGTAGAATCTAAACAGCAACAAATGGTTTTGAAAGCAACAGCATGGTGTTAGTACTTGTACTACACAACAAATGGTAATCAACTCACCATGTTTAATAAACAAGAAAGAGTTTGACTCATCATGAGGGTACGGCTCTGATGTGATTATCAAATCCGTTTTTAGTTGGCAATTTACTAAAAATTGTATGGTTTTCAACTCACCATATCTATATTAGTGAAGAGTTGGCTAGCCCACAAGATAATGGCTTTGTGGTAAAGGCTGTGGAAAACCATTATATGGTAATTAGTTCACCATGGTAGTGATTGTACTAAAAGAACTAGCTAGTCCAAAAGCAAACGGCTATTTGGTAAAGACTACTCAAATCCGTTGATAGCTGATGATTTGCTAAAAATCATATGGTTATCAATGTACCATGGTTTTTCTTAAATCTAAACATTGGCTACTCCAGAGTTAAATGGCTTTGGTAAAGAGACATCAAAATCCATTAAGTTTTCAATGATTCACCTCTCACAGGAGTTAACACACCTGGAAGTGATGAGAATAGTATGAAACTTTTAAGATATGATGTACATATTGCCAATATGATGCTGAGTTGCTGAAAAGATCTGATGCTGAAAAGAATTGTTGCTGATGAAGATTGAAGATACTGTTTGCATTGATGATGACAAATTAATAACGAGTCAGGTTTGAAGAAACAACCTTTCCTTGAAAGATAAAGTATTGAAGTTAAAGACATACAAAGAAACTTGAAATCAAGCAAGTAGAATTCAAGTTAGGGGAGGATTGTTGGGCTATAAAAGTCAAAGTACTGCTACTCAAGTCAAAGTACTGCTGTTTGATTAAAGTACTGCTGCTCGTTAAAGGACTGCCATGCAAATAGTTTAAGGACTAATGTGTAATTCTAGAATATTCGTATTAGATTAGAGTTATATTTAGAATTTACTTGTCGTTCAAGTATTGTAAACCGACTAGGGTTTTCCTTGTGCCTATAAAAGGATCCCTAGATTGGTATTAGAGATATATGTGTTTTAGAGAGACAAGATATAGTCGATTAGTGATATACGATTATTAGAGTTTAGAGTTTGTTAGTGAATCTGTGTAAGAAAGCAGGTTCAAGGTTTTAATAATATTCAAAGTCGTTTATTAAATTCTTCTTAGCTTTGTTGAAGTAGATTCCGCATACTTAGCAAAGTATATCAGTGTTTCACTATTAATAGGTTTGAATTCATTCAAAACTGTTAAACCGTAGACAAGCTACAAGTTAGTTTGGTCAGAGTATAATCGATCCAACATGCTTGCACGATTTATAGAAGCTTATATTGATCGTTTTAATTTTAAATGTGTAAAACGTACGTAAATTCTAAAATATGTAATACGAATTTTCTGGGTGTGGAACTTAGTTTATTTGAGATCTATATGAACCCTATGACTCTAGAAAAAATACTCATTCGAATTGTTGTAGCATATTTTTTCCATGTCGAATTTATTTGTATATCGGGTTTTAAAATTAAAAAAAAAATAAAAAAAAAAGAAAAAGGAAACGTGCGATCTAGGGTTAGGGTTTTGGTCATGGTTTTGGCTAATTAATGTTGTCATAATGATGAACTAATGATTGGTTGGTGATTGGTAAGATTAGAGTTAGGGTTTTGATTTAAAAGTGTTGAACGATTTGGTTTTAAAAATGTAAGGGTGTGTTTTGTTATTTCTGAAACTCGTGGGTTATTTTTATAATCTTAGTTAGGTCAGTAGCAATGTGTAAAAATTATAACATGGGGTCCTTATGTGTAAAATTAGCAAGATATGGATTTAATTGTAAATATTGTGTTCGAATTGCAAATGAAATAAATAGAGGGGTTAAAAGTGTAAATTCAGGAAACTTATGATTTTTCTGTGTAAATAATGTTATTAGGGAGGTAATATGTAATTTTGGGAATTTATGGGTTTAATGTGTAATTATTATGGAATTATGATTTAAATTATAAGTTTTATAAACTAAAGGGACTAAATGTGTAATTATGTGAAACTTGGGGGTTAACTCATACCATACATAAAGTTTGAGGGCATATTTTGTAAATTATTAAATGTAAGGGTTAGTGGTGTAATTAAGGATATGATATGGGTTAAATTGTAAATTATGTAACTATAAGGTTTATTTTGTAATTTTGATAAATAAAGGGTGTAAATTGTAAATTAAGAAACTTTATGGACTAGAGATGTGATTCTGAATAAATGATGAATTTAAAATTAGTAACTTGTGATATTTCATTTAAAACCCTTAACTTTGGAATATTTGAAATTAAAACCCTAATTTATGGAAACTTGTCATATTTAACCCTGAACTATCTTAACTTGTTAAAACCTACCCTATGTCCATAATATGCTTAATTATGACTTAACTTAAGTTAAAATACTTAAACCTTCTAATTATGGAAACTTGCTAAATAAGCTTTCTAAAAATGGAAACTTGCTAAATTTGGAAACTTGCTAAAAATAGAAAGTTACTTAAAATGGAAAGGCAAGCTTAAATAAGTAATTAGAACCAATTGTAATTCTCTTCTACTCCTTTAGGTGTGAAGAAGGAGAGGTGTTGATCCTTGTCAGTGCTTTCTATTTCTTGTTCGTATTTGCATTCGTATTAAGGTACAGATATTCTACCCTTTTTCAGTAAGTGTGCCTTCGTTCTCATGACTTTGATTTCGATCCTTATTCGTTTTAAGATTTCCCTAAGCCATTGCTATGTTTCCCCTACACTTTGGTTCGTTTGTTTGATTCATTTAGACTTTGATGTTCGATATGACCCTTTTTGCTTTGAGCCTCTATAATGATCCATCTGATATTCGTTCGTTACCTTGTGATATTAGTATTCGAATCACATTCGAGGGTTCATTTGATTTTGGTAAATTGATGTGAAAACCTTTTAAATTACATTATGGAAATGCTTTGAGGAAAACTATTTTTAAAATGATGTTTATGAAATATGCGATATCACTTTTATTTAGAATTTGACTAAGCTTTTGTGAAAACCACTTTTCAAGACTAAGCTTTTGTGAAAACCGTTATTAAAGGTCATTTTTATGAAAATCATTTGATAAAGATTACTTTAAATGAACCATTTGATTATGAACCTCCGATGATGAACCCTTTGCCATGAACCTTTGATATTTGGACTTTGACTATGATTTGATGACTTAGACTATTTGAACCTTTGCTATGATTTGGGCCTTTGACCTTTGACCCTTCAGTTTGATACCCGAGCCAAGTTCGTTTCCTAGCCATGAAGGTAACATGGCCGTGTCATTTGATGCACCAGTGGCATGACTCACGTGTGGGTGAGTGATTTCTCACACCGTCCCCATATTGTTCGTAACGTGCACATTTTATTTATTATGGCCTATATTATTGTTCGGGGGGCGTATGGTTTGCAATCCTAGGTTCGTGTCCGTGTTCGTGGACTTAACATGATTTGATATTATATATTGTTCGGTGACTGATGCTGGGTGCAATCCACGTCTTTCACAAGTTCGGGAGTTAGCTACTCCATTTGAAGAATGAGGACACCCCTCATATTATCTGATTATCTGAGAGGTCTCCCCTCTATATGATTATGAAGACATGGTTACTATATTTGGTTCGTGTTCGGGCTCGTGGTGGATTACTGACCTATCCTTTTCTTTTCTTACTTTGTACCTTTGTCTATACTTATGTTTTTCCAATGCACCATACTATATCTGTTCGTTTTCTTTTGCTTTCGTTTTCGTATATATATATCTGTTCACTGGGCTTTTTAAGCTCAGCCGCATTTCTTTTCCTGCGGCAGGTTTTAGTTGGAAGCTGGGTATGAGTGAAGAGACTTTTGGACTTAGAAGACCTTGATAGTTATTCTGAAGTAGAGATTATTAGAAGGATTTGTATTTGCAGACTTAGTATTTAGCTTTTGTTTCCTTTGTAGCCTTGTAGTTTCTGTATTTCATTTGTAACCTTTGAATTCTTGTATTACTTGAAATGTATGCTTTGTTTTGATCTGATATGAAGCCATTAGTGTGACATCTTTACCCTTGTCGGGTTGGGGTGTTACATAAACGGTTTTCTTTGCTAACTCTTCTTCTTCAAGTTGCTTTAACCTTATTTATTCATCTTCTTTTGCTTTCTCCTCCAATGCAACTTCAAGTGCGGCCTTCTTCAGATCTTCCTCGGTTATCACTAAGTTTTCCTCCATGTTCATGTCTTGATCATCAGCATGCTCATAAACATATTCAGTCATAACAGTGTTCCCTTCCTCATCCTTTTGCTCTTCGTTACCAGGTTGATTAACTGGATCCGACGTTGGTGCAGTAATGGTGTTCCCTTCTCCACCGGGTTGATTAACCGGAAGGAGTTGGGTGTTACTGCTTGTACCTCTTTCCTCATTGGGTTCAAGAACTGGACTATGAGGTGGTTGAGGAAAGTTTCTGCTGATTTTAGATGCTTGAACAAGATCATCATGTTCCATTTCCTCTTGAGTGCGAACATTGGAGACTTTACTCTTGAGTTTCCGTTTGTCTAACAATTTCGACTCATTATCATCTTCTTGATCTTCATCATCACCGAATTCTTTATTAATCTCTTTAAAGATTATTCCCCTTCTTCTATTTAAGAATCCAAGCTTAACTTCTTTGCCAATTCGGTTACTGGGTCATCATTTGCTGCATCTTCTCTGTGAACTACAGCTTCCTCATCTGTCTCAGTGTCAGATTATGAGTTATCAGAAGGTTCTGGAGATGGTTCTGGTGTAGGTTCATCCTTGAGAAGAGTTACTGGCACTCTTCTTTTTCTGACCTTAGGAGGTGCTGGCTTTTTTTGTTTTGTTGTGCTTGGAGTACTTCCAGCTTTGTTTGTCGTCCTAGACTTTTGACTTCGTGTTTTCACTGGAGATGATTGTGAGTCATCCTCAGTGAATCCAACGTTTCCATTTATAACTGTCGCGTCATATTTTCTATAGTTGGAGGTGCGGGTGATTTCTTCATCAAAAAGTGAGTCAGGAAGTCGTTTTCCCTGTTTGCGTGTGCTAAAGGAAAGACTCCTCACCAAATCAACCTTGTGATCATCAAGAATGCTGAGAACTTCTTCATCTTGATCAAGGAGACGATTTTTGGAATCTTCATTATTTTCACATAAGTTAGCAATCAATAACTTGGTGAATTGAACGAATGGAATCGGAGTCATCCCACGTTTGGTTTGAAGTTGATAGATCATGTCCTCTAATATTGGTTGAGCAAAATCAATATTCCTCATGTTGACCATGCCCTGGAATATTTGAAGGTGCTGTATACGGGGATGTTCTGTAAAATCCCCAATTTCATGAACGCAGCTGAATTCAAACTGGGTGTTACTTCCTGGTATAATAGTTATAATAACAGAAAACGATCTCTAATCAAGTCGTTTAAAATAAAAGGCTTATCATTCAAATTATAAAATATATTAGAGTTTACAAAGATAGGTCCCAGTTGGTTCCATGTTTACAAAATACATCAATATAAAGTCTTTTGATGTTTATCGAATGATAAAGTAAGTTATAGCCTTCTTGATCAATTCCGTGCCCCTCCGTGACATCCTTGATCATTATGCACCTGAGATACATGCTTAAAATGGTCAACACAAAGGTTGAGTGATATTCATAGAGTTTTAGTTAATCAGTTGAACACAATATTCGAATAACGTGAGGTAATTAGTCTCACATTCATAGTTAGAAAACAAAACAGTTATTATTGCACTAAGCTCATGACACCGAAAACGTTAACAGCGTATCAATAGAAATTGATATAATAGTAACAGTGGCCGTGATAACGCTCAAAATGAGCATGTTTTTAGTTGCATTATCATTAGTTTTGTGCATCATATTTGGTTATATTTGTATATATTTTTTACTTAATCGTGAAAAAAGTGTATATGCAAGTGAATATAGCCAAGTACAGGAAAATATGATGAAAAGACAAAGAATTGAAGTGATTATGCACATTTGAAGATTCCCGAGATGGAAGCAAGTGAGAAACCACACAAGGACTCAAGGATTTGATAGTGTCAAGATTTCTATGTTCATATATCAAGAAAATATCAAGTCCTATGGAAGAAATCAGTGCCACAACCAAGGATAAAGCATGCAACGAGAAAAGAGAAAGAAAAATCAATATTGTGAGTACAGGAAGACTCCATCCGATCAGATGGAGCCCGCATCCGATTCGGATGGGAACAGTGGGATTTACCGAGAGATCCATCCGATCGGTTGGATGAAGCTGCTGTTACAAGATTTCATTTAATGACGGATTTAAGTCCCATAACCATGGTGGCTGATCATTTCCTACTTATTAACTAATTAGGGACGTTTTTACTTGAGAAATAAGTGTTCTTTCACTTATTTAAAGGATCCTAGGCTAGATTACAAAGTGTGACACCCCAAAAACTAGTAAAGGCTTACACCAAGTCCTTACTAACTTATTATCATTGCCCGAAAGTCTAGAAGTGCTGTAAAAACGTCCAGGAAACTTTGAGTTAAAGTCTCAATAGTTTGGTTCGAGTGTGGAGTTGTTTACTTGCAATAATAGGTGATTGGAGGAGTGTGGTTGCTATAGTTCCACAATTCTAGTTCTTGTAATCCTTAAGCTAGGTACATCTTGTTTAATTACTATGAACTACTTTTACTTTTACTTTGAGTTCAATGAAAGTATTGTTTGTTACTTGTGTTTGATTATGATTGTTATGGAGTAATTTTTGGTATACTTGTGTGTATGATGTAACTATTGTTGGAGTATTCTTATTTTAAAGTGATGCATGAAAACATTTCTTGTTTTATGAATTAGTATGGGATATGGTGTGTGACAAGCACCATATTAACTCATTAAAATAGATTTGAAACGATTTCATCACGAGAAAGGGCCGAAAGGATTCGTAAGAATTTATAAGATAAGAAGTGCTTTTCAAACAACTAGAGTTTCATAGAATTGTCGTAATAGTTAAAAAGGCCGAAAGGAGTTAACTAGGAGATTGAATTCTTAGTAATGATTTTTCAAGATATAAACCATTGATTGTTAATCATTCATATAAAATTGTGCATCATTACAAGTTACACCAAACTTAATAGAATACTCTATGCAATTAGTTAAAGAATTACACACAAGTATATGTTTTTGATTGATTGAATTTACTTTTCGAATTTGCACAAAATTGGATTGACAACCCTTTTTACAAAAGCTACGCTAAATACAAATACCAAATCCCTTGGGACGATCTCGACTTACCCAACTTTACTATTACGGACGAGTATACTTGCTCATATGTGTTAAATAGAGAACCAGATAAATCGTGTTTATAAGTTTCAAAACTTGTACACACACGTAACACATCAGGCTCTAATAGGTAATTTGCCATTATACATAGAGTTCTTCAAATAGAGTGCATTTGTTTACCGGACTTGGTTAAACAAACGGGATTTGTCAATCCCAATAGGCCTATCCATGCACATTATTCGCGTTCACTTCACTCGTGATTAATGGCTCATGATGATAGGGACTTAAGTTTGGAAATAGTGGTACTTAGTGCAAAAATACATTCAGATATAGCATACAGTTTTAAAGGAATGTGTTTGGTTTAAAAATAGCATGTATCCCCCCAAGGGTTTGTAAAACAATTAAGTAACAGAAAGTGGGCTATAAACTCACCGTGAGTTGTATAATGTTTAGTGAGTAGTGCAAGTAATTGTTGAGTCTTGGAAACCTCTACGAGCAACCTATAATATGGTATCGTGTCTTAGTTTATGGAAAGCATAAACGAGCCTATGTATGTCTTTATATTGAGCATGATGTAGTACTTGATAGGTTGTGTAGGTTGTTTTATAGAAATGGTTTATGAAACATTTTTAGTTTATATATCTCGTACTACCGTTCGGGCCATCATAATTCAGAGGTCATTTAGTAACGTTTTAGGAGCTAGGACACTTTAATTCGTAAATCCAACAACTCGTCGATACGTTTACCCAAATGAAACCCCTCACATGAAGCTCCCTAGTTTTGTAGTATTCGATATGGAAGATATAAGTTTTGCTTGGTTGGTTCCGAGATATATATATATATATATATATATATATATATATATATATATATAAGTGTCAAAATGATCATATGGTTTGCAAACACAAGTTATAAGGTTGTTTGGTTATTATTAGGAAATCATAATAGTTTCATATGTGAAAATTTTATAGGTTATGATTTATTAGTTCACTTGTGAAAAACTAGTTTTCACATGTGAAAAACACTATTCCGAAAGTAAGGTAGATGGTTTTATTTGACAAAAGTGATACTTATATTTATATGATGAATGTGGCGAAGTTTCATGAGTTATTGAAGTCGGGAAAAAGTCCTTTTCTAAATTTGTTTTGTATATGTTTTGATTTGCCAAGGCTAAGGCCTTGGTTAACAATCTTTGCTTAGGAAGCCTTGAGGCCTTAGCCGTGGCCATGCCGTGGTTTTGGTCTCGGCTGCCAAAGCTTTGAGACCTTGACTTAGCCTTAGCCGCGGCTACGGTCTCGGCCTAAGGCCTTTAGGCCGCTTGGTTTGCCTTAGTCGTATGGCCAAGTACATAGCTGTGCGACTATATGAAAGCTGTTAAAATCTTGACAGAAAATAGCCATCGGTTTTGTGTTTTCCAGACCCGTGCACCCGTGTTTTTGAAGAAAACATCGTTCCGGACAGGTTGTGTAGGTTGTTTTAGAGAAATGGTTTATGAAACATTTTTATTTTATATATCTCGTACTACCATTCGGGCCATCATAATTCAGAGGTCATGTAGAAAACGTTCGAGGAGTTAGGACACTTTAATTCGTAAATCCAGCAACTCATCGATACGTTTACCCAAATGAAACCCCTCACATAAAGCTCCCTAGTTTTGTATTATTCGATATGAAAAATATATGTTTTGCTTGGTTGGTTCCGAGATATATATATATATATATATATATATATATATATATATATATATATATAAGTGTCAAAATGATCATATGGTTTGCAAACACAAGTTATGAGGTTGTTTGGTTATGATTAGGAAATCATAATAGTTTCATATGTGAAACTTTTATAAGTTATGATTTATTAGTTCACTTGTGAAAAACTAGTTTTCACATGTGAAAAACACTATTCCGAAAGTAAGGTAGATGGTTTTATTTGAAAAAAGTGATACTTATATTTATATGATGAATGTGACGAAGTTTCATGAGTTATTGAAGTCGGTAAAAAGTCCATTTGTAAATTTGTTTTGTATATGTTTTGATTTGCCAAGGCTAAGGCCTTGGTTAACGGTCTTTACTTAGGAAGCCTTGAGGCCTTAGCCGTGGCCTTGCCGTGGCTTTGGTCTCAGCTGCCAAAGCCTTGAGACCTCAGCCTTGGCCTTAGCCAAGGCTGTGGTCTCGGCCTAAGGCCTTTAGGCCGCCTGGTTTGCCTTAGTCGTATGGCCATGTACATAGCCGTGCGACTATACGAAAGCTGTTAAAATATTGATAGAAAATAACCATCTTTTTCCGTTTTTCGGACCCGTGCACCTGTAATTTCGAAGAAAACGTCGTTCCGGACAACTTTCGTGTTTTAACTTTTCGATGAATCGGACCAGAAATGCCTCGAAACTCGTGTTTTTAATTCTGTTACAGAAACTTTTCCAGTTTTCAGTTTCGGGTTTTTGGTAACTTCATTTGGCCGTATCTTTTGACTCGTATACTCGTTTTAGGTGATTCAATTGTTACGTTTTCATTTTAACCTTGTCTACAACAATATCTAATTTACCAAGTCTATATGTGGTTGGTTTTGCGGCAAAATTGTACATAAGTTCATTATGTTTACACTAGTTAACATAAATTTAACATGTAAGCTTTATAAGTTTTAAACTTGTTTTTATCAACTTGCACATCATGATCCAATATAGAGAGCATATATACTATATCCTAAACATGGAAGCAAGTAAATGATGATGTTGATGAGTATAAACTAGGGCTTACAACTTTTGGCTTTCTAAGAAAGGATAAACAAGGACAAGGACTAGGACTAGAACTTTGAGCAATCTCCCACACCTTAGCAATCCTTCTACACTCTTGTATTCTTGAAGGACTTAGTGATGAGATTTTTAGATGACTTGAGTAGATTTAAACTCAAGAAGATCACCTAAACTTGCAAGGATTTGATGTAGCTTTCTTTGGCCTTTAATTTCTCTTGAAATACTTGAAATAAAACTTGAATATAGAGTGTTTGTGTTTGTTTTGTGTTGTGAACGACTACAAGAGGGGGAGGAGGGGGTTTTATAGTGTCTTGAGGAGGTTAGGAATGCATGAGTCATAAGCCTTGTTAGCTAAGGAAGGCATGTGTTGCAAGATTAAGGAAGCTTAGTTACTAAGTTAGTATATGTGTAACAAATCTATCTAGATCAATTCTAACCATGCCATGTGCCCTACTTAGTCACCAAAAATGCCACATATGGCTATTTTGAGGAGGTTAAGAGTTTCAAATAATTATCTTGCTTTTACGGAGTGAGTCTTGGTCCCGGTAATCGTTAACGGTAATTATTTAAATCGCGAAACTTGAAACCGGGTATCGTAAAAATATGAAACTTGTAAAAATGGTTAAACTCATCGAAATACTCATTATTATCTTATAAAAATGAGTGATAAGTTTAATGGGTTGCGTAATCGCTGTTAAATCTGAAAACATTGGTTTAAAACGCGTAAAATGTAAAATGTATGAAGTTTACGTAAAAATGAGAAAAGTAAAATGTAACTTTTCTGATATGATTATGATGTGTTTCAAGGGATATACCCGTTAGGAGTGCAAGTTTTAAAATTTATAACACGATTTACCAAAGATTCAAACGAAACACATACGAGCAAGTATACTCGTCCGTATGTAGTAAGAGATAATTGAGGTAAGCCGAGGTCGTTCACTAGGATTGTGTGTTGTTTGTGTGATGTGAATTTTTGCAAATAAATAGCAATCCAACTAGCAATACTAATTAGCAAGAAAATAAAGGTAATGTAAATTCAATAATTTAAAGACTACACTTGCCTAGACTAGTTTGCACAATTCCTTTGACATGATTATGACATTGGTTCCATTTGATTATGACCAACAAATTAGATGGTGTTCTAATTCGATTAGTGGTGTACTAATTATATTGTTTCAAATACTTTCAATCCTCGTCAAGATTTAGGGATTATAAAAACAATATTTAAGAATTGATCAATCCAAGATTAACACAGCTCAATTACCCGATTCACTTTCGTTTCACAAATAATTAACAACCACACTATTTAGCTTTCCAAGTTAAATTAAGTTTCTTATGAAATGGTCAATACATAAGGTAAAACCCTCATAGACAAAGGTTTACAACTAACTTACTAACAATGTCTTTTTCAACCCAATACATCATTAGAAATTACCCAAACTTAATAACTCTTTGCTGGAGAAAACTTAAGATAGCACAATTCGTTCTTAGTGTTAAGTTTTCTTTTATATTAGAACCAATAAGTCATAACCAATCAAGTGAACCATAATTCAAACATCATCTAGGCAAGTGCATAAGGCACTTAGCCACTCATGGTAAACAAAGTAATAATCATAGGAAATTGATAACTAGTAAACATGATTGAATAGTCTTACAAAATGTTGTAATGATGATTACAAATAATGAAGAACACTTGTTCAATAATCAACAACGATCCGTAAGTAATTGAAGTAATGATTGATGAGATTTTAGTCTTCTTGTTCCTGTGTTTTCCTCCTCTTGTCGCCCACTTATAAGAGAAAATAGTGACAGAATTTTGTTGTAGTTTGTTGTTTCTTGATTGTAGAGATATATTTTTGTTCTTCTTTCTTCACATATAAAGGGAGACTTCCTCTTGGCCAACAAGCAAACATCTTGGGCTCCAAGTGTCATAATGATGCAGGAACTTTAGTTAATGGAAGTAAATGGGCATCCTTGGTGATAATGGTACTTAACTCTTCACTTTAAATGCAACTCTTCATGTCAATTTTTCTGCATACCTCGGGTATGGAAATGTAAACCCAGGGTATTAGCTAAACCTCAGGTATGAATTCCATACCTCCGGTATGAGCTCCCCTGATGCAAACCTTGGGTATAGAAACTGAAACCTTGGGTTTAGACCAAGTCTTGAACATAACTTTCAACTCAAAGCTAGCATATAATTCCCACTTGTGACACACTTCTTGGCACTAATTCTTGACTTCATTTCCCCATCTTTCTCTTGAATTTGGACATAATCATAGCATGAATCTTTGTCTTGAACGAAAAACTTTACTTCGCGCATATTTACTTGATTTTGTCGACTTTTCTTCATCTTTTTCTCTATTTCCTTCGACATAGATGTACCTGAACCTAAACACATCTTTTGCACCTTTTAAGCGTAATATGTTCATAAATACAACCAAATAACATGCATAATCATAAGAATAACGCTATAAAAACATTTTCAAAATGAGCGTTATCAAATCCCCCACACTTACACATTGCTTGCCCCCAAGCAAATCTAACTTTAAGAAAATCCATACGATAAAAACGAGATGCAAATCTATCTAGCACAAGTACAAGATAAGATTCATCTATATAGGCTTATAAATGAAAAGATGAGATGTTTGACAATACCTTAATGATTCTCTTGCCTGATAACATATTAAGACACCTCACGAAAGGAATATGAAGTATGATTCACTCAACACTCATTTGTAGCGATTGGAAAATATAATATAATCACACTCATTGCGCAGATATAATCCAAATATTACCATAGGCTTGTACAAGAAACAAAACTCAACCGACGTGGCGTAAGCACCAAATGTAATCATCTAAGAGGACTTTTATTCGGGTTTAAGGTTTCAAGGGTGATATAAGACTATTGTGTCACTATCTTATGTAAAACATAATAGCTCGCTAACAACGAAGTCTCGAATTATCAAATAACGGATGGTCACTAAGGATAACCTTAGATCGCTAACAACACTATCTCATTCCTCAAGAAATCGGATGGTCACCACATGTCATTACACTTGATAACTTCACAAAGTCAAAAAGGGATACGGATAAGACATGGAATATATATATTTGGTTTTAATATTGAAAAACTTTACAAATAGCCAAAGTCTCCAACCAAGTGCTACTAGCTACATCAACCACTTTCCTTTGAACTTGAGATTCTTCCTTGATATCATACATTCATAGCTCATTGGCTACTTATTTTTTTTTCTTTTTTTTTCTTTTTTTTTTCAATCATAAGAATATATAATCCATGAGATTATCATGGAGTTCGCAACTTTCTCATTTTCAAGGATTCCCACATAACAACCATCTTTCCAAGTAGCTAGTAACCAACCAAGACTTGACTAAAGGTAAGGTTAAGGCTAAAGGTGAGAAATATTTTAATATTTTTTTGATGTAACAAAATAAAAAGACTGGCTCGGAGGGTGAACTAATGGAATCTAGCACTTAAAATGAGTGCCAACAAATGGGTCCATGGAAGAGGTTAACCAACCAATGTGGCTAGCTAATATATCAATATGTGTGAAATGGAAGGCCATTTGGTTGAATTCCTAAGGTAGCCTCTTATCACGCGAATACATTTATATCACACGAATGTGATCTCACTACGGTCTGGTAATGATTTGCAAGTACAAGTTCTAGAATAAATAAGATCACTGGAACACTCATAGCAAGAAGATTAGAGCATAAAAGATATATGCTATATAAGAATAGGCTTCAAATCCTCACATATTTAGTTGAGTGGGTTATGGTTATGCTATCAATGTTATCAATCCAAAAATGGATTGCAATGCCAATCAGGACACATCTCAAATTTTCAAAAATTACATGTTTTATTAGTGGATAAATCTAGTTATTCTTTATCAATATTCTCAACGTGCGAAAACAACTAGATCAATGGGGCAAACAAATTTTAAAAATATGCTCAATTTTATAGAAAAAATTTAAAAAATCTAGATCATTTCCTATTTCCTCCCCCCACACTTAAGTTTGACATTGTCCTCAATGTTAAGAACGATAAATCATAAAAAATAGGGAAATGAAACATAATAGAAATGATATTGCCTGAGCATAAGAAATAGGAGGATTTCATTTGCTTTCAAGATCAAGCATCCTAACCTGCATAATCATCAAAACAAAAACACACAAAAATGCAAAATATATATTTTTTATTGCATTATTCATAATATTAAGGCCCCCAAACTTATGGTAAAACCATCGGGGCATAAAAACAAACACACGGGTTGCCTCCCGAGAAGCGCTAAATTTATTAATGAGTCATCAGCCCGACTCATTCTTTCTTACTTTGGTTGTTTATCTTTAGGATTCTTTCCTGACGTCTTTGGAATATACACCATATTTCCTTTTACTATTCCTTTTCCAGTTTTATCAATATCATGCAATTTTGCGGTTTTACACGTTCTAGGAAGAACATCCCAGATGTAACCAGTTTCCGCAGCCCATTGTATTACTTTTTTATAATCGGCTGGAAAAGGTGCCATGAAAGGAATAGCAGTATATTTCTTTTCATCAAGCATTTCAAGTGGAATTTCCTCACTTGACATTTCATTTAATTGCTCCTCATTATGATATAGTTTAATTCGATGTCCATTAACAATGAAAGTTCCACCCTTCTTATCATATAGTTCAACATATCCGGATGGAAAACCATGTTTTACCAAGAATGGACCAAACCATTTGGTTATGAGTTTAGGGGCTTTGAATTTATACTTTGAATTGAACAAAACAACTTTGTCTCCAGCCTTAAATTTTTTACGGATTCTTAACTTCCTATCATGATAAGCTTTTGTTCGAGCTTTGTATAATTTTGAGTTTTCATATGCTTGGAGTCTCAATTCATCGAGTTCATGTAATTGTAAAAATCGATTTTCTCCAGCGATTTTTAAATCAGGATTACATTGCCTCAATGCCCAGTAAGCACGATGTTCAATTTCGAATGGTAAATGACAATTCTTTCCATATATAAGTCTGTACGGAGTCGTACCAATTGGAGTTTTATACGCAGTTCTAAACGCCCATAGAGCATCATCGAGTTTCCTTGACCAAACAGAAGGATTATCCTTAACTGTTTTTTCAAGTATTCTTTTTAAAGCTCTATTGGTGTTTTCGACTTGACCACTAGTCTGAGGATGGTATGCTGTTAAGAAACGGTGGTGGACTCCATATCTTTTCATAGCTTTTTCCATTTGTTGGTTACAAAAATGAGTTCCTTTATCGCTTATCAAAGCTTTTGGAATTCCGAATCGAGAGAAAAGCTTTTTCAGAAAATTCACAACGACTCGTGCATCGTTAGTTGGTAGGGCTTCTGCTTCCGCCCATTTGGAAACATAATCTATTGCTGTCACAACTCGTAATTTCAGGCCATTTTTCCGAACCTCGACAATTTACTATTCACGAGTTACTATTCACTGGCACTATTCATTCCAAAATTTTTATTTCATATTCTCGTAAGTTAAACTATTTTAATGATAACCCGAGATTTTGGCACTCGTCGGATAATTTCTGCAAGAATCACGAAACCGTGTCCGAGACTTACTTTAAGGTTTAAACGTCATTTAGGCATCCCGATATGTCCAAACAACATTACCAACAAGAGAAATATATGTTTTCCACCTTCCGTGACATTTTCATGAATTTAGGAATTTTAGGATACCCGGTTTTAAGTTTTGTGACTTTACGACTTACAGTTAGCAATTAACGGGACCGAAACTCACTCCGTAAGTCAAGATAAGTGTCCAGCCTAAAATATCTAGATATTTTCTGAAAAATATCTAGATATTTCAAAAACCTAGTGAAATTACCATTTTACCCTTTCGTTGAAATTACCAAAATGCCCTTGGCCTATATAAAGCATAAACTAGCTCATTTTTCACTAGAATTTCACACACACTCTCCTCCTTTCTCTCTCAATCCCACGGCACCATCACAAGAACCAAGGAGATCCGTAAATTTTTCAAGATCAAGTGTTATACATGTCCCTTATACCTTCCTTGTTAGAGTTTTGCAATAAAAACTCCAAGGTTGTGGTCATTTTTCATTCTAGCTCACCAATCATCAAGTAAGCTTCAAGAACATCTTTCTAATCTTTTCATACTTTCAATCCATTGTTTTTCATGTTATATTGATGATTGATCATGCAAAATACAAGTTATCTATACCACTTTGTTCATTTTCATAATAAACCCTAGATCTATAAGTTTTATTAACATCCTTATGAGATCCTTGGTAGATTAGCAAGGTTGATGATGTTTAGGACCCATGACACCCTAAGAAGATGTATAGTAGGATTTGGGATCATTTGAAGTTGTTTGGTTGGTTTTTGAACAAGTTAGCAACTAGGAAAACCAAGTTTTGACACTTATAGAAAGTTGCTGTCCATATTTTTAAAACGTGGGAAACTCAGTAGGTGATGGGTAATTTTGGACCAAATATTTAGAAAATACTTTCCGATACGAAACTATGGCCGAAAACGGGGATAAAAACTGAGTTATAACGAAGGAGATACGAAGTTTTAAAGTTAGACAACACAAAAACTATTTTTCTGAAAATAAGCTTGCTGTTTGCCGAACTTCAAGGGACAAAACGAGGCGTTAGACGTGACCTAGGAGAGCCGAGCTACTGAAAACATGTTAGTTCATGTTATGACGAATCCGTGGATATAAAGAACATAGAAAAAGGACTTATAACGACCAAGATATACACGTTTGAAAACCCGGCGAAACTTATATAATTTTGACAGCTTCTAATAGCAAAATATATTCCAAGTGTAAAACAGTTTTCTTTCAAGTCATCATGTTGCGAGCTATTTTCCCGTTGATCGAGTCATGTATGACCAAAACTCAAATGAGACGGCTGAGAGATCATGTTACAAGGTTTTCAAAAATGTCAAGTTCTATTCCTAACTCTTAACGTACAATATTTTGCGACTAGTTTTGCGAGGCCGTTTGGTCATATTTTCACAAGTTATAAAAAGAGTTATTTTGCGACGAAACTATTATATTTGACTATAGAACACCAAACGAGGATCATAGAGTATCATTTCAACATATTTACACGAAAAGTAGTTCATGACTTAGCGAGATGTCAAAAATGTAGTTTTCAACGATAAACGTTATTTTCAAAACTAACGAGTGGTATCGTTAACATACGTAATTGCATGAGTAGAATCATTTCATTTGCTTACCTTAGATCATATCATTCACATTAAGTCGCGGTTAGAGACCGAGCCTCATTCCAGCATATTCACTACTAGTATTGTTGCTATCGCATCAGGTGAGTTTTCATAGCCCCTCTTTTACTCTTTTACTACTCATTTTAAACTATTTGGGGGAGATACATGCACAAACAATTGCTTTGATACTTGAAATGTTTATACTTTTGTACGATACACTTTCTTACTAAACTTTGGGAAATGGCACCCAGTATGATACATTGATATGCAAGACATCTATCCAGTGGCTCCAAATTAAGTTGTTGGATGACCATTGAGGCTATCCAGTGGCTCCAAATTAAGTTGTTGGATGACCATTGAGGCTATCTAGTGGCTCCAAATTAAGTTGTTGGATGACCATTAATCTTACGTGAGGTTTCGGAGATGAAGTAGAGCCTCACGACTATTTGCTTAACTGTTGTGATGAACTTATACATGTCTTACTCATACTATGTTAGCATTGGGTTGTAGACACACAGGTTGCAAGTCTCTTATGGACGGGGCTTGGAACTGAGTGGATTTACAATGCCTATGCAGTGGAAACTTTCTCTAAACGCTTTTCAACTTATTTATATCAAACTCTATGAACTCACCAACCTCGTGTTGACACTTTAGCATGTATTTTCAGGAACTAAGCTATAGCACGCTACTGGAGGCTTTTGGCAGGGCATGGCATGGTCATAGAAGACTCTGATAAAACATTTGGGACCGCTTAACTTATTTTATGGGCCAACTTCCGCACTACTTTTCATAATGTAAATTTAACACTTTTGACTTCCCAAATATATTCTAAATGATTGATGTGAAAACCGTTCTTTACACTTGTGTTGTGATACCAATTGAGTTGCACCCCAGTGGCATGTATGCTTCCGCTGGACCCAATTTTGGGGGTGTGACAGATTGGTATCAGAGCCTAGGCTATAGAGAATTGGGTAATTTTAAAACCTAAACTATAGCTACTTTTACGAAAACTTAACCCTATGACCGCCACGTGCCTGCCTGCCAAGCTGATGCCTCATTTGTGGTTTGTTGCTGACATATTTAATGAGATTTGTATCTTATTGCCAGATAGATTATACTCACTTATTCTCGTTGATTACTGTGATTGTCTTACATATAAGGGTGCATACATATCATACACGTCACAGCGTTGCACCTTTTTCCTTACGTAGTTTCATCTTTCGACCTCAAGCCTGATCGCCTGCCTTAGACTTTTGAACCACCCTTTTCATGTGAAGGACATAGTATTATTATAACTAAGCTGAGTATTCCAAAATTCATTGAACCTCGGTGGAATATAGACTAGTCACCTATATTCGACCCGGGACAGTGGGACATAGCCTGACTACCTATGTTCGACTCAGAGATGAATTTTGCAATACTGAGAGTAGTTATAATGGAATTATGTCTGGATTGATTTGATCGGTGTAAGCAATTCCATAATCGAGCCAAATTTTCAAAAGACCTCCTTCAAACCACTTGTTCCCAGTTTGATCTAAGTGACAGTTCTTGTTTGATGAGTTGCGAGGATCAAACTGGAAATCAAGTTGTTACCCGAGCTGATTTAGTTTAATCTCATGACAGTTCTTGTTTGATGAGTTGTGAGATTAAATTTGAATCGACAACCTCAGACCGATTTAGCCTAATCCCATGACAGTTCTTGTTTGATGAGTTGTGGGATTAAGTAAAAATCGGTTACCTAGAGGTCTTTTGAAGGCTATGCTCGATCATGGGAAAGTTTACCCCCATCAAACCCGACCATGAGAACGTACGTACGTAGAACGAGCGAGCTGAATTCAGGGACTGAATTCCTCTAACGGGTGGAGACTGTCACAACTCGTAATTTCAGGCCATTTTTCCGAACCTCGACAATTTACTATTCACGAGTTACTATTCACTGGCACTATTCATTCCAAAATTTTTATTTCATATTCTCGTAAGTTAAACTATTTTAATGATAACCCGAGATTTTTGCACTCGTCGGATAATTTCTGCAAGAATCACGAAACCGTGTCCGAGACTTACTTTAAGGTTTAAACGTCATTTAGGCATCCCGATATGTCCAAACAACATTACCAACAAGAGAAATATATGTTTTCCACCTTCCGTGACATTTTCATGAATTTAGGAATTTTAGGATACCCGGTTTTAAGTTTTGTGACTTTACGACTTACAGTTAGCAATTAACGGGACCGAAACTCACTCCGTAAGTCAAGATAAGTATCCAACCTAAAATATCTAGATATTTTCTGAAAAATATCTAGATATTTCAAAAACCTAGTGAAATTACCATTTTACCCTTTCGTTGAAATTACCAAAATGCCCTTGGCCTATATAAAGCATAAACTAGCTCATTTTTCACTAGAATTTCACACACACTCTCCTCCTTTCTCTCTCAATCCCACGGCACCATCACAAGAACCAAGGAGATCCGTAAATTTTTCAAGATCAAGTGTTATACATGTCCCTTATACCTTCCTTGTTAGAGTTTTGCAATAAAAACTCCAAGGTTGTGGTCATTTTTCATTCTAGCTCACCAATCATCAAGTAAGCTTCAAGAACATCTTTCTAATCTTTTCATACTTTCAATCCATTGTTTTTCATGTTATATTGATGATTGATCATGCAAAATACAAGTTATCTATACCACTTTGTTCATTTTCATAATAAACCCTAGATCTATAAGTTTTATTAACATCCTTATGAGATCCTTGGTAGATTAGCAAGGTTGATGATGTTTAGGACCCATGACACCCTAAGAAGATGTATAGTAGGATTTGGGATCATTTGAAGTTGTTTGGTTGGTTTTTGAACAAGTTAGCAACTAGGAAAACCAAGTTTTGACACTTATAGAAAGTTGCTGTCCATATTTTTAAAACGTGGGAAACTCAGTAGGTGATGGGTAATTTTGGACCAAATATTTAGAAAATACTTTCCGATACGAAACTATGGCCGAAAACGGGGATAAAAACTGAGTTATAACGAAGGAGATACGAAGTTTTAAAGTTAGACAACACAAAAACTATTTTTCTGAAAATAAGCTTGCTGTTTGCCGAACTTCAAGGGACAAAACGAGGCGTTAGACGTGACCTAGGAGAGCCGAGCTACTGAAAACATGTTAGTTCATGTTATGACGAATCCGTGGATATAAAGAACATAGAAAAAGGACTTATAACGACCAAGATATACACGTTTGAAAACCCGGCGAAACTTATATAATTTTGACAGCTTCTAATAGCAAAATATATTCCAAGTGTAAAACAGTTTTCTTTCAAGTCATCATGTTGCGAGCTATTTTCCCGTTGATCGAGTCATGTATGACCAAAACTCAAATGAGACGGCTGAGAGATCATGTTACAAGGTTTTCAAAAATGTCAAGTTCTATTCCTAACTCTTAACGTACAATATTTTGCGACTAGTTTTGCGAGGCCGTTTGGTCATATTTTCACAAGTTATAAAAAGAGTTATTTTGCGACGAAACTATTATATTTGACTATAGAACACCAAACGAGGATCATAGAGTATCATTTCAACATATTTACACGAAAAGTAGTTCATGACTTAGCGAGATGTCAAAAATGTAGTTTTCAACGATAAACGTTATTTTCAAAACTAACGAGTGGTATCGTTAACATACGTAATTGCATGAGTAGAATCATTTCATTTGCTTACCTTAGATCATATCATTCACATTAGGTCGCGGTTAGAGACCGAGCCTCATTCCAGCATATTCACTACTAGTATTGTTGCTATCGCATCAGGTGAGTTTTCATAGCCCCTCTTTTACTCTTTTACTACTCATTTTAAACTATTTGGGGGAGATACATGCACAAACAATTGCTTTGATACTTGAAATGTTTATACTTTTGTACGATACACTTTCTTACTAAACTTTGGGAAATGGCACCCAGTATGATACATTGATATGCAAGACATCTATCCAGTGGCTCCAAATTAAGTTGTTGGATGACCATTGAGGCTATCCAGTGGCTCCAAATTAAGTTGTTGGATGACCATTGAGGCTATCTAGTGGCTCCAAATTAAGTTGTTGGATGACCATTAATCTTACGTGAGGTTTCGGAGATGAAGTAGAGCCTCACGACTATTTGCTTAACTGTTGTGATGAACTTATACATGTCTTACTCATACTATGTTAGCATTGGGTTGTAGACACACAGGTTGCAAGTCTCTTATGGACGGGGCTTGGAACTGAGTGGATTTACAATGCCTATGCAGTGGAAACTTTCTCTAAACGCTTTTCAACTTATTTATATCAAACTCTATGAACTCACCAACCTCGTGTTGACACTTTAGCATGTATTTTCAGGAACTAAGCTATAGCACGCTACTGGAGGCTTTTGGCAGGGCATGGCATGGTCATAGAAGACTCTGATAAAACATTTGGGACCGCTTAACTTATTTTATGGGCCAACTTCCGCACTACTTTTCATAATGTAAATTTAACACTTTTGACTTCCCAAATATATTCTAAATGATTGATGTGAAAACCGTTCTTTACACTTGTGTTGTGATACCAATTGAGTTGCACCCCAGTGACATGTATGCTTCCGCTGGACCCAATTTTGGGGGTGTGACAATTGCAACGAGAATGTATTCGAATTTATGAGATTTAGGAAAAGGTCCCATGAAGTCAATTCCCCAAATATCAAATATTTCAGAGACTTGGATGCTTTTTTGTGGCATTTCGTCTCTACGAGAAAGACTACGAGATTTTTGACATGCATCACAATTCTGCACAAGTGTATGTGCTTCTTTAAAAATCGTTGGCCAATAAAATCCCGCATCAAAAACTTGTTTAGCGGTGGTGGATGGTCCATAATGTCCTCCTATTGGGCCATGATGACATTCATCAAGAATTTTTCGAGTTTCGGAACCATACACGCATCTTCTTATTATACCATCGGGTCACATTTTGAATTGATATGGTTCATCCCAAAAATAATATTTTAAGTTTGCAAAGAATTTACTACGCTCAGTATGAGATAGACCTTTTTTGTAATATTCCTCCAGCTAAATAATTTGCATAATCAGCAAACCATGGAATTTATTCATCTTCAATTCCCATAAGAGTTTCTTCGGGAAAGTAATCATCAATTTCGTTTGCACCGAATTCCTCTAAATTTGGATTTTCTAATCTAGATAAATGATCTGCTGCCACATTTTCTGCACCCTTCTTATTCTGGATTTCAATGTCAAACTCTTGAAGCAATAAAATCCATCGGATAAGACGTGGTTTTGCATCCTGTTTAGCAAACATATATTTTAGAGCTGAATGATCGGTGAATACAATTGTTTTTGATAAAACAAGATAGGAACGAAACTTGTCGAATGCAAAAACTACAGCCAACAGTTATTTTTCAGTCACTGTGTAGTTTTGTTGGGCATTATTCAAGGTTTTGCTAGCAAAATATATAGGAAAAAAATGTTTACCATCTCGCTGTCCTAATACTGCTCCAACAGCATAATCACTTGCATCGCACATGAGTTCAAACGGCAATGACCAATCTGGTGAAACCATGATTGGTGCATTTGTTAGTTTATTTTTTAACGTTTCGAATGCCTTGATGCACTCTTCATTGAAGTCAAAGACTGAATCTTTTTCAAGCAATTTCGTCATTGGACGAGATATTTTTGAAAAATCTTTAATGAATCGACGGTAAAATCCCGCGTGTCCTAAAAAACTTCTAACGCCTTTAACGTTAGTTGGGGGTGGTAACTTAGCAATAGCATCAATTTTCGCTTTGTCAACTTCGATCCCTTTACTCGAAATCTTGTGACCAAGGACAATTCCTTCCGTCACCATAAAATGACATTTTTCCCAATTAAGTACGAGATGAGAAGTTTTGCATCTTTCAAGCATTTTATCAAGATTGTTAAGGCACGACTCAAATGATTCTCCAAATACTGAAAAATCATCCATGAATACTTCCATAGAGGTTTCAAGCATATCTTGAAAAATAGCAATCATGCATCTTTGAAATGTTGCTGGTGCGTTACAAAGACCAAAAGGCATACGCCTATAAGCATATGTGCCGAACGGACACGTTAAGGTGGTTTTTTCTTGATCAGCTGGATCAATAGGAATTTGAAAGTAACCGGAAAATCCATCGAGAAAACAAAAGTATTTGTTCCCCGCAAGTCTTTCCAACATTTGATCCATGAACGGTAATGGAAAATGATCTTTTCTGGTGGCATCATTTAATTTTCTATAATCAATGCATACCCGCCAACCAGTGATAGTTCTTGTAGGAACAAGTTCATTACGTTCATTAGTTACGACAGTTGTTCCTCCTTTCTTAGGAACACAGTGAACAGGGCTCACCCACGAGCTATCCTCAATAGGATAAATAATTCCAGCGTCAAGAAGTTTGATTATTTCTTTCTTAACTACTTCCTTCATATTTGGATTGAGTCTTCGTTGTCTTTGAACAACTGGTTTAGAATCAGTTTCTAGATTTATTTTGTGTTTGCAAAAGTTTGGACTTATTCCAGGAATATCAGAAGTTTTCCAAGCAAAAGCTTCTTTATGCTTTTTGAGTATAGAAACTAGTTGTTCCTTTTCATCAGGTTTAAGTTTTGAAGATATGACAACTGGAAGAAGAGAATTTCCTTCCAAAAATGCATATTCTAAATGATCAGGGAGAGGTTTCAAAACTAGATCTACCGGCGGTTCTTCAATTGAGGTTGAAATTCTCATATCATTATTTAATTCTAACTCTTCAAAGTTAGTATTTTCTTCCTCCAAAATTTCTTCGGTGTCAATCTGCATAAATTCAGCAAATTCTCTATCGAGATCTTCATCACTGATTTGACCAGATGTTTGATGAGTCTGAATTCTTTCATCAAGCAACTCATCGAATGTTTCTTCTGTTATATCATCGATAACATCAATGCTATAACAAGTGTCATCATTTGCATGAGAATATTTCATTGCCTGATTAATCGAAAAAGAAATTCTTTTATCCCCAACTCCAAGGTTGAGTTCTTTATTTTTTACTCGAATGATAGCATCTGCTGTATTTAGGAAAGGTCTTCCTAGAATTAATGGAACTTTGCTATCTTCCTCCATCTCAAGGATCACAAAATCAACAGGAAAAACAAATTTCCCAACTTGAACAAGCATATTTTCAGCTACTCCAACAGGATACTGAATAGTATGGTTGGCTAATCGTATACTCATTCTTGGTGGTTTCAATGTTTTGATTGAAAGTTTCGCATACAACGAGTATGGCATAAGATTGATACTTTCACCGAGATCGGCTAAAGCATCACAAGTGATTGAATTTCCCAAGGTACATGGAATAAGAAAACATCCTGGATCACTGAGTTTCTTTGGTAATTTATTCTCAATTATTGCAGAGCAATCTTCATTTAAGAAAGTAGCAGAAATGTTTTCCATTTTACTTTTATTATTAACAAGTTCTTTCAAAAACTTCCCGTAATTGGGCATTCCAGCTAGAACATCAACAAGAGGAATGTTGATTCTAACTTCTTTTAGTAAGTCAATGAACTTCCCATATTGTTCTTCCATTTTTTCCTTCCTTAAACGTTGAGGATATGGAATTCTTGGTTTATATGGTTTGAGTATTGGAGTAGGTTTATCAACTGGTGTAGATTTTGGTTCATTTTCTTCAGATTCTTTTTCTACCTCATCCTCACTTTCATTTTGAACAACAGGAGTTGTTTGGGTTGGGTTGGGTGGTGGATCATAAGATAGACCACTACGAGTATATATAGCATTCACATGCTCATTTATTGTTTGAGGTGGACGATAATTTCCAGATGATGGTGGTTTTGGATTGGTTTGAGTATTACTTGGAAAAGTACCAGATGGTCTTGCAGCGAATTGATCTGAAAGACGACCAAATTTGGTCTCAAGATCTTGGATAGAAGCTTGATGATTCTTTTGACTTTGTTCAACCTTGCTTTTGAGCATAAAGAATTGATTTTTCATAAATTCGTTCGTTTGTTTTTGAGCATGCACAAATTCACGCATGGTTTTTTCGAATTCAGATTCTTCGTTTTTTGTTTCACGAGAATGATTTTCATCATGAAAAGATGTTTGACGGTTTTCATCACGAGTTTGGGAACGGTTATCATCCCTTGATTGACGATCTTGCCAATCTCTAGAATTCCTACCGTAGTAGTTTCCGCGATATCCTCCTCCTTGATATCCTCCAGAAACATAATTAGCTTCTGCTTCGGGACCTCCCATGGGTTTATCATCACACTCGGATGAGGAGTGATTTCCACCACAATGAGTACATCCCTCACGAATTTCTTTGATTTCTTTTTGGATACTTTCGAATTTGGAATCAATTTTAGAGGTAAAATCTTTCATCATATCCAAGATTTTAGAATTTTCATTTGTTGCTTCGGCAAATGCAACCGTTTTTCGTTGAGATTTAGTTTTGGCATCTTTAGACCAATCAAGCTTAAGAAGTACACGGTCTTCTAGTAAATTGTAAGCTTCATTAGGAGTCTTATAAAGGAAAATTCCTCCGGCATCAAGTATACCTTGAGTTGCGTCATCTAGACCATGGTAAAAGATTTGGATAATATTACCACGAGACAATCCATGCCCATGACAACTTTGGAGCATGTTTTTCATTCGAAGCCAAGCTTCAACAAGATTTTCTCCTTATTTTTGAGTAAAACTACGAATTTCACCCAAGAGTCGATCAAACATGGCTGGTGGAAAGAAACGTCCAACAAACGCTCTTCTCATTTGGTCCCAAGTTGTAATCACTCCGGGGCTTAATTCATTATACCAAATTTTCGCTTCCCAGGTGAGAGATGATGGAAAAAGTTTAAGTCGGATTGAATTTGGATCGGTAGTTCCATAACGAAACATGTCACAAATTTCAAGGAAATCGGCAATATGTTTATGTGGATCAGATTTAACTCTACCATCAAATTGGTTGTCTTTAATCATAGAGAGATGATGACCTTTGATAGTAAAATTTTCTCCTAGATTCACGGGAATAATTGCGGCTTCGGGCGTAGGAGCTACTACCCTATTGGTACCCCACATGGGTTGATCATCAGCCATTGGAAATGGTATTTCTTGAAAAAGATTAACGATTGGATGAACTTCGGAAAGGTTTTCAAATGGTGGATTTTTGGTTTTTGGAATTCTTTGATCGGGTGGAATGAATGGATTTTTCTTTTTAAGAAATAAACGTTCGGGATTAGACAATGGTGAACTTAATTCTTCGTTAGAAGAACGAGTGGTCATACACGAGAAAAACGAGCCTATCGAAAAGAATTTAAAAACTAAAAAAAAAAAAAAATTTTTTTTGGACGGGCCGGCGGTATGGACAAGTTCGGAAAGGAAATTTGAGACAGAAAGATTATACCGCCCGGTTTTGATTTATACCGGCGGTTTTGGACTTAGAATTTTTTTTTTTTTAATTTTATCGAGATACCGGCGGTTTGATTTTTCTGGCCGGCGGTATGGACGAACAGTAAGATTATACCGCCCGGTTTTGATTTATAACCGGCGGTATGGAAGAAAAATGTAGGAAATTTTTTTTTTAGAGAGAACCTAAAGAATACGCTGAAGAGTAACAATACTAGCAAGATTAAAACTAATGAATTATCGTAAGCAAAACTCATTTATAACACGATTTACCAAAGATTCAAACGAAACACATACGAGCAAGTATACTCGTCCGTATGTAGTAAGAGATAATTGAGGTAAGCCGAGGTCGTTCACTAGGATTTGTTTTGTTTGTGTGATGTGAATTTTTGCAAATAAATAGCAATCCAACTAGCAATACTAATTAGCAAGCAAATAAAGATGATGTAAATTCAATAATTTAAAGACTACACTTGCCTAGACTAGTTTGCACAATTCCTTTGACATGATTATGACATTGGTTCCATTTGATTATGACCAACAAATTAGATGGTGTTCTAATTCGATTAGTGGTGTACTAATTATATTGTTTCAAATACTTTCAATCCTCGTCAAGATTTAGGGATTATAAAAACAATATTTAAGAATTGATCAATCCAAGATTAACACAGCTCAATTACCCGATTCACTTTTGTTTCACAAATAATTAACAACCACACTATTTAGCTTTCCAAGTTAAATTAAGTTTCTTATGAAATGGTCAATACATAAGGTAAAACCCTCATAGACAAAGGTTTACAACTAACTTACTAACAATGTCTTTTTCAACCCAATACATCATTAGAAATTACCCAAACTTAATAACTCTTTGGTGGAGAAAACTTAAGATAGCACAATTCGTTCTTATTGTTAACTTTTCTTTTATATTAGAACCAATAAGTCATAACCAATCAAGTGAACCATATTCAAACATCATCTAGGCAAGTGCATAAGGCACTTAGCCACTCATGGTAAACAAAGTAATAATCATAGGAAATTGATAACTAGTAAACATGATTGAATAGTCTTACAAAATGTTGTAATGATGATTACAAATAATGAAGAACACTTGTTCAATAATCAACAACGATCCGTAAGTAATTGAAGTAATGATTGATGAGATTTTAGTCTTCTTGTTCCTGCGTTTTCCTCCTCTTGTCGCCCACTTATAAGAGAAAATAGTGACCGAATTTTGTTGTAGTTTGTTGTTTCTTGATTGTAGAGATATATTTTTGTTCTTCTTTCTTCACATATAAAGGGAGACTTCCTCTTGGCCAACAAGCAAACATCTTGGGCTCCATGTGTCATAATGATGCAGGAACTTTAGTTAATGGAAGTAAATGGGCATCCTTGGTGATAATGGTACTTAACTCTTCACTTTAAATGCAACTCTTCATGTCAATTTTTCTGCATACCTCGGGTATGGAAATGTAAACCCAGGGTATTAGCTAAACCTCAGGTATGAATTCCATACCTCCGGTATGAGCTCCCCTGATGCAAACCTTGGGTATAGAAACTGAAACCTTGGGTTTAGACCAAGTCTTGAACATAACTTTCAACTCAAAGCTAGCATATAATTCCCACTTGTTACACACTTCTTGGCACTAATTCTTGACTTCATTTCCCCATCTTTCTCTTGAATTTGGACATAATCATAGCATGAATCTTTGTCTTGAACGGAAAACTTTACTTCGCGCATATTTACTTGATTTTGTCGACTTTTCTTCATCTTTTTCTCTATTTCCTTCGACATAGATGTACCTGAACCTAAACACATCTTTTGCACCTTTTAAGCGTAATATGTTCATAAATACAACCAAATAACATGCATAATCATAAGAATAACGCTATAAAAACATGTTCAAAATGAGCGTTATCAAATCCCCCACACTTACACATTGCTTGCCTCCAAGCAAATCTAACTTTTAAGAAAATCCATACGATAAAAACGAGATGCAAATCTATCTAGCACAAGTACAAGATAAGATTCATCTATATAGGCTTATAAATGAAAAGATGAGATGTTTGACAATACCTTAATGATTCTCTTGCCTGATAACATATTAAGACACCTCACGAAAGGAATATGAAGTATGATTCACTCAACACTCATTTGTAGCGATTGGAAAATATAATATAATCACACTCATTGCGCAGATATAATCCAAATATTACCATAGGCTTGTACAAGAAACAAAACTCAACCGACGTGGCGTAAGCACCAAATGTAATCATCTAAGAGGACTTTTATTCGGGTTTAAGGTTTCAAGGGTGATATAAGACTATTGTGTCACTGTCTTATGTAAAACATAATAGCTCGCTAACAACGAAGTCTCGAATTATCAAATAATGGATGGTCACTAAGGATAACCTTAGATCGCTAACAACGCTATCTCATTCCTCAAGAAATCGGATGGTCACCACATGTCATTACACTTGATAACTTCACAAAGTCAAAAAGGGATACGGATAAGACATGGAATATATATATTTGGTTGTAATATTGAAAAACTTTACAAATAGCCAAAGTCTCCAACCAAGTGCTACTAGCTACATCAACCACTTTCCTTTGAACTTGAGATTCTTCCTTGATATCATACATTCATAGCTCATTGGCTACTTATTTTTTTTTTCTTTTTATTTTTTTATTTTTCAATCATAAGAATATATAATCCATGAGATTATCATGGAGTTTGCAACTTTCTCATTTTCAAGGATTCCCACATAACAACCATCTTTCCAAGTAGCTAGTAACCAACCAAGACTTGACTAAGGGTAAGGTTAAGGCTAAAGGTGAGAAATATTTTAATATTTTTTTGGTGTAACAAAATAAAAAGACTGGCTCGGAGGGTGAACTAATGGAATCTAGCACTTAAAATGAGTGCCAACAAATGGGTCCATGGAAGAGGTTAACCAACCAATGTGGCTAGCTAATATATCAATATGTGTGAAATGGAAGGCCATTTGGTTGAATTCCTAAGGTAGCCTCTTATCACGCGAATACATTTATATCACACGAATGTGATCTCACTACGGTCTGGTAATGATTTGCAAGTACAAGTTCTAGAATAAATAAGATCACTGGAACACTCATAGCAAGAAGATTAGAGCATAAAAGATATATGCTATATAAGAATAGGCTTCAAATCCTCACATATTTAGTTGAGTGGGTTATGGTTATGCTATCAATGTTATCAATCCAAAAACGGATTGCAATGCCAATCAGGACACATCTCAAATTTTCAAAAATTACATGTTTTATTAGTGGATAAATCTAGTTATTCTTTATCAATATTCTCAACGTGCGAAAACAACTAGATCAATGGGGCAAACAAATTTTAAAAATATGCTCAATTTTAAAAATATGCTCAATTTTATAGAAAAAATTTAAAAAATCTAGATCATTTCCTATTTCCTCCCCCCACACTTAAGTTTGACATTGTCCTCAATGTTAAGAACGATAAATCATAAAAAATAGGGAAATGAAACATAATAGAAATGATATTGCTTGAGCATAAGAAATAGGAGGATTTCATTTGATTTCAAGATCAAGCATCCTAACCTGCATAATCGTCAAAACAAAAACACACAAAAATGCAAAATATATATTTTTATTGCATTATTCATAATATTAAGGCCCCCACACTTATGGTAAAACCATCGGGGCATAAAAACAAACACACGGGTTGCCTCCCGAGAAGCGCTAAATTTATTAATGAGTCATCAGCCCGACTCATTCTTTCTTACTTTGGTTGTTTATCTTTAGGATTCTTTCCTGACGTCTTTGGAATATACACCATATTTCCTTTTACTATTCCTTTTCCAGTTTTATCAATATCATGCAATTTTGCGGTGTTACACGTTCTAGGAAGAACATCCCAGATGTAACCAGTTTCCGCAGCCCATTGTATTACTTTTTTATAATCGGCTGGAAAAGGTGCCATGAAAGGAATAGCAGTATATTTCTTTTCATCAAGCATTTCAAGTGGAATTTCCTCACTTGACATTTCATTTAATTGCTCCTCATTATGATATAGTTTAATTCGATGTCCATTAACAATGAAAGTTCCACCCTTCTTATCATATAGTTCAACATATCCGGATGGAAAACCATGTTTTACCAAGAATGGACCAAACCATTTGGTTATGAGTTTAGGGCTTTGAATTTATACTTTGAATTGAACAAAACAACTTTGTCTCCAGCCTTAAATTTTTTACGGATTCTTAACTTCCTATCATGATAAGCTTTTGTTCGAGCTTTGTATAATTTTGAGTTTTCATATGCTTGGAGTCTCAATTCATCGAGTTCATGTAATTGTAAAAATCGTTTTTCTCCAGCGATTTTTAAATCAGGATTACATTGCCTCAATGCCCAGTAAGCACGATGTTCAATTTCGAATGGTAAATGACAATTCTTTCCATATATAAGTCTGTACGGAGTCGTACCAATTGGAGTTTTATACGTAGTTCTAAACGCCCATAGAGCATCATCGAGTTTCCTTGACCAAACAGAAGGATTATCCTTAACTGTTTTTTCAAGTATTCTTTTTAAAGGTCTATTGGTGTTTTCGACTTGACCACTAGTCTGAGGATGGTATGCTGTTGAGAAACGGTGGTGGACTCCATATCTTTTCATAGCTTTTTCCATTTGTTGGTTACAAAAATGAGTTCCTCTATCGCTTATCAAAGCTTTTGGAATTCCGAATCGAGAGAAAAGCTTTTTCAGAAAATTCACAACGACTCGTGCATCGTTAGTTGGTAGGGCTTCTGCTTCCGCCCATTTGGAAACATAATCTATTGCAACGAGAATGTATTCGAATTTAAGAGATTTAGGAAAAGGTCCCATGAAGTCAATTCCCCAAATATCAAATATTTCAGAGACTTGGATGCTTTTTTGTGGCATTTCGTCTCTACGAGAAAGACTACCAGATTTTTGACATGCATCACAATTCTGCACAAGTGTATGTGCTTCTTTAAAAATCGTTGGCCAATAAAATCCCGCATCAAAAACTTGTTTAGCGGTGGTGGATGGTCCATAATGTCCTCCTGTTGGGCCATGATGACATTCATCAAGAATTTTTCGAGTTTCGGAACCATACACGCATCTTCTTATTATACCATCGGGGCACATTTTGAATAGATATGGTTCATCCCAAAAATAATATTTTAAGTTTGCAAAGAATTTACTACGCTCAGTATGAGATAGACCTTTTTTGTAATATTCCTCCAGCTAAATAATTTGCATAATCAGCAAACCATGGAATTTCTTCATCTTCAATTCCCATAAGAGTTTCGTCGGGAAAGTAATCATCAATTTCGTTTGCACCGAATTCCTCTAAATTTGGATTTTCTAATCTAGATAAATGATCTGCTGCCACATTTTCTGCACCCTTCTTATTCTGGATTTCAATGTCAAACTCTTGAAGCAATAAAATCCATCGGATAAGCCGTGGTTTTGCATCCTGTTTAGCAAACAGATATTTCAGAGCTGTATGATCGGTGAATACAATTGTTTTTGATAAAACAAGATAGGAACGAAACTTGTCGAATGCAAAAACTACAGCCAACAGTTCTTTTTCAGTCACTGTGTAGTTTTGTTGGGCATTATTCAAGGTTTTGCTAGCAAAATATATAGGACAAAAATGTTTACCATCTCGCTGTCCTAATACTGCTCCAACAGCATAATCACTTGCATCGCACATGAGTTCAAACGGCAATGACCAATCTGGTGAAACCATGATTGGTGCATTTGTTAGCTTATTTTTTAACGTTTCGAATGCCTTGATGCACTCTTCATTGAAGTCAAAGACTGAATCTTTTTCAAGCAATTTCGTCATTGGACGAGATATTTTTGAAAAATCTTTAATGAACCGACGGTAAAATCCCGCGTGTCCTAAAAAACTTCTAACGCCTTAAACGTTAGTTGGGGGTGGTAACTTAACAATAGCATCAATTTTCGCTTTGTCAACTTCGATCCCTTTACTCGAAATCTTGTGACCAAGGACAATTCCTTCCGTCACCATAAAATGACATTTTTCCCAATTAAGTACGAAATGAGAAGTTTTGCATCTTTCAAGCATTTTATCAAGATTGTTAAGGCACGACTCAAATGATTCTCCAAATACTGAAAAATCATCCATGAATACTTCCATAGAGGTTTCAAGCATATCTTGAAAAATAGCAATCATGCATCTTTGAAATGTTGCTGGTGCGTTACAAAGACCAAAAGGCATACGCCTATAAGCATATTTGCCGAACGGACACGTTAAGGTGGTTTTTTCTTGATCAGCTGGATCAATAGGAATTTGAAAGTAACCGGAAAATCCATCGAGAAAACAAAAGTATTTGTTCCCCGCAAGTCTTTCCAACATTTGATCCATGAACGGTAATGGAAAATGATCTTTTCTGGTGGCATCATTTAATTTTCTATAATCAATGCATACCCGCCAACCAGTGATAGTTCTTGTAGGAACAAGTTCATTACGTTCATTAGTTACGACAGTTGTTCCTCCTTTCTTAGGAACACAGTGAACAGGGCTCACCCATGAGCTATCCTCAATAGGATAAATAATTCCAGCGTCAAGAAGTTTGATTATTTCTTTCTTAACTACTTCCTTCATATTTGGATTGAGTCTTCATTGTCTTTGAACAACTGGTTTAGAATCAGTTTCTAGATTTATTTTGTGTTTGCAAAAGTTTGGACTTATTCCAGGAATATCAGAAGTTTTCCAAGCAAAAGCTTCTTTATGCTTTTTGAGTATAGAAACTAGTTGTTCCTTTTCATCAGGTTTAAGGTTTGAAGATATGACAACTGGAAGAAGAGAATTTCCTTCCAAAAATACATACTCCAAATGATCAGGGAGAGGTTTCAAAACTAGATCTACCGGCGGTTCTTCAATTGAGGTCGAAATTCTAATATCATTATTTAATTCTAACTCTTCAAAGTTAGTATTTTCTTCCTCCGAAATTTCTTCGGTGTCAATCTGCATAAATTCAGCAAATTCTCTATCGAGATCTTCATCACTAATTTGACCAGATGTTTGATGAGTCTGAATTCTTTCATCAAGCAACTCATCGAATGTTTCTTCTGTTATATCATCGATAACATCAATGCTATAACAAGTGTCATCATTTGCATGAGAATATTTCATTGCCTGATTAATCGAAAAAGAAATTCTTTTATCCCCAACTCCAAGGTTGAGTTCTTTATTTTTTACTCGAATGATAGCATCTGCTGTATTTAGGAAAGGTCTTCCTAGAATTAATGGAACTTTGCTATCTTCCTCCATCTCAAGGATCACAAAATCAACAGGAAAAACAAATTTCCCAACTTGAACAAGCATATTTTCAGCTACTCCAACAGGATACTGAATAGTATGGTTGGCTAATCGTATACTCATTCTTGTTGGTTTCAATGTTTTGATTGAAAGTTTCGCATACAACGAGTATGGCATAAGATTGATACTTGCACCGAGATCGGCTAAAACATCACAAGTGATTGAATTTCCCAAGGTACATGGAATAAGAAAACATCCTGGATCACCGAGTTTCTTTGGTAATTTATTCTCAATTATTGCAGAGAAATCTTCATTTAAGAAAGTAGCAGAAATGTTTTCCATTTTACTTTTATTATTAACAAGTTCTTTCAAAAACTTCCCGTAATTGGGCATTCCAGCTAGAACATCAACAAGAAGAATGTTGATTCTAACTTCTTTTAGTAAGTCAATGAACTTCCCATATTGTTCTTCCATTTTTTCCTTCCTTAAACGTTGAGGATATGGAATTCTTGATTTATATGGTTTGAGTACTGGAGTAGGTTTATCAACTGGTGTAGATTTTGGTTCATTTTCTTCAGATTCTTTTTCTACCTCATCCTCACTTTCATTTTGAACAACAGGAGTTGTTTGGGTTGGGTTGGGTGGTGGATCATAAGATAGACCACTACGAGTATATATAGCATTCACATGCTCATTTATTGTTTGAGGTGGACGATAATTTCCAGATGATGGTGGTTTTGGATTGGTTTGAGTATTACTTGGCAAAGTACCAGATGGTCTTGCAGCGAATTGATCAGAAAGACGACCAAATTTGGTCTCAAGATCTTGGATAGAAGCTTGATGATTCTTTTGACCTTGTTCAACCTTGCTTTTGAGTATAAAGAATTGATTTTTCATAAATTCGTTCGTTTGTTTTTGAGCATGCACAAATTCACGCATGGTTTTTTCGAATTCAGATTCTTCGTTTTTTGTTTCACGAGAACGATTTTCATCATGAAATGATGTTTGACGGTTTTTATCACGAGTTTGGGAACGGTTATCATCCCTTGATTGACGATCTTGCCAATCTCTAGAATTCCTACCGTAGTAGTTTCCGCGATATCCTCCTCCTCGATATCCTCTAGAAACATAATTAGCTTCTGCTTCGGGACCTCCCATGGGTTTATCATCACACTCGGATGAGGAGTGATTTCCACCACAATGAGTACATCCCTCACGAATTTCTTTGATTTCTTTTTGGATACTTTCGAATTTGGAATCAATTTTAGAGGTAAAATCTTTCATCATATCCAAGATTTTAGAAATTTCATTTGTTGCTTCGGCAAATGCAACCGTTTTTCGTTGAGGTTTAGTTTTGGCATCTTTAGACCAATCAAGCTTAAGAAGTACACGGTCTTCTAGTAAATTGTAAGCTCCATTAGGAGTCTTATAAAGGAAAATTCCTCCGGCATCAAGTATACCTTGAGTTGCGTCATCTAGACCATGGTAAAAGATTTGGATAATATTACCACGAGACAATCCATGCCCATGACAACTTCGAAGCATGTTTTTCATTCGAAGCCAAGCTTCAACAAGATTTTCTCCTTCTTTTTGAGCAAAACTACGAATTTCACCCAAGAGTCGATCAAACATGGCTGGTGGAAAGAAACGTCCAACAAACGCTCTTCTCATTTGGTCCTAAGTTGTAATCACTCCGGGGCTTAATTCATTATACCAAATTTTCGCTTCCCCGGTGAGAGATGATGGAAAAAGTTTAAGTCGGATTGAATTTGGATCGGTAGTTCCATAACGAAACATGTCACAAATTTCAAGGAAATCGGCAATATGTTTATGTGGATCAGATTTAACTCTACCATCAAATTGGTTGTCTTTAATCATAGAGAGATGATGACCTTTGATAGTAAAATTTTCTCCTAGATTCACGGGAATAATTGCGGCTTCGGGCGTAGGAGCTACTACCCTATTGGTACCCCGCATAGGTTGATCATCAGCCATTGGAAATGGTATTTCTTGAAAAAGATTAACGATTGGATGAACTTCGGAAAGGTTGTCAAATGGTGGATTTTTGGTTTTTGGAATTCTTTGATCGGGTGGAATGAATGGATTTTTCTTTTTACGAAATAAACGTTCGGGATTAGACAATGGTGAACTTAATTCTTCGTTAGAAGAACGAGTGGTCATACACGAGAAAAACGAGCCTATCGAAAAGAATTTAAAAACTAAAAAAAATTTTTTTTTTTTTTTAGACGGGCCGGCGGTATGGAATTACTGGCCGGCGGTATGGACAACTTCGAAAAGGAAATGTGAGACAGAAAGATTAATACCGCCCGGTTTTGATTTATACCGGCGGTTTCGGACTTAGAAAAAAAATTATTTTATCGAGATACCGGCGGTTTGATTTTTCTGGCCGGCGGTATGGACGAACAGTAGGATTATACCGCCCGGTTTTGATTTATACCGGCGGTATGGAAGAAAAATGTAGGAAAATTTTTTTTTTTTTAGAGAGGACCTATAGAATATGCTGAAGAGTAACAATACTAGCAAGATTAAAACTAATGAATTATCGTAAGCAAAACTCACTCAAACGAGATTCAAATCCCCGGCAGCGGCGCCAAAAACTTGATGTGTTTCAAGGGATATACCCGTTAGGAGTCCAAGTTTAAAAATTTATAACACGATTTACCAAAGTTTCAAACGAAACACATACGAGCAAGTATACTCGTCCGTATGTAGTAAGAGATAATTGAGGTAAGCCGAGGTCGTTCACTAGGATTTGTTTTGTTTGTGTGATGTGAATTTTTGCAAATAAATAGCAATCCAACTAGCAATACTAATTAGCAAGCAAATAAAGGTAATGTAAATTCAATAATTTAAAGACTACACTTGCCTAGACTAGTTTGCACAATTCCTTTGACATGATTATGACATTGGTTCCATTTGATTATGACCAACAAATTAGATGGTGTTCTAATTCGATTAGTGGTGTACTAATTATATTGTTTCAAATACTTTCAATCCTCGTCAAGATTTAGGGATTATAAAAACAATATTTAAGAATTGATCAATCCAAGATTAACACAGCTCAATTACCCGATTCACTTTCGTTTCACAAATAATTAACAACCACACTATTTAGCTTTCCAAGTTAAATTAAGTTTCTTATGAAATGGTCAATACATAAGGTAAAACCCTCATAGACAAAGGTTTACAACTAACTTACTAACAATGTCTTTTTCAATCCAATACATCATTAGAAATTACCCAAACTTAATAACTCTTTGGTGGAGAAAACTTAAGATAGCACAATTCGTTCTTAGTGTTAACTTTTCTTTTATATTAGAACCAATAATTCATAACCAATCAAGTGAACCATAATTCAAACATCATCTAGGCAAGTGCATAAGGCACTTAGCCACTCATGGTAAACAAAGTAATAATCATAGGAAATTGATAACTAGTAAACATGATTGAATAGTTTTACAAAATGTTGTAATGATGGTTACAAATAATGAAGAACACTTGTTCAATAATCAACAACGATCCGTAAGTAATTGAAGTAATGATTGATGAGATTTTAGTCTTCTTGTTCCTGCGTTTTCCTCCTCTTGTCGCCCACTTATAAGAGAAAATAGTGACAGAATTTTGTTGTAGTTTGTTGTTTCTTGATTGTAGAGATATATTTTTGTTCTTCTTTCTTCACATATAAAGGGAGACTTCCTCTTGGCCAACAAGCAAACATCTTGGGCTCCAAGTGTCATAATGATGCAGGAACTTTAGTTAATGGAAGTAAATGGGCATCCTTGGTGATAATGGTACTTAACTCTTCACTTTAAATGCTACTCTTCATGTCAATTTTTCTGCATACCTCGGGTATGGAAATGTAAACCCAGGGTATTAGCTAAACCTCAGGTATGAATTCCATACATCCGGTATGAGCTCCCCTGATGCAAACCTTGGGTATAGAAACTGAAACCTTGGGTTTAGACCAAGTCTTGAACATAACTTTCAACTCAAAGCTAGCATATAATTCCCACTTGTGACACACTTCTTGGCACTAATTCTTGACTTCATTTCCCTATCTTTCTCTTGAATTTGGACATAATCATAGCATGAATATTTGTCTTGAACGGAAAACTTTACTTCGCGCATATTTACTTGATTTTGTCGACTTTTCTTCATCTTTTTCTCTATTTCCTTCGACATAGATGTACCTGAACCTAAACACATCTTTTGCACCTTTTAAGCGTAATATGTTCATAAATACAACCAAATAACATGCATAATCATAAGAATAACGCTATAAAAACATGTTCAAAATAAGCGTTATCAGATTATTATGAACCTAAAAGGGTTATAATGTCTAGATTGGGCCTAGTATAGTGTCGGTTGATATTAAATGCTCGTTAAGTCTAAAACCGGAAGTGTTAAAAATCAAGGAATGATTTTAAGGTCAAAGGAAGAGGGAAATAAGTTTGCTTTTTTTTCTTCCAAAAAGATAATAGTGTCTAAATGTCTTAGAAAGTGTGTTGCAGGTATTGGTTAAGGTTGCGTATAAGTAAAAATGCTTAAAACGCAAGTTTAGTTTTGTAAGTCACATGGTCTATTTGGTAACATTTGAATTTAAATTTTAAAAATTCCATAAATGATTATGAGTGAATTAAAAATTAATCTGATGTGATAAAAAATTTCAGAGTTGGTTTTCGTTATGCGCGGGATGTTTAAATGGCGTTTAGACCAAAACGTAAATTTAAGACACGATTTTCTTAATAACTTTTGCGAAAATGACCCAACGAGTGTCAAACTTTCATGTCATCATGGAAATAGCTTAACTTATGAGAATGTAGAATAAAAATTTTGGGAGTGAATAGTAAAAGTGAATAGTAATAATGAATAGTAACCCAAAAATGGGAATTGTTACATGTTCGTGACCTCTTTTTCTTCTAGCAACAGAGGGAACGATGATTAGATAGAGAGTTCTCCAAGGCTGTGGCAAGAACTTTACATCAAACTTGGAATGTTTGGTCAATGGTGTGTCAGGTTGGACATCATACCTAATGTCAATGAGATAGTCCATTATCTCACTTTCTGTGGGTATGGGAGCATTATCCTTCTTAGGTCATGGTAGAAGAAGTGCCTCACGTAGCGACTCGGCATTGATTGTGTACTCTTGTCTGTCCAGTGTTACTGTGAAGGATTCGTTGTCCAAATTGACTCTTGCCGTATGCCAGAATTGATGAATGTAGAAGGTAGGAACCGAAGCTGACTTGCCGAGCATATCCTTGCAAGGGTGAAACAATAGAATGTCTTTGACGATTCGGCAAGATGGTTCTGCGATCCTTAGATTGTTGAAATGAACACTTGTGTTGTTCTTGCCAATGACTACATTGTAGCCTTCAGGGACAATGTCTTCCAGTTTGAGTCTAGGAAGTTGTTGTGCAGGAGCAATCACATTATGTTCAGCCATTGTATTCTGAAAGGAACAATCATAAAACAAACATCCAGAAATGGTTAAGTGTTAGGCACATGAGTTAGTTTGATTTACTGGTTTTATTCCTTTAAAGAATACTTAGGTTATCATGTTTGAAGATTTAGACTTGTTCATATTTGGTTATTTAAAGTTTAATTGTCCAACAAATTATGGTCTAAGTCCTTAGAGTCCATGAAATGCTCATAGGTGTTTGTTATTAGAAAGGTTTGTTAGAAGCTTTGTAATTCTATGTTTGCTCAAAACTTTTTATGCTTGTCCAAAAAATTTTCAAGTTTGTTCGAAAAATGTGAGCTTGTTCGAAATTTTCCTGCTTGTTCGAAAATTTTGAGCTTGTTCGAAACTTTTGTGCTTGCTCGAAAGTTTCAAGCTTGTTCGAAACTTTTGAGTTTGCTCGAAAGTTTCAGGTTGTTCGAAACTTTTGAGTTTGCTCAAAAGTTTCAAGCTTGTTCGAAACTTTTGAGTTTGTTCGAAAGTTTCAAGCTTACTCGAAAATTTCTTATACAAGAAATTTTCGAACAACAGAAGACCTACTTGTTCGAAAGATGGAAAAATCAAACTCCTTGTCCTGTGATTTCAAGCAAAAACCAATTGTTATAAACCATTCAAATGACTCTAATCATCACATCTATCAACAACTTATGCATACAAACATGACAGAATACTTGTTCGAAATTATCAAGAACACCAAAATTTCTAATAACCTTTAATACTGATTCAGACCATGCATAATTCACACCAGACATTCCAAGAACCTTCTTAAACATAACTGGACTATGTCTAACATTTACTAACTTACATTCTTGCTTGTTCGAAATCTTTTGAACACCAATTAATCGAACACCACTCAAAACGATTGTTTTTTAAAATTCATTAAGAACGAGTGATATATGCAAGATTCCGAACAAAATCCATTAAATTAATTAGACTCAAACATTAACAATCAAAAATCCCCAATTTGTACTTAAACCCTAAATTTCAAAAATCCAACCTATCGTGTTTCTGAGTGCAATTAATGTATTGGAACATGATCCTAACATGATTAAGACTATATCCCACCAAAAAGATTAAACACAAACGTATCCAAATGATTATCCCCAAATGGTGATAAACCCTAAACTTTAGGATCAAAATTTTGGAAAATCTAGCCGTTGGATTGATAAACGATTAAAAAACCATTTCTTATATTTGCACAAAGATTATAAGTACACTTACGGATTAGCAAAAACGTGGATGGATTTGACGATTGATTATGGATCGTTGATGAAGGTTGTTGAAAGTAATAAATGTGATTTTGCAGGTGCAGTAATTGTGCATACTTTTTTGTTTTTGTTAGAAATTTTATCTTTCACCAATTGACACATTTAGTCCCCTAACGACAATATTTGCACAATTGATCCCTAGATTCAACATTGGCACAATTAACTTTTGACAAAAACAATTTTAACACACCCCCTCGACTTAGGATATATAAAATATTTTGAGATCAAGGAGGGTATTACAAGGATATTTTTTCCAACATTTATACAAAAAACATCTTTTTGGAAATATGCAAGTACAATTTAAAAAAAAAATTAAAATATGAATTTCATACTCCCCCTCAACACTTGTTCGGGAAAAAGCTGTTAATTTGTTTAAATGAACCAAGTGTTGATGGAAATTTTGTACGTGCATTTTTTCTTTCTTTCTTTTATTTATTTTTATAAAAAGAAAAAAATGAAAATCTTTTTGTTGTTTTGATAAGCTATTTACAAAATGTTTTGGTGTTTGACTTTCTTAGTTGTTATTAAGAAAGTTTTTCAAATCATCTGGAGTCAAACACCTCATAACAATTTGGTGAACTAGTTCAGCAAACCTTGAAGGAGGTAGTGCTTTGGTGAACAAGTCTGCCAATTGGTATTGAGTACCCACAAAATATAACTCAATTGTACCCTTCTCAACATGCTCCTTGATGAAATGGTAACGGAGAGCAATGTGCTTGGACTTGGAATGATGAACGGTGTTGCAGGAGATTGCTATAGCACTCTTTGAATCGCAGTACATCGGGATCTTGTCAAATACATAACCGTAGTCCATGAGCTGAGTTCTCATCCAAATGACTTGAGCACATCAAGCAGACATGGCTACATATTCAGCTTCAGTTGATGATAACGATGTGCAATCCTTCTTCTTTGACTGCCAAGATACAAGCTTGTCTCCAAGAAACTGTACACCACCAGAGGTACTTTTGCATGTATCTAAACACCCTGCATGGTCAGCATCTGAAAAGGCTATTAGTTCAAAACCAGAATCCTTCGGATACCAGATCCCTAAATGAATGGTTCCCTTTACGTATCGAAGGATTCTTTTAGCCTCTGTTCAGTTGGGTTTGATTGATAACGAGAGCATAGATAAACAGCAAAGACTATGTCTGGTTTACTGGCTGTGAGATACATGAGTGACCTAATAATACTTCAGTATTTTGTAGGGTCAACTGGTTTCCCATGTATATCAGCATCTAGTTTTGATGTGTGAGCCATAGGAGTATTATAAGTATCACAACTTGTCATCCCATGTTTCTTTAAAATTTCAAGAGCATATTTGGACTGGTTTATAAAAATTCCACGGGGTGATTGATGAACTTGTAGTCCTAAGAAGAACGTAAGTTCACCCATCATGGACATTTCAAAGTTTTGTTTCATTAATTTTGCAAAAGCGTTTGAATACTTTTTATGTGTTGAACCAAAAATAATGTCATCAACATAGATTTAAACAGTTAAAATGTCCTCCCCGTGTCTTTGAATAAACAGTGTCGGATCTACAGAGCCTTTAGAAAAATTATCGGTAAGTAAGAAAGCTGACAGTTTATCGTACCATGCCCTCGGGGCTTGTTTAAGGCCGTAAAGGGCTTTCTTGAGCCTGTACACATGATTAGGATGCTCTGGATCGACGAATCCCTATGGCTGACTAACGTATACCACCTCACGTAGTTGACCGTTCAAGAATGTCATTTTCACGTCCATTTGATAAACAACCATGTTCTTGTGTGCAGCATATGCCAGAAAGATACGTACAGCTTCAAGTCTAGCCACAGAAGCAAAGAATTCTTCATAGTCAATGCCTTCTTCCTGAGTGAATCCTTTAGCTACCAGACGCGATTTGTTACGAATTACTGTGCCTTCAGCATCTAATATGTTTTTCCAAATCCATTTCAGCCCGATGACATAGACCCCATCTGTTTTTTCAACTAATTCCCAGACTTCCAATCGTTTGAATTGGATGAGTTCTTCCTGCACTGATTCAATCCAGTTATCATAAGTCATTGCTTGTTTAATGTTCTTGGGTTCGTCTTGAAAAACTGTGAGTGCATAAATGCAGGTTTCACCATCTGAGTGAAGTCATTGTCTTGTCATTACAGGTACTTCTGGATTGCCAATAATGTGTACTAATGGATGATCTCTTGTCCATTTATGTGTTGAGGGGTGATGTTGATATACATTGTGCATATTAGACGGATCCAAATTGCTTGAAGATGACTCTGCAATATCAGGAATAATTGGAGCCGGAGCAAATGGATTAAAGAAAGCATTTTCGTCATAATCTGCAGGTGCGGGTACTGGTTGTTCATTTTGATCATCAGTTGCATCGTTGGAGTTGGAATCGGTTTGTTCTTCGGTTGTTTGAGTTTCGAATGTAGCTGCAGTGGTTTCAACGGTTGTAGTTGTCGGTTGAGGTGTATCGGGTAAAGGATTTTGATCAGGTTGTGCAACGAAAATAGTTGATACATTTGGAGCACGACATTCAAAGGAGTCATCAAACAAAGGAGCAAACAGGGTTTCAAATTCGTTAAAGTTTAGCGAAAGAGGTGCATCTGATTGATCTGGGAAGTTTAGATGGTTGGTTGCGGGTCCTAAGCTGTTATACTAAGAAGCCATTTTTGTAAGCTCATCGAAATTAGCATGAATGGTTTCCACGATGTTGGGAATTATGATTTGATATTCACAAAACTACAAGGGCATAATGTGACAGCTTTGGTATTTTACATATGGAAGAATTAAAAGCTAGAATATCTCCTTAAAGATAGAAGATTTTTTATTATCTTCTTAGTAGTAGCTTTTTGTGTAAGTTAGGGTTTTACATGTAAACCCTCTATATAAAGGGTATTAGCTGAATAGTTTTATATATACAAAAACATAGAAAAACATTGATCGATCAATGAGAGTCGATTAAGCAAAAGAGTGTTCGTTTATATTAGTAGTAGTAGGTTTTATTTTATGTTTAATAAAAGAAAACCTTGTTAGTAATATTGATTGTTTGTTCTTAATTATTCCGCTATGCATATATCAATATTACTTATCCTAGATGGGCTTGATCTTGGTTTAACAATTGGTATCAGAGCCTGAAAAGAGACTCTGAGGTTGAAGAATCACAAACCCTAAATCACTAAAATCATCCTACAACATGACTGGAACCGAAATCCCTCCTGATCAAACCCCTCCCAAGAATGATGAATTCTCCATGCATGGCAGTGATGATGAAAAATCCATTCATGATGAAGAGAAACCTGAAACCAGCAGCACCAAAACACCAATCATTCCCTCAACCACAACCATATCCAATATAAAACTTCCAATCCTGAAAAGAGATGAGTACGATATATGGGCGATGGAGATGGAACATTATTTGGAATATACTGATAGTGAAATCTGGAAGGTTATTCAGAAAGGCAATTCAAAGAAAAGGGTCTCGGCTGGAGCAGATGGATCGGTTAGAATTTTACCACCAGTATCTGCAGAGGAGATACGGGCTGTTGAAAAGGAGAAAAAGGCAAGAACTGTGCTGATGATGGCTCTTCCCAAAGAGCACTTGAGAACGTTTCATAACATGACCGATGCCAAAGAAATTTGGCAAGCAATCAAGAAGCGTTTTGGTGGGAATGCAAACTCAAAGAGAATGCAGAAGTCTGTTCTCAAGCAACAATTTGAGACTTTCAGCATATCTAGTACAGAAGGACTCGAAAAGGGATATGATAGGTTTCAACTCCTTCTGGCACAATTGGAATCTCTTGGTGCTCCAGTATCAGAGGAAGATGCCAACCTTAAACTCCTCAGAGCACTCCCATCAGAATGGTCAAGTGTTTCTATGACTATGAGGGTAACGGATGAAGTGGACAGCATGACAACTGATGACCTGTACAATAACCTTAGGGTTTTTGAACAGGAAATCAAGGGATATTCTAAAGCATCTTCCAGTTCCTCAAATGTTGCCTTTGTCTCTCAAGGCAAAAGCAGCACTACTAGAGTTAAGTCTGGCAAGATTAATTCTGGTAGCTATGAGACTCCTACTAGCAGTACAAGGGAAAGAGCTGCTTCTGAAGGCGTAGCTGATGAGATTCTTCATTCATTCTTTTCTTATCAAGAAGAAGATGATGAGTTTATCAGTGAAGATTTGGAACAGATCAATGATGCTGAAGTAGAAGAGATGGATATTAAATGGAAAATTGCCATGATTGCTCTACGGGTTAAGAGGTTCCAAAAGCAGCATGGAAGGCCTATTCGTTTTGATAATAAGTCTCAAGTGGGGTACACTAGAAGGACTGTTGAGTGCTATAATTGTCATAAACATGGGCATTTTGCTAGAGACTGCAAGGAGAAGAAGTCTGCTGATGAAGACAGGAAGAGAAGCAATGATTACTCAAAGAATGACAGGTCAGAGAGGAACCAGATGAGCATGCTGACATTGGAAGCTGGAGATGTGAACTGGACTGAGCACTTACCAGAGGAGGACATAAAGAATCATGCACTTATGGCCATTGGTACTAATAATGAGGTATCCTTATGTTCAAAAATATGCATTGATTCATATAATCATCTCAAATCTGTGTGTGATGAACAATTGCAAGAAATAGGTGACCAGGAAGTAAAAATTCTAGCTTATACTAATGCAGTTAAAAAGTTAGAAGCACAAATTGTCACCTTACAAAAACAACATGCCTATTTGAATGAAAAACTCACTTTTCAAGCAAATGAAATATATGAAAAAGATGAGAAACTTAAAAGATATAGAAGAATAGGCATGAAAGCTGTTAAAGAAAGAGATGAATTGCAAAAGAAAATAGATAAATGGCAACACTCTGCTAAGTGTCAGGATCAAATCATAGCTTGTCAAATGAGTTCCACAACTAAAATTGGCTTAGGCTTTGAAATTAAGTCAAATGATGAAGTGTTAAGTTATGAAGAAGAAATGGATAGATCAGCTTTCACATGTACAAAAGAGGATTATATTGATAAACCTGTTTATAATAGGTTCATTAAGTCTGATGACTTTAAATGAGTGCTACCTCCACTAAGTGGAGATTACACTCCTTTACAAAAGGAAAACCTTGATGATTCTCTATTTGTATATGGTAAAAAGGGTCCTATATATCCTGAGACAGACAACTCTGATGACAGATCAAGTGAATACTCCACTTGTCAAACTAATGATAGTGAAGGATCCACAAGAGATGTTTCTGAGAAACCTGAATCAAGGTCAGGGTGTAAATCAAAAGAGTCCTATAAAGCAAAATCTGTCAAAAAGAGTGAACCAGAAGTGATAAAATCAAAATCAAATACAGATAGACCTAGGTGTGTCAATCACATGAAAACTCCTAGGGAGTCTGTTAAGAATCAAGAGTCACCAAAGCCTGATAGGATGCGATAAAAGTTTAGGAAAAATCACAACTTTGGTCCTAAGAGGTGTTTTGTGTGTGGTAGTTTAAGTCACCCGATTAAGGATTGTGGCTTTCATGAGAAAAGGATGCAAAAAGAGGCTGAACTAAGAAAGAATAAGAGTGTTAATGACCACATGAATAATAAACCAGTTTGGAACAATGCTAACAGGATTAATCATGCAAATAAGTTTGTGACTAGACCTGCACAAGTTAATTCTGGTAATATTAGTTCTGCTAGACCAAATTCTGGTAGACCAAATTCTGGTAGACCAAACTTTAGTTCTGGTAGATCAAACTTTAATTCTGGTAGACCAAACTTTAGTTCTGGTAGACCAGATTTTAGTTCTGGTAGACCAAATGTGAGTTCTGTTGGTCAAAATGCTAATTATGTGAGGCCAAGTGTTAATTCTGGGTGGTTTAATCATTCTGGACCCAGACAATCAGTTCATAAACCACAGGTGAATTCTTATAATCAGAGAACAAATTTTTATAAACCAAAGTCACTTGTGAGGAGTCCTTTTGTTAATAATACAGCACAAGCTTCAAATTCAAGTGCTGTAAGGGAAAATGGGGAATCTGCTGTTAAGTCCCCAGCATATTTGTCTTGGGATCCTTTTCAGAACACACTTACCTATGAATCCAAGACCAAAGGTGGATCAAGCTCATACAAGACCTATAAATATGTTGATCCACAAGGCAGACCCAAGTCCTCAGTGGCTTGGGTCCTGAAGAGAAACTAATCTCTCTACTTTTGTGCAGGAACATCCACTGAAGTATATGGAAGACAAAGGAATATTTGATAGTGGGTGCTCTGGGCATATGACTGGTAACAAGAACCATCTGAAAAATTTCAAGAATTCCAAGGAGGTTCTGTTACTTTTGGAGATGGTTCTCATCTATGGCTTCACTTAAGTTTGTTGACAAGCATAATCAAGTTGGATTCTTGAAAAAACCAGATCAGAGTGATGGCTTTGAAGAGATTGTTGATTTCTTAAGAGGTTCAAATCTTCGGTACACTTTAACTGCTAATCCAAATATTTATGCATCTCTTATTAAGCAATTTTGGGGGTCTGTGACCTATGACACCCTTGCTGATGATACACCACAGTTAAGGGGAACTGTTGACTCACATGACTTCACCATTACTGAAGCTTCCATTCGGAGTAGTCTCCAATTGGGTGATGCTTCAGGGGAATATATTTTGGTTAATGATGATTTGTTTGTGGGTCTAAAAACTATAGGATATCCTACTGATGGTAGTTTTACTTTTTGAAAAAGCTATTTCACACCACAGTGAAGGTTTTTGATACACCACTTGCTCCATTGCCTAAGTCCTAAAAGTGGAGGCTGGGATCAGTTTGGAAGCAACATTGCTTCTGCCTTGGTCTGTCTTGCACTTGGAAGGCCTTTTAATTTTTCAAAATTGATTTTTGATGGCATGGTTGCAAATTTTAAAAAGGAAAAATCTAGGTTCTTAATGTATCCAAGATTTATACAAATGATCTTTAACTTTGAAACAGAGGATAAATTGCCATATCTCAGTGTGGGCTTTACACCAAAAATTTTTGCAAACATGAAAAGAAATTTTAATGGAGCCCATTGGCCTTTATTGCCTGCTATGCTTGGTGGTGCTACTAACCCTGCAGGTACATCTGAGGCTGCACAAGAGCCAACTCATGAAGAGCATGCACAGAAACCAACTCAGTCATCCACACCACACCCAAGTCATTCACCATCTCCCATCAGAACACCTACACCTATATCATCTCCTACACCCTCACCACAGCCTACACATGTTCCAAGTCCTATACAGGAGGAGGAACCTGATCAGCTGTCTGTGGAAGATCTTTTAACCCTGGTTCCAACCTTAGTCAAGAGAATAGATGCTTTGGAGAAGGCAAATAATGCTAAGAGTAGAGCTATTCTCACTTTGGTAAAGAAGGTCAAGAAATTGGAAACCATTTTGAAAGATAAGGGGATTCAGTTCAGTGCAGAGGAAGGGGATGAAAATTCTTCCAAACAGGGGAGGAATTTTGATGAAGAAGAAGATTTTAGAACACCTTCACAAGATAAGTCTGCTGGTATTAAGGATGTAAGTCCAGAAACAAGGGAAGCAGCAGAGACCTTAGCTCAATCTTTCAGCAAGATTAAACAACAAAGGAAGCTAAAGAGAAAGTTAAGGATTGAAGAAAGTGAAGATGAAGGGGTTCATTCTGCTAAGTCTCGTAATAATGCTGGTGATGATAAGTCTGGTGATAATGCTAGTAATGATAAGTCTGATGGTAAGTCTGTTGAAGAAAAGAGAAAAGGAAAGGAGATTTCTGTTGAATCTCCTAAAACAAAGAAGTCAAAGCTACAGCAAAGACAAGATCAAGCAACTCAAGCTTTGATTGACAGATTACAAGCTCAAGAAAGGGAAGAATTGGAAAAGGAAAAAGAACAGGAAAGACAAGATGAATTGTATGCTAGGAGAGTAGCAGAAGAGCAATTGATTGAAGGAGATGATGAACTAAGAGCAAAACTTGAAGAACTTAAGTCAACTCCAGGGTTGACTATAGAAGAAAAAGCTAAACAACTAGCTGAGTTCATTAATATCAGAAGAAGTAAAGAAAATTTGGGAGATTTTATGTCTGTGATGAGACAAACTCAGAAGAAAACCAAAGTTCAAAAGAAGATGACTAAGAGTGAACAAATGCATAGTATGAAGATGTATTTGAAGAATATGATGTATTCAAGTTGGGAGCATATGAAGAGCAAATCATATGAAGATCTTCTACAAATGTATCAAAGAGCTTATCAAAGGGATCATGGTTATAAACCAGTGGATTATGAAGATTCCTTGAGACACAGTTTCAGGAAAGTGACTAAGACTGTGCAAGATGTTGAAGCTGAGAAAGTAAAAGAAAAGGAAATTGATGAGGAGAAAGAGAAAGCATCTGAGACTGAGAAAGCAGCAACTGTATTAAAAGAGGAAGTGAAAAAGCCTATATTGACATTTAACAGAAGAAAGAGTATGGCTAGAAGAAGTAAGTCAAAGAAGAAAGTTCAAGAAGAGGAGTCAGAAGAAGAAGAAACTTCATCTGAGGGGGTTACTATGGGAACTATTGAAAGCTCAAAGAAGCCAGCTAATATTGTCAGGTATAAAATCATTAAGTCTGGTCAAAGGGCAACATATCAATTAATAAGAGAAGATTATTCTAATGTGATGTATATGAATTTCCCTGCAATTATACATGATGTGAGTAGGGAAGATCTCATTGAGTTATATAAGTTGGTTAACATTAAACATGGAGATAATGTCCCTGAGGAAGAATATGAAAGAGTCTTTTGGGGAGACTTGAAAATAATGTTTGAACCACCTTCTAAGGAAGATGAGATCTGGAAGCTGCCTGAGCAACAAAGAATGATTAGATGGGTATATTATGATAGATGCCAAGTACATTGTCTGTCTTTGGTTAATGCTAACATATATATGCTTGCAGAAGTTGAGTATCCCTTATCACCAGAAGTCTGCAAGAAAATGTTGGAAAGGAAATTATATGCAGACAAGAAAGATGAAGTTTATGAAAGGATTTTGGATTTGATCAAGATTCAGTCTTTGAAGGAGACATTGTTGGATTGAGAGTTGATGAGTGTCTAAATACTCATCATTTATGTCACATTTAGACTACAAAAACATTTAAAAACATGCAGATATGCTTCAAAATACAGAAAATATCATTTGATTGTGTTTTTATGTGTTTCATGTGCAAAAGGATTAAAAACAGTTGAAAAACGAACATAGTTTGCATAATTGTCAATTTCAGTCCTTTAACTTTCAGAAATTGGCAAAAATAGTCCCTGGTGTTAAAAATGTGGAAAATATCATTCAAGGTCCCTAAACTATTTAACTTTTACAATATTGGTCCTTGGATGAAAGTTTTAAAGAAATGGCAGTTTTGGTCCTTCAACTTTTAAAAATGACATAAAAGGTCCCTAAACTTTCAGAAAATGGCAATTTTGGTCCCTGAAATTTAAGCAATTAAAAATTCCATTTTTCTAAATCCCTTAACCCATTTCTATTCCCCAAAATCCAAAATAACCCAAGTTTGACCACAGAAAAGTCAAAGCAGGATTAAATAAGTAGAAGTCAAACTTCTACAGTAACCAGAAAGTCAAACCTTCACAAAAACCGCCTATCCTGCTCCTTCTTCCACCTCACCTTGCCAGCTGCTATCCCTCCTTCCACCTCACCTCTAGCTCCATGCCTACTTCACGTTTTGTCCCCTCCACCTCCACAATCAACTAAAATCCTTTAATTGCTCTAAACCTGCTCTAATCCACTATCAAGACTTTTGGCGCCAAAAACACGTTCAATGGCTGGGATCACTTTCAGACTATCAATAGCCATGATTTGTGATGGGATTTGCTCAGAAGGCTAGTGGGAACTTAAAAGATCTTTATATATCAAGAAAGAAGCAGAGAAGAAAAGTAAGTAGGAGTAGTGTAACTTTAGATAACGTAGGTAATGTAATTTAGTTTCCAGTTGTTATTTTCAGTTAAATTTGGTTGTACTCAGTTATTTTAATATAATTCAAACTTCTTTGAACCTTTAATTTCAGTTTTGTTCTTTAAAATTCGGATTTAGTGATTTTGAGTGAAATTGACACTTCACTTGGAAATTGTTAAATGTTGTTATTTCTTGTTCCATTAAGCTAATTTACAGTTGCTTATAAGGTTTTTGAAGCTTAGATACCACCTAGAGGACTTGTACTCAGTTTATTAAAAAAAATTAAGAAATCAAGAAAATAGAAAAGAAATATAAAAATCAGTGTTTATGAAGATTGGAGCAAGGAATATGGTGGATTATGGATTTCCCTAGTTTAGTAGCTTCATGGGAAGCTGTTAGGATAGATCTTGGTCCTTGGTTCACTATTTCTCAGTCTTGATCTTGTGTAAGCCATTTTTACCATTTTTTGCATTTTACTGTAAACGTGTGTTCTAAGCTTGAATCTTTGTGTTTTCATGTTTCTGTGTTATGGTTAAGTAGATTCATTGATTAAAATAGCTTGTTTGTTCTTTGGGATTTATAGTTGCTTGAAATTTCATTTTAACAGTCAAATAGGTATATTTGTCATTTATGAGTTTCATGCTAGTATTGTTGATGTTTTATGCTTATTTGGTCTTATGATATGATAATATAAGGTTTAGAATCAGTAATAAGGTCTAAATCCACTAGTTGCTTTGAAAATCACAAACCAGTCTCTTTATAGGGTTGTTTGGATTAACTGCTATATGTGGTCTACAAGTTGTTTTGTTTGTTGTTCTTGATTACTATATATTGCACTGAGTTGCTTTAGGTCAGACAAACCAAAAAGTTCAGGGTTTATTTGTAGCAAAGTCAAAATCACCTTTGATTTCATCTTGTTTGTTCACTGTTAGTATAATTAATCCTATAATCATCATTTTGTGTTTATAAGTTGTTTATTTAGCTTAATTTCATGTTCTAATAGATTAATATAGCATAATCAGTAAGTAGGATTGATTCAAAGTTCATATAAGTCAACTTAGTAGTGTAATTTAAAAGTCAAATTTTCAGTTAGTAGATTTTTGAATAAACTAGATAATTTTCTATAGGACTTAATATTGAGTTTTATGTTTTGTGCTTTTAGGATTATAATATTTTGCTGCTAATCTTCAATAGACTATTTTTGGTTATTTTTATTAAGTTAGTTTAACTGCTTATTTCACTGCTTTGTTTGGACTGTTTTTCAAAATAGTGCCCTGTGCACATGTTTGATAACTACTTTCATTAGCTCTTAGCTTGATCTTCATTGCATGTTAGTGTGAGATTCTTGTTGTTTTTAGAAGCCCATCTGGCTAGCTTGTAATATATATGCTTATATTTCATTTTCCAGCTTATTTACATGCTTATTTTTGGCTCCAATGTTTCCATAACTGAGTAACTTACACTAAGTCATCAGTGTAAGTCTGCTACATTCATAAGCTCATTTTAAGCTTCTCAGTGGGTCCCACTCAGAGCTTATTGGCTTTTTGGATAGCCAAGCTAACAAGCTTGTTGGGTCAGTGCTCATTTTGAGCTTGGGAGCTTTTGCCCCTAGCTTAATCAGGCCTTATATAACCTTGCAGGCCTGTTTGGTCATTGTGGGAATTGGATTTGCTTATTTGTTACTTTAAGCTTATTCAGTGCTTATCTTTGTTCCTTTTTACTCATTCCCAGTTCACTTAACTTAGTTTCATGTTATTTTATCTTTGTTCCAGCTAGTTAGCTTGTTATGAGCTTATTTCTAGCTCAAAATCCACTTAAGCCTTAAAAAGCTTAACTGTGGAGTCTATAAGCTCTTACTGAGCTTATTATTGAGTTCCAATAAGTTCACCTTCATAAAAGTTTGTCATTTCCAGTAGTTAAATAGTTTTGTAAAAGAAAAATCAAGAAAATCAAAATATAAAAAAAGTGATAGCTTCTATTTAAGCCATTTGGCTTATTTTTCTGCTTTTTCATTAAGCACTTTTCATTTTTATATTTTTCTTAGGTTCCTGTACTTATTTAATATTTATATAAAAAGTTTCAGATTTTTCTTTGTTTATTTAGTATTTATTATAATTTAAAATAGTTTAAATAATTATTAAATAATAATTAATTAATAATTAAATAGATAAAAAGTGTAATAAATATATTTTCGGTTTTAAAATAAGTTTTATAATATTTTAGATTTTTCTAAGTCATAATTTCACTTTTCTAGCTTTATTTCATATTTTCTTATATTTTAGGGTATTATTAAATAGTTAAAAATAGTTTTTAATTAATAATAATTAAATAAATAGTCATAGAAATAATTTTAATTTTCCAATAATTTTCTTTTATTATTAGGATTCTAAAAATATAATTTTCACATCCGTGGGATTTATATTGGACAGAATTCACGTTTTATTTCGTACATTTACGTAATTTTTATTTTAAACGTTTCTAAGTATTTTGTTTTCAAGTACTTGTTCTTATAGCTTGTTTAAGCTATTTCCTTTTATATTTCCTTAGTTTAATCACTCACAACCTTTTCCTGTTCAATTTCACCCGATCACATATTCGTTCTATTACAGAATTCACATCTCGTTGGGACTTAACGACCCGGGGATACACTAACTCCTTGGATAATTGCATTGTGCCCTAGATTGTTTGACTCTTGTTGACCATTTACTTGGTCAATATTAGTTGACCATTTGGGACCGATCAAAATTTGGCGCCGCTGCCGGGGAGGTGTGCTGCGTAGAAACGAATTTGAAGTATCAGTGATTGTTGAATATACACCCATTGTATATTTACCATCTTTGTTCATATTTCCTTATTTTCATATAAAACCAAAATAATCGTGTAGTTAATTCGTTTGACTAAACGATTACCCAAAACATTTTTATTCAAGTTTTCAACGAACACAAAAAAAACCCAAAAATATTCATCTTTACCCTCTCACCCTTTTTGATTCTTTATCCCTTTACCCTCTATCCATTTGATTCTAAACTTCTTATACCTTTCTTCTATGGCGTCTCTCGGCTACAAATGTTTTGATTGTAAAAGCCCGTTGATTGACAGCCTTCGTTGTTCAAAGTGTAAGTGTGAGCGGTGTGGAAATCACAAACCAAAAGGATCATGTTATTGGTGTGAAGTAGCCCTCAAAAGGGAGCTTAATTCCATCAATGATTCTCAAAGTCCTTCCGAATACCCTTCACAGCCCGAGATACGTGCTATTAATGACAAACCGTCGAGAATCGATCCTAACCTTTCACGATTTACGGTTAAAAGTTTGTCAAGCAAACGTACAGAGCTTAGAACGGTGACTAAAAAGAACGACTTGCCTAATCTTCACGTTTATCAAGAACAAGAACCAGAGACCATAACGGAAGTGGTGGAAATTCCTAGCTCTCAGAGCACACCACTTGTCCCACCTCCGGATTTTATTCCTTGTGTTGGTTGTGGTGAGCCGCTTTTTGGTTTGCCATGTCATTGGTGTACATGTGAACAATGTGGTAATGATATTCGAGACGGAAGTTGTTTGTTTTGTGGTTCGAGGAATTCATTTGCTTATGATCCTAATCCGAACTCATTCAACGACTCTTCAAATTTTTCCAACTACCCATCACATTCATACGAGCAAGAATCATATTATCCAAATCTCAATGATGCATCGTATCAAAATACACCAAACTTTTCTTGTGAGTATTGTGGAGGCCCACACTTCAGTTCCGATTGTCAAACAAGGAATCCAATTCCTTGTAACAATAATGACTATTCGTGTCAAGACCAACCTCCACAGTACCAAATGTTTCAAGCAACTCCTCAACAAACTGAACAAGATTTTTTTCTAAAGACTCTAGAGTCATTAAAAGAAATGAATGAGGAGTTGGCTAATATACCGTTTCATAATGCACCAAGTTCTTCTTGTGCATATTGTGGGGGTCCTCATGATGATAATCAATGTCAACCTTCTGGTTTTGACACATCCACACCCCCACAATTTCCACTCATTTCATGTTCTCGTAGGAAAGCTATGGCAGAATCATTTTCCATAGACAATCCTCATGGAAAAAGTATGGAAGAATTACTTGCTGAGCAAAGAGCAGCTAGCACACGTGCCAATTTCCACAATGCTGCTCTTATCGATGAAGATGATGACAGTGATGATGAAGATATCGTTGATATTCTTCAAAAAGATTCATCAAGTTCATCAGTTGAGATTCCTTTCGTGGAAATACAGGGAGAAAAGAGTATGATGGAATTACTAGCAGAAGAACAAATGGAAATTGTAAAATCCATGTATGCTAGTCCTTCTCAACTCCCTCAGTCAGCTGTTATCACACCTGAAGTTCCCTCTAATTCTCTTATTATGGGGGACGAGCATCTTGACACTATTCCTGAAAAGGAATCGGACGAATTCATAAAGTCTAGTGTTGAGAACCTTGTCCCAATCCCAAGTGAGTCACAGGGAACTTTTGATCAAATGTGTGATATCCCTCCTCCTCTTGATTTTTCAAAAGATCATATTGAGATGTTCTCCGATTCCACTAATGACGATTCTTTATCATGTGGAGACATCATTTATATGGAGGAATTTCCTTCTGAGCCAGTCAGATTAGAAGAAGAGAATGATGAAGAAATTGACACTGAAATCAAAGATGAAGCTCTTCGAGCAACATTATTGAATGTCAGTCTTCTCATTTCTAAAATCGAGGCTTTCAAAGAAAAACCCATTTCATCTCCTATCCCCATAAAGGATAGTGACATTTTTTCCGATGATTCCATTCCGGAAATGGAAGCCTTCTGTTTTGATCAGATGGGAGAGAAAATTAGTGGCTACACCACTTCTCATTCTCATATTTCTCTCCCCGAATATGAATCATTCACCTTTGAGGAGTTCTCTAGTGAACTCACTCATATCATATCTCCGCCGGAGTATGATAACTTTTACTTTGATCTTGACAAAGAAAATCTTTGTGTTCCGGAGGGAGATGTTCTCAACACTGAGAATTTGATTAATATCAAAATTCCATCCCTCCCACCCAGAATATGTCTTGATCAGCCAAGCTTAAATGATAAGATTCATGATACTGAAATCATGAATTCTCCTTCTAATGATGATGAGTTAGTCATGATTTTTATCATGACTTTCTTTCTTTTCTTCACCTACACGGTGACTTCTCCTGTTCTTCACTCCTTCGGGAATGAAGACACTATCTTTGACCCCGGCATTTTCATTTATCATTTGTGAGCCAGGTCTGTGTATATCTCATCGGAGTGGAACTTTCAAGAAATTCAATGTTAATCCAAACACATTGAATGAAAGTCCGATGGAGATGGTTTCTTCCACTTGCTTCCCCAAGAACCAATGAATGCGGGGTCGAGTCAAGCTAGTGACTCGGTGAACAAAAATATTAGCACACCATATGGGTTTTCACCCATATTTCTGTCTTCTTTCTCTGTTCTACCACCCAAGTGTGGGGGAGATGCCCCACATGTTATATATATGTACATTTTAATTCATTAAAAAAAAAAAAAAAAAAAAAAAAAAAAAAAAAAAAAAAAAAAAAAAAAAAAGATGTGTATATATAAAATAATGGCTATTAGTATTACCTTTTCACGTTCTAAGTGTTGGTTTAATAACCGGTACTTTGAATATTGAGGGCAATATTCAGTTCTAAGTGTGGGGGGAATTCTAGCGAATTTGATCAAATATGTACCTTTTAGTGCCCCAATTCCCCCATTTTGGCCAAAATTTTAAAATTTTTTTTCTCACTTAGAACGCAATAAATGGTTATCAGTCCGCCATGTCTAACCCACATAAGGATTGGCTAATCCGAGAGCAAACGGCTCTTGGTAAAGATATCTCAAATCCGTTTATGGCATACAATTTGCCAAAAATTGTATGGTATTCAACTCACCATATCTTTATAAGTGAAGAGTTGGCTAGCCCGCAAGGTTATGGCTTGTGGTAAAGGCATTGGAAAACCATAATTGGTAATCAGCTCACCAAAGATAATAACTGTAATTTATCTAAGAGTTGGCTAGTCCAGAAGCAAACGGCTTTTGGTAAAGACAAATCAAATCCGTTGACAGCTGATGATTTGCTCAAAATCATTTGGTTATCATTGTACCAAAGTATCACATACTAAAACATTGGCTACTCCAGAAGTAATGGCTATCTGGTAAAGAGAAAAATCCATTAAATTTTCATAAAAGATTGCTAGGGACTAGCAATAGTTTAGTGTGGGGGATTGATGAGTGTCTAAATACTCATCATTTATGTCACATTTAAACTACAAAAACATTTAAAAACATGCAGATATGCTTCAAAATACAGAAAATATCATTTGATAGTGTTTTTATGTGTTTCATGTGCAAAAGGATTAAAAACAGTTGAAAAACGAACATAGTTTGCATAATTGTCAATTTCAGTCCTTTAACTTTCAGAAATTGGCAAAAATAGTCCTTGTGTTAAAAATGTGGAAAATATCATTCAAGGTCCCTAAACTATTTAACTTTTACAATATTGGTCCTTGGATGAAAGTTTTAAAGAAATGACAGTTTTGGTCCTTCAACTTTTAAAAATGACATAAAAGGTCCCTGAACTTTCAAAAAATGGCAATTTTGGTCCCTGAAATTTAAGCAATTCAAAATTCCATTTTTCTAAATCCCTTAACCCATTTCTATTCCCTAAAATCCAAATTAACCCAAGTTTGACCACAGAAAAGTCAAAGCAGGATTAAATAAGTAGAAGTCAAACTTCTACAGTAACTAGAAAGTCAAACCTTCACAAAAACCGCCTATCCTGCTCCTTCTTCCACCTCACCTTGCCAGCTGCTATCCCTCCTTCCACCTCACCTCTAGCTCCATGCCTACTTCACGTTTTGTCCCCTCCACCTCCACAATCAACCAAAATCCTTTAATTGCTCTAAACCTGCTCTAATCCACTATCAAGACTTTTGGCGCCAAAAACACGTTCAATGGCTGGGATCACTTTCAGACTATCAATGGCCATGATTTGTGATGGGATTTGCTCAGAAGGCTAGTGGGAACTCAAAAGATCTTTATATATCAAGAAAGAAGCAGAGAAGAAAAGTAAGTAGGAGTAGTGTAACTTTAGATAACGTAGGTAATGTAATTTAGTTTCCAGTTGTTATTTTCAGTTAAATTTGGTTGTACTCAGTTATTTTAATATAATTCAAACTTCTTTGAACCTTTAATTTCAGTTTTGTTCTTTAAAATTCGGATTTAGTGATTTTGAGTGAAATTGACACTTCACTTGGAAATTGTTAAATGTTGTTATTTCTTGTTCCATTAAGCTAATTTACAGTTGCTTATAAGCTTTTTGAAGCTTAGATACCACCTAGAGGACTTGTACTCAGTTTACTAAAAAAAATTAAGAAATCAAGAAAATAGAAAAGAAATATAAAAATCAGTGTTTATGAAGATTGGAGCAAGGAATATGGTGGATTATGGATTTCCCTAGTTTAGTAGCTTCATGGGAAGCTGTTAGGATAGATCTTGGTCCTTGGTTCACTATTTCTCAGTCTTGATCTTGTGTAAGCCATTTTTACCATTTTTTGCATTTTACTGTAAACGTGTGTTCTAAGCTTGAATCTTTGTGTTTTCATGTTTCTGTGTTATGGTTAAGTAGATTCATTGATTAAAATAGCTTGTTTGTTCTTTGGAATTTATAGTTGCTTGAAATTTCATTTTAACAGTCAAATAGGTATATTTGTCATTTATGAGTTTCATGCTAGTATTGTTGATGTTTTATGCTTATTTGGTCTTATGATATGATAATATAAGGTTTAGAATCAGTAATAAGGTCTAAATCCACTAGTTTCTTTGAAAATCACAAATCAGTCTCTTTATAGGGTTGTTTGGATTAACTGCTATCTGTGGTCTACAAGTTGTTTTGTTTGTTGTTCTTGATTACTACATATTGCACTGAGTTGCTTTAGGTCAGACAAACCATAAAGTTCAGGGTTTATTTGTAGCAAAGTCAAAATCACCTTTGATTTCATCTTGTTTGTTCACTGTTAGTATAATTAATCCTATAATCATCATTTTGTGTTTATAAGTTGTTTATTTAGCTTAATTTCATGTTCTAATAGATTAATATAACATAATCAGTAAGTAGGATTGATTCAAAGTTCATATAAGTCAACTTAGTAGTGTAATTTAAAAGTCAAATTTTTAGTTAGTAGATTTTTGAATAAACTAGATAATTTTCTATAGGACTTAATATTGAGTTTTATGTTTTGTGCTTTTAGGATTATAATATTTTGCTGCTAATCTTCAATAGACTATTTTTGGTTATTTTTATTAAGTTAGTTTAACTGCGTATTTCACTGCTTTGTTTGGACTGTTTTTCAAAATAGTGCCCTGTGCACAGGTTTGATAGCTACTTTCATTAGCTCTTAGCTTGATCTTCATATGCTTATATTTCATTTTCCAGCTTATTTACATGCTTATTTTTGGCTCCAAAGTTTCCATAACTGAGTAACTTACATTGAGTCATCAGTGTAAGTCTGCTACATTCATAAGCTCATTTTAAGCTTCTCAGTGGGTCCCACTCAGAGCTTATTGGCTTTTTGGATAGCCAAGCTAACAAGCTTGTTGGGTCAGTGCTCATTTTGAGCTTGGGAGCTTTTGCCCCTAGCTTAATCAGGCCTTATATAACCTTGCAGGCCTGTTTGGTTATTGTGGGAATTGGATTTGCTTATTTGTTACTTTAAGCTTATTCAGTGCTTATCTTTGTTCCTTTTTACTCATTCCCAGTTCACTTAACTTAGTTTCATCTTATTTTATCTTTGTTCCAGCTAGTTAGCTTGTTATGAGCTTATTTCTAGCTCAAAATCCACTTAAGCCTTAAAAAGCTTAACTCTGGAGTCTATAAGCTCTTACTGAGCTTATTATTGAGTTCCAATAAGTTCACCTTCATAAAAGTTTGTCATTTCCAGTAGTTAAATAGTTTTGTAAAAGAAAAATCAAGAAAATCAAAATATAAAAAAAAGTGATAGCTTCTATTTAAGCCATTTGGCTTATTTTTCTGCTTTTTCATTAAGCACTTTTCATTTTTATATTTTTCTTAGGTTCCTGTACTTATTTAATATTTATAGAAAAAGTTTCAGATTTTTCTTTGTTTATTTAGTATTTATTATAATTTAAAATAGTTTAAATAATTATTAAATAATAATTAATTAATAATTAAATAGATAAAAAGTGTAATAAATATATTTTCGGTTTTAAAATAAGTTTTATAATATTTTAGATTTTTCTAAGTCATAATTTCACTTTTCTAGCTTTATTTCATATTTTCTTATATTTTAGGGTATTATTAAATAGTTAAAAATAGTTTTTAATTAATAATACGTTTTATTATTAGGATTCTAAAAATATAATTTTCACATCCGTGGGATTTATATTGGACAGAATTCACGTTTTATTTCGTACGTTTACGTAAATTTTATTTAAACGTACGTTTTTAAGTTTTAAACGTTTCTAAGTATTTTGCTTTCACGTACTTGTTCTTATAGCTTGTTTAAGCTATTTCCTTTTATATTTCCTTAGTTTAATCACTCACAACCTTTTCCTGTTCAATTTCACCCGATCACAGATTCGTTTTATTACAGTTTACACACCTCGCTGGGACTTAACGACCCGGGGATACACTAACTCCTTGGATAATTGCATTGTGCCCTAGATTGTTTGACTCTTGTTGACCATTTACTTGGTCAATATTAGTTGACCATTTGGGACCGATCAAGAGTGTTTGAAAGAATTTTCATAAGTTGTAAGTATGACTATTGGAACTTCCTACTTGGTGGAGGTGCATAGCACTAACACAACAAAAGGTCATCGGTCCACCTTGTCTAATACACACAAGGACTGACTAATCCTGAGCAAACGGCTACAGGTAAAGATATTCCAAATCCGTTTATGGTTGGCAATTTACCAAAAAATTGTATGGTATTCAACTCAACATATCTTAGATAGTGAAGAGTTGACTAGCCAACAAGATTATGGCTTGTGGTAAAGGCTGTGGAAATCCATAAGTGGTAATCAATTCACCATGATGAGGTGCATTCCATCAAAGAATTGACTAGTCCAAAAGGGTACGGCTTTTGGTAAAGACAAAACAAATCCGTTGATAGTTGATGATTTACTAAAAATCATATGGTTATCAATGTACCATGGTCTTACACACCAAACATTGGCTACTCCAGTAGTAATGGCTATTGGTAAAGAGACATCAAATCCATTAATTTTCAATGATTCACCTCTCACAGGAGTTAACACACCTGGAAGTGATGAGAATAGTATGAAACTTAAACTGAATTGATGTACAAGTAGTCATGGTTGCTGTGAAGATCAAGTGGATTATATAAGATGGATGCTGCAAAGATCATATCAGATGGTGGACAAATTATCAAGGTTAAAGTTGCTGATACAAAGCATTTTTTAAGATCAAGATAATTCCAAGAGTTAAAGATTAAATCCTCTTAAGCTTACTCAGAAGAAACTTGAAGTTCATGGAGCATGAAGATCAAGTTAGGGGAGGATTGTTGGGAATTATCAAGAGAAGACTTAATGGGAAAACAGATTTAAGTCTGGTGGTGTACACGAATAAGTCTGTTAGTGTATTTTGTAATATTAAATCTGGTAGTACAATATTAAGTCTGGTAGAGTATAATATAGTTAAGTCCGGTTGACTTATTCAGTTAAGTCTTGTAAAACCCCAAAATTAATATAATCCGAAATGACAAAAATGCCCTCAAATTTAAAATTTTGAGAACTCATGAATATCCTATAAGTAACATCTATTATACTTAACCTAAAGTGATTATGACTTATGTTATGTGATGAATTAAGCTACCAATAAAAACTTTACATTATAAGGTTATGTACAAAGTTAAAATCTCTACATCTAATGCTAAGACTAGTCGATCCATTTAAAGTGTTATGTACAAAAAAAAAAATGTCGGCCCAAGTTATGAGGAGATAATCATGCCTTAACTTTGATTGATCCAAGCCCATAATGGGATTGATCCCTTCCTTATTTGTGCAAATCAAATGGTCGGTCCTTCCTAATCCACAATACCGAAAATACTAAAACCCTAAATCCCTCTCCATCAAAAAATGCGGCTCCCTTTTTGTCCCCCTCTTGTTCGATCCATTGCAGCCACCAAGTGAATTTTTAGTGTGTTCTTGTTCAATCCATATTAAGGTAGTCATACTCACATGTTTTCTATACATTCGTGTCTTGTTGCAAGCCCTAAATCGAACAATTGCTTTCTTTTTTTTTCGTGTGCTGCTGCTGTACGACCAGGAGGAGAAGGAAGGAAGATTCGTGGTGTTTTCATCTTGTGTTGTTCTTGATTATTCGCCTTGTCTTCAAGGGTATTCGTATCACTCATCTTTGTTCAATCCTTAATAGTAAATCTTATGTTCTAGACGAATTATGATCAAAAGATTATGAGAAAATGTCACATAAAATCATAGAATGAGAAACCCTAAAAACTGTTATGTATGAATCGAACCAGGGTTTTATGGTGAAATTATTCGACTTGATTGTGTTAAGACCTGTTTTAAATGACCTAAATATATTATGGACTCACCTAAAATCGTTTGGTGTCAAGAACTAATGAATGGAATGACGAAAACCCTAAGATAAACATGGTTCTGTGAATAACTGCTACTGATCTGGAATTTTGCCCGACTTTAACCGGCTGTAACTAAATGATGTGAACGTATATTTTGGTGTTTTAAGAGTCTAAAACTAAGTTCAATGAAATGGATACCTGGGAAAATTTAGTTTGTAATTTTTAGAGGCCTGGAAGGTTACTTTTTGATTTTTAGAAAATTATGTGTCTGATCGGATTTGTGAGTCTGGAAAATTAGTCCGGGTTTATGATTTTTAATTTTCAAACCGTGTCAAGTTAGAAGGTGTCCTTTGAACTGGGTAATCTTTAGGATGTCTATTACTTCCTGGAATTTGTTTTAGATTTTTTTGAATTTTTCTTAAAATGTTTTTAATTAATAACTTTTCGTATAGTAAAATTAATCAGAAATCTGGACGAGTTGGTTTAAGTGAATTTTAATCCATAGCTATGCTACTTAATAAAATCTGGAAAAATTCTATAAAATACTTAAGACATTGAGGAACCTGTGTGAATTTTTATAGATTTTATTTCGAAGTATTAATATGATTTATGAATTAATTGAAACGTATTAAAATCGTATGTATATAAGACTGCTACGGGTTTAAAAGGAAATTAAAAGGTGTTTTGTGTTTATTTTATAAACTAATGGGTTTAAATGGTTAATTGCTAAAACTAATGGACCTAACTTGTGAACACCTGTAACTTTATAGTAATTACACTTTACACCCTAAAGTTATGAGAATTTCATATTAAACCCTAAACTTATGATGATTACCTAATAAACCCTAAATCATGGAAACATACTTTATGAACCCTAGATTTTTGTAAAAGACATCATGAACCCTAAACTATGAATACGATCATCTGTAATACTTTGAATGGACAAACGAGAATGTTAATAATCAAAGTTACTTAACATGGAAGGAGAACTAAAATGAAACCCTATGATTATATGAACTTATAAGAGAACTTGTGATTAATTGTAGATCGGGTGAAGAGGGAGTGATCTCCTACTTCATTTGCTTTTCATTTCTTTGCTTGCGTATTTCGTTAAGGTACGAATATTCTGTCTTACTCTAAGACACTTTGCTTCGTACATATATGCTTTCCCTTTTCACTAGGGATATTTCTTATGATCCGATGACTGCTATGATTCCCTTTTGTTTGATTCTTGGCTCTCATTGTATGACTGCCAATCCTATATGATTCATTCTGACATTTATTTTAAATGTCTCTGCTATGATATGATTATTTGTTTGCCATGCTTTGTTGAGATACACTTTCGTTTCTCTTGCTATGCTTTGATTATGATTTGGTATGATATGATATTCCGTGCCTGAGCTTAACTAGTTCTGGAGGTACCAGGACCATGTCTAGGATGGCACCCTAGGCATGACACTCCCGTAGAGGTGTGATAGATCTACGGCATTCCCCCTTATGTGTATGTATTATTTGTGATCACTATTGGCCATTTATGCGTGTGTGTGACCAGTCTAGTATTGGCATACATACTTTTGATGGGAGCGTATGGATGCATCCTAGGATTTATGTGTATGTATGATTATGGTGACCAGGTGGTGTGTGCCTTACACTCCTTCTCACACTTTTGGTACTTAGAGGTCTCCCCTCTTCGTGCACTTTTATGATATGATATGATATGATTTGACGGATTTTTTGTATGGAGTTCTTATGGCACATCCTTATATGACATTTTCTTTATTTCCATTTCGTTCTTATATTCAGTTCTTATTCAGTTCTCATGCACTCTTATCTTTTGATATGCTTTGATTCGTATGACTTATGATTATGATTTCGTATCTTTCTTTCCTTCGTTGCTTATGCTTATTTACCCTTACGATTTGTTATTCGTATATATCCGTTCACTGGGCTTTTTAAGCTCAGCCGCATTTCTTTTCCTGCGGCAGGTTTTAGTAGGAAGCTGGGTATGAGTGAAGATTATCTTTGACTTAGAAGCTATTCCGGATTAGAGATGACTAGAAGAGACGATATTTAGACTTAGTAATTATTGTAAATCATTTGTACCCTTGTAGTTTCATATTTTCTCTTTGTAACCTTTGAAATTCATTTTGTATTATTTAGTCATATGCTTTTGTTTGCTTTGATATGTCACCATAATGTGATACTTCTACCCTTATCGGGTTGGGGTGTTACAATTATGGTATCAGAGCGACAGGCTGCGACTTGTAATGCATTTACCCTTGACCTGTGAAGTTTGGACCACTAAGTTTCCACTGTAGGCGCTCACAGGACAACCTCTGAGAAATTTCTGTAGGATCTCCCATAGGAACATAACTTATAACCGGTGAGGAATGGGTAGACTAGGACATCTATGTAAGTAGCATTGCTTCCGCATCACTCTGATTCGTGCCTATGCCTTTAGATATGCCTTGTAAGAACATTTGTTTCAGAAGCTAGAAAGTTTTGCAACCTAAGCTTAGTAACCAAGTAAGATTGGAATGCCCTAAGAACCGCATGGATACCTTACACCAATTAGGTTTCATTTCCTGATTTTGACCTCCATCTCCGAGTTGTTTGATAAACAGTTTGATACCTTCCGACCATCCCGAAGGTCATCCAACCGTCATGTGTTTGACACATTCTGTGAATTCATTACTTATGTTGGATATAGAATGTATCATCTGATACTACTTGAATCAGCATAATCCATTGTTAATCCTATGAGAACTATGGTAATTATTAACCACGGATATAGGAAGATTTGTTTCCCTCCCTTAGAATGACCTGTGAGGATATTGAGTAGACATTATGCTTCTCGTTTGACGCGATCTCTTCCTTCGTATTTTGATCCTGACGATTGCTTTGTCTTCATTGTTCGATTTGATCCCTATGTTCGAGTTCGTCTGAGTAGAAAAAGGTTGTGGGACCAGGTTCCATCTCCTCCATGTGTTGACTGTGAGAAGTTTCGTCTGGGTGATCGTGTTATAAGGCGTTGGATGCCGGTTTCAGTTGTAGTGTGATTGGACGTCGGACGAAAGAGTGTCCGAAGTGAATGGTAACAACCATAAGAATGAGAATGATTGATAGCAATCTGCCGAGGGTCGAGTGTTCGCTCTGACCAGGGACCAGGCTGCTGACACATCAAGTGCCGTTTCGGTTATTCCTTACTTATGTGATCGTGTTACGTTGTTTTACTTGATACGATAATGACATACCATGTGGGGTCTTTTGCTTTTCCTAAGCGCATTAAGTCCCCTCTGCATTATTAAATTGTTACTCCTAATTCTATTTCTATGATAATCTTGTGACTATCCATCACGAGTGTAGATTTTCGTGTTCGGTTGAGGATGTTTGAAGAATAATTTCATTCTGCTAATCTGATTTCTTTGGGAATGTTCGATTCAATTCTGGTTATGACTGAGCATTGAGATGCTAACAACAGCTATGATTTTGTCATCTCCGACGACTTATGAAACTTAAACTCCGTGCCCAGGTTTCTGACCTGGCATACTATGAGAATCACCGTTGCTTTGAAATTCCGTATATAAATCCCTCGCGGTTGTGAAGATATTCCGTTTGATGTAACTCGCTCGAGAGTTTTCGATGTTGAATTTCGCGATGTATTCTTTGATGGACTACCAAGATTTCCCCTCGAATGTAATTGTTTTGATCCGTTTATTAGAATGTGTTTTGTCCCGACTTGAGGTAGACTGTGATTGCAATAAAGGCATGTGTATATGATGCAAGTATTATGACGTCTGGCCAGCGTGATAATAGTTACATCATATACCTTGAACTTATTGGAGTCATAGAATGTCTTGAGGAGTGCCTGAGGTCAGTGTGTTATTTGAATCAGAACTCTATTCATGTGTAAGCGACGTTTGCCTATTTCCGAAATCCCTTACGAACGACATACGTTGAATGAAGAGTATTGAAGGACCTACTTCTAGGAAGTGGTTTATCCGTTTGTGTGCGTCTCTGTGTGCGTCTCTGTGTTGTGTTTCAGTTTGGTTATGAAGAAGAATGATGGTGGTATGAGGTTGTTCATGGAATTCTGGAATCTTAGTAGTATGGTGATTAGGACTGATACCGTTATCGACGACTTATCTAATCAACTTCAGGGTGAAGTTTTCTCTATGATCGATTTGTAATCTGATTATGTCCATTTTCATGTGAAGGAGCAAGATGTTCCTAGCATTGATTTGTATCCGTTATAATCTCTATGAGCATTGTGATGCCAATTGTATTGGCTACTGCTCCGACTATTCTTGTGAACTTGATGAATCGTGTATTTCATGAATGCTTGGACAATTGTCATAGTATGACGATTTAGTATATTCAGGGACGAAAGAGAAACACGAGAATCATCCTTGTATTTTGGTGTTGAAAATTTCTACGTCAAAAGAACTCGATGTGAGTTTCTCGAAGAGTATAATTTGGTAGAGATGAAGAATAAGTTGGAGAACTTTCGGAAAGTTAAGAGAGATAATTGTTCCTACTTGAGAAGAAGGTCAGCTATGTCCTTAGGTTATACAGAAACATTGCTAGTGATGCATCTATGCAGATAAACCGTAGGAGGCGAACTATCAGACGCACGACTGGAGATTTGTTATGACTGATGTGAAGAAGCTCAGGAGCAAGGTGGTGGAATTATGATCTATGTAGAAGATTTGAATGTAACGGTTATGCTCGAAGCACCCCGTTCTTTTCGCTTTATACATATTAGTTGTACTATTATGTGGAGACTTGTAGCATAAATTATGACGGGATGGTATGATAACGGATGTGAATTCTTTGATGGCGAAGTGTCTAGCATGTCAACAGATTGGGAGTTAGAATCAGCGTACGAGTGGTTTTCCTCATTTTGGATGTTCGTATGTAGAAGTGGGATTAAAAATGTCAGCAACTTTGTAACGGGATTTACGCGCACGTTGGGAAGGACAAAACGATGTGGGTTGTAGTGAATCGTTTAACTTGGTGGCTCACTTGGAAGATCGGCAGAGATTTATGTCAACAGAAGATTATTCAAGCTCCTTGGCGCACCTGCAGTGATCGTGTCAGAAAAATCGAGTTTTGTTTCACACTTCCAGGAGAAATGCAGAAGACCTTCTAGACCGGCTCGAGATTTTATGGTGACTACTCACCTTCAGATGGATGGACGGACAGAGCAACTATGTTGAAATTAAAGATGTATGGGACGGAGAATTTGACAAGTGTATTGGCATGATTGAGTTTACCTACGGAGATGTAGAACACCTTTTGGTTTGGATTAAGTTGGAGATTCGCTGGTTTAAAGTCCGGGATTGATTACTATGATTGGTGGATTAGTTATCCTTGTAGAAGAAAAACCTTGAATGGTGGACTATGAAAACTGGTATGTTTCGTACGATGTTCCCGTTGCAGAGAGTTAGACGTTTTGGACTTATGAAGAAGATCTGGTTCACGATGCGTTAATCCTTTGAATTTTGTTTTCCATATGATTATCCGACCTATTCCGTTATGCTTCCCGATACGTTCCAATCCTCCGCTATGTGCTTAGTTTATCGTCTGTACGACTACGTTAGCTCTTTGATGTGTTTTATTCGTATGATTGTTCGACCTATTTTGTTTTGTTTTCTGATGCGTTTCGATACTCCGATTTATACTCTATTGATCGTCGGTACAAATATGCTAACCATCTCATTATGCGTTTCAATACCAGTTGATATTTCGAGTTGTACTTGATTGATCATCAGTACAGTTATACTATCTATCTCATGTAAAACTCTTGATACATTTGATGATTCGTCACGCGCTTCATTGACCGGTGGTACGTTCCTTTGTTCGATCAGTATCTGTCTGAAATTGATGAGTTCTTCTATGATGACGCGCTAGTTCCCTTTTCGTTAAGAATCTGGACCGAGTTGATGAGGTTCACTCTTTAGTACTACCTTCGTATTTGCTTCCAAGCATGAATGTCTCATGCATCTCTGTGTGAGATTTAATCGTTATCCGCTACGTTCTTGTTTCGTATTCCTTGGAACGAATTCGTTGTGAATTATGAAAGCCTAGGGCTTTTCAATGATTTTGATCAGGTTGGCGAGGTATCTCATCGCTTGGCGTTACCTTCCCAGTTATTCTTCGTATACGATGTATTCCAAGTGTCACCCCTTTGTGAGTACAATTTATCATCCGCTTCATGTAGTGTTTTGCCCATTCGATCAGATTTGGGAAAATCTTTCGTATAGTAAAGAACCTGAGGCTGTTTTGGAGCATCAGGAAAGAGTCATGAGAACTAAAACAATTCCGTTCGTAAAGATTCTTTGGAAGAATCATCCTGAGAGCGAGGCTACTTTGGAAACCGAAGAGTCGATACGATCCGATTATCCGCATTTCTCTTTTGGACTTGGTACGTATTCATTTTGATATCGCTTTCGATTTCGTATTTCTATTTCGATTTCGTACGTCAATTTTCGAGGACGAAAATTTTTTTTTAGAGGGGAAGAATTGTAAAACCACAAAATTAATATAATCCGAAATGACAAAAATGCCCTCAAATTTAAAATTTTGAGAACTCATGAATATCCTATAAGTAACATCTATTATACTTAACCTAAAGTGATTATGACTTATGTTATGTGATGAATTAAGCTACCAATAAAAACTTTACATTATAAGGTTATGTACAAAGTTAAAATCTCTACATCTAATGCTAAGACTAGTCGATCCATTTAAAGTGTTATGTACAAAAAAAATTTCGGCCCAAGTTATGAGGAGATAATCATGCCTTAACTTTGATTGATCCAAGCCCATAATGGGATTGATCCCTTCCTTATTTGTGCAAATCAAATGGTCGGTCCTTCCTAATCCATAATACCGAAAATACTAAACCCTAAATCCCTCTCCATCAAAAAATGCGGCTCCCTTTTTGTCCCCCCTCTTGTTCGATCCATTGCAGCCACCAAGTGAATTTTTAGTGTGTTCTTGTTCAATCCATATTAAGGTAATCATACTCACATGTTTTCTATACATTCGTGTCTTGTTGCAAGCCCTAAATCGAACAATTGCTTTCTTTTTTTTCGTGTGCTGCTGCTGTACGACCAGGAGGAGAAGGAAGGAAGATTCGTGGTGTTTCCATCTTGTGTTGTTCGTGATTATTCGCCTTGTCTTCAAGGGTATTCGTATCACTCATCTTTGTTCAATCCTTAATAGTAAATCTTATGTTCTAGACGAATTATGATCAAAAGATTATGAGAAAATGTCACATAAAATCATAGAATGAGAAACCCTAAAAACTGTTATGTATGAATCGAACCAGGGTTTTATGGTGAAATTATTCGACTTGATTGTGTTAAGACCTGTTTTAAATGACCTAAATATGTTATGGACTCACCTAAAATCGTTTGGTGTCAAGAACTAATGAATGGAATGACGAAAACCCTAAGATAAACATGGTTCTGTGAATAACTGCTTCTGAGCTGGATTTTTACTCGACTTTAACCGGCTATAACTAAATGATGTGAATGTATATTTTTGTGTTTTAAGAGTCTAAAACTAAGTTCAATGAAATGGCTACCTGGGAAAATTTAGTTTGTAATTTTTAGAGGCCTGGAAGGTTACTTTTTGATTTTTAGAAAATTATGTGTCTGATCGGATTTGTGAGTCTGGAAAATTAGTCCGGGTTTATGATTTTTAATTTTCAAACCGTGTCGAGTTAGAAGGTTTCCTTTGAACTGGGTAATCTTTAGGATGTCTATTACTTCCTGGAATTTTTTATATATTTTTTTGAATTTTTCTTAAAAGGTTTTTAATTAATAACTTTTCGTATAGTAAAATTAATCAGAAATCTGGACGAGTTGGTTTAAGTGAATTTTAATCCATAGCTATGCTACTTAATAAAATCTGGAAACATTCTATAAAATACTTAAGACATTGAGGAACCTGTGTGAATTTTTATAGATTTTATTTCGAAGTATTAATATGATTTATGAATTAATTGAAACGTATTAAAATCGTATGTATATAAGACTGCTACGGGTTTAAAAGGAAATTAAAAGGTGTTTTGTGTTTATTTTATAAACTAAAGGGTTTAAATGGTTAATTGCTAAAACTAATGGACCTAACTTGTGAACACCTGTAACTTTATAGTAATTACACTTTACACCCTAAAGTTATGAGAATTTCATATTAAACCCTAAACTTATGATGATTACCTAATAAACCCTAAATCATGGAAACATACTTTATGAACCCTAGATTTTTGTAAAAGACATCATGAACCCTAAACTATGAATACGATCATCTGTAATACTTTGAATGGACAAACGAGAATGTTAATAATCAAAGTTACTTAACATGGAAGGAGAACTAAAATGAAACCCTATGATTATATGAACTTATAAGAGAACTTGTGATTAATTGTAGATCGGGTGAAGAGGGAGTGATCTCCTACTTGATTTTCTTTTCATTTCTTTGCTTGCGTATTTCGTTAAGGTACGGATATTCTGTCTTACTCTAAGACACTTTGCTTCGTACATATATGCTTTCCCTTTTCACTAGGGATATTTCTTATGATCCGATGACTGCTATGATTCCCTTTTGTTTGATTCTTGGCTCTCATTGTATGACTGCCAATCCTATATGATTCATTCTGACATTTATTTTAAATGTCTCTGCTATGATATGATTATTTGTTTGCCATGCTTTGTTGAGATACACTTTCGTTTCTCTTGCTATGCTTTGATTATGATTTGGTATGATATGATATTCCGTGCATGAGCTTAACTAGTTCTGGAGGTACCAGGACCATGTCTAGGATGGCACCCTAGGCATGACACTCCCGTAGAGGTCTGATAGATCTACGGCGTTCCCCCTTACGTGTATGTATTATTTGTGATCACTATTGGCCATTTATGCGTGTGTGTGACCAGTCTAGTACTGGCATACATACTTTTGATGGGAGCGTATGGATGCATCCTAGGATTTATGTGTATGTATGATTATGGTGACCAGGTGGTGTGTGCCTTACACTCCTTCTCACACTTTTGGTACTTAGAGGTCTCCCCTCTTCCTGCACTTTTATGATATGATATGATATGATTTGACGGATTTTTTGTATGGTGTTCTTATGGCACATCCTTATATGACATTTTCTTTATTTCCATTTCGTTCTTATATTCAGTTCTTATTCAGTTCTCATGCACTCTTATCTTTTGATATGCTTTGATTCGTATGACTTATGATTATGATTTCGTATCTTTCTTTCCTTCGTTGCTTATGCTTATTTACCCTTATGATTTGTTATTCGTATATATCCGTTCACCGGGCTTTTTAAGCTCAGCCGCATTTCTTTTCTTGCGGCAGGTTTTAGTAGGAAGCTGGGTATGAGTGAAGATTATCTTTGACTTAGAAGCTATTCCGGATTAGAGATGACTAGAAGAGACGATATTTAGACTTAGTAATTATTGTAAATCATTTGTAACCTTGTAGTTTCAGATTTTCTCTTTGTAACCTTTGAAATTCATTTTGTATTATTTAGTCATATACTTTTGTTTGCTGTGATATGTCACCATAATGTGATACTTCTACCCTTATCGGGTTGGGGTGTTACAAGTCTGGTTATGTATTTTAGAGATAAGTTAGAGATAAGTTAGGAAAGGATTTGAAGTTATCTTTAGAGAAAATACGTAAATCCTTATGCAAGTTTTATACGTAAATCTACAAGGTTGTTGCTGATGGAGATGGAGCAGATTCGAAGTATCAGGAGCAGATCTGTAATGGTATGATCGGTTTTTATTTTTGAAGGTATCGATATTTCAAATAAAACCTCGTACTGTTGTTCTTCACTGTTTGGTCAATTAATTCGTTTTGTCGCATATGGATTATTATATGGGTCGAATGTTATTAATTGGTCACTGAGTGAATTGGTAGAAATTGCACATGGGTCTGTACCAATTTGATTATTATTCAAATGTGGGGACAGTATATTGTACGACATGAATTTAAATTGGTCGTGTGCTATTGTTATGTTAGGGGAGGAGGAGTGGGCTGCGGGCTCAGCAGCGGACTCAGCGGGCTCGAAGGGAACACCGCCGCCGCCTAGGCGGGCTGGCCTGGCGGGCTGGTTCCACGGGCTATAAGCTCGCAACGGGTTGGCCAAATTTTGACCGTTGGAATGTTTTGAAAATTAAAAACCGAACGTTAAGTGGAGCGTGGGTAAAAAAAACCACATTTGGTCCTTTGGCTGCCTATTTAATCCGAATGAAACAACCATTTGGTCCAAGCTTTATATGATGTTGTTTCTGGACTTTGTGGCTTACTGTGGTTCACTTAAGACTTGAATGAAGCTTGATGAGGACTTGTAGGAGCTAACCAAAACCTTGTGGTGACTTGATCTTGTCGTACAGCAGTAAGCAACAAAAGAACTTGGTGTGTTTTATGTTGAATGAAACTTGTTGATGGCTTGCATGAACTAACAAAGCCTTGTGGTGTTCTTCTCCTTTTCGTACAGTAGCAATAACAAAGGAAGGAGTTGGTGTTTTGAATGAAGTTTGAATGGACTTGAGTAAAGTCAAGGATAAGATGCTTTTGCATGTAATGTGTTGTAACAATACAATGAATTCGAATGAATTCATAATACGTGTAGAAGCATGGTTGTTAATTGATGTCGAAGATACTATATCATTGGACCAAAGTTTAATAAGTGTTTGTTTTTTTTTGTTTTTTTATTTTTATATAATTGTTTAGTATTGGAAGGGTTAATGTTTCAAATTTATAATTTTGAAGGACAAATTATGAATATTTAAAAAAAGATTTGGGAGGGTTGAAAGTGATGGGCGCCAGTAAAAAAGGTTGGGTTGAGGGTTGGAGGGTTGAAATGAGGTGGAGGGATTTGATTGGTTAAAATTTGGGAGGGTTGGAGGGTTAAAAGTTATGACTCCCTCCACCCTTAAAATCATCACGTGGGGACTGATCTATGGAGCGAATGGTGTCAGTTTGTCGCTTGTGGTTTATTAATTAATGGGTTTGTCGATCAGTGGGAGTAAAAATTTTTGTGGGGCTGGTATTCTCAATTGAGCATCGTACTTATTAAATTCTGATCAGTCAATTTATTTTAATTGATCGGTTGTTGGTGATTGTCGTGTACTGCATTGGAGGTTGCTGCTGTTGTTGACTCGTACAGATCAATTAATTCTGATTGACCAGATATTAATTCTGGTCTGATCATTTTTAATTCTGGTTGGTATGGAATTAATTCTGGTAGCTTTGGTGGTTAATTATGGTATGTGATGATTAAGTCTGCTCTTGGAAATTAAGTCTGGTCACCAGACTTAATTAATTCCGGTCTCTTTCAGTTAATTCTGGTACTGTTCATTGTTAAGTCTGCTCATGGTTTTCGGTTAATACTGCTTGCTCAAGATGGATCACGGACAAAAATGTATTTTTATGGCTTATTGTGGAGATATTTGGTGCAATGGCTTTTTAATCAATTATGTGACAAGGGTATCCTTTTTGTTCGTAGATCGCCGAAGTGAGGCAACGATACAAATAAGGACTACAAGTAGATCGCCGGCTGAGGCAACAGTCACATAAGAGAGGATGATGTTATTGTACTTAGATGTTTTTCATTTTGGGGATTATTTGAAGAAGAAAATTAAATATTGCATATTTGATGTTGTAGTTGAGTTTCACAGGGCGCGTTCTTATCATATCTCAAAGTGAGTGTGGCACTTTGGAGATAACTTGTTTGTTTTATACGGTGGTGACAAAGACTTGATGAATCTAGCAAAAGTGTGTGATCTATAATCTAAGGTGCTTAATGCTCACATTTGCTATCACTTAAAGGAGTTACATTGTAGTGCTCAGTGTCTCATCTAGTTGAGGATTTATCAAGAGGTTGCGGTCTACTTATACTTTTTATGCTAGTATAAGTTTGGAGTCACGTGGATAGTGCAAGATATAAGACGCAAGTTTGGGAAATTCAACTTCTTCATCAAATTTGGTATATTCGGTTTCCTTCATCAAGTGATCAGTTCATAGAGCCTACAGAGTTCGTGATTCAAGAGATGGTAAACATGCTTAGTTTCAGGGGAAGCTTGTTTAACCATCTACATGCACCACTTAAGGGGAAGCGTTTGATTCAAGTTGCATTGAAGACCCCTATTGGATGATTACAAAAAGGGGAAGAAGATTGTGTTACAGCTTGCTTATCATGGGTGGTGACATGTTCATGAAGACCTCAAGGAAGATTTGAAGAGATAGTTTTGTAACATCAAATAGGGGAAGATTGTTGGGAATTATGATTTGATGATTACAAAACTATAGGGACTTATTATAATATATTAGATATCTTCCTGTGAAAGTTAGGTCATTTGTAACCCTAATCTCTAGTTTATAAAGAGATGGGGGCGTAGTTTATTTAGTACAGGAGTTAGAGATGTAACTCCAGGAAATAGTGTGTGTGTGTGTTCTAGGCGTCAAGTCTTAGTGTAGACGCCTAGGGTTTGTAAGTTTGTTAGTGGTAGAGATGATGGCGAAGAAAAACCTTGTTCAATAATAATGATTATTTTGTGTTTATCCGCTGCGTATGTATCATTTTTATTGTTCCTAGATGGGCTTGATCTTGGATCAACATGTGGTATCAGAGAGGGTTGCTCTCGATATCTAGGATGTTACAAGGTTTTCATTGGTGTCGAAGTGTAGCAGATTCGAAGAAAAGGAGAAGCAGATCTGGAAAAAGTTGTATGTTGTACAGCAGCAGTTTTTGAAAGTTTTGAGGTAATCGTATTTATTCTTTTGATAAGAGCAGATCTGATTGTTAATCGAACAATTAAACCTCGTACATTAAATGGTTGATTCTGTTGATTCGAATTATAATATGTCCATGGGATTGTCGTCTTGTGAACGTGAATAATTCGAATTGTGGGGTCAAGGGTATATTAATGTGTTATCGATTGTATTATTATTTTGGGTCATACTAACCGGACCCTCCCTACACATGGGCCCCCACCTATTTTTAAAGAATGTACAAGCCGACAAAGCAGACAGTACAAGCGGAGGCAGCGGTAAGTCAACACACCCTCCCTACATGGGAGGGTCAGTATATCACAGCCTTATTATTTTTGGTGCACACGTGAGGCGATGAGTTATTATCTGATTCGTGGATTATTTAAATGGGTCTGTGATTGATGGATTTGTTTATATCTCGTGCTGAATATCAAGTGGGATCGATGGCATGATGACAATTAAATTCTTCAATTCTTATCTTATGAGCTTTAATGAATTCAGTATGTGGGGTTAATAATTTTTGTCGCTTGTGGTTATTGGATGTCTGTGAAGGGTTTTGATTATGGGTATGCTGCTATTGTTGACTCTGTTTGTGTCAGTGTGTGGGACTATGGTGTGATTGGTGGACTCATTGAAATATTTTATGATGCTGCGTACTGGTTGTTGGGGTCAGTATTGATTAATTCTGGTACTGTTGCTGTTAGTTCTGGTTGACCACAAGGTTAAGTCTGCCCGCTTGAAATATTAATTCTGCTCGTGTTCTTCAGTTAAGTCTGTTGGGTTTTTAATACTGCTCTCCTAAAGATACTGCTGCTACGCTATTTCGTTTATGCTGCTCGGATTCTGCTGCTCTTAGTTAAAAAAAAAAAAAAAAATGTACTGTTGGAGAAGTCTTGGATCTTGGACGATGTGATGCTTATGGCTTGGTTACTTTTTCGATTTGGTGTTTACAATTCGTTTAGTACGCAACATAATGATGTAGTGTTTGGTCCGGGACCACACACATTATTATTATGGATTGGTGATGATCATCATCAATACATGGATTTGATCTGGGATCAATGGGCGGTTATGGTGAGGAAGGTCTGGGACCAACCGGTGATCCATAATCGAGGTGTAATAAACATGTCTTGTTCGCACTAAATCAGATAAGGTTCTATTTCAAGTCAATTAAAGTCCAAGATTCATAAGATGATTAGTATACTTTTAAGGGGAAGCTTATTGATCATATACTTAACATCTACATGCACCACTTAAGGGGAAGTGATTCGATTCAAGTTGCATTGAAGACCCCTATTTGATGATTAAAAAAACGGGAAGGTGATTGACTTATTTGTCTCGTTATTCAGATCTGCATCTGAGTCATTTACACGTCGCGAAATATTCTGATCTGCATCTTGAGTCTGAGCAGAGTAAAATCTGTCGTCATTTGCACGTGGAGAATATTCGGATCTGTAAGTGAGTCTACATGGGATTTCGTTGAATTGGAGGCAACTGATTCAATTATCTTATTGTTGTTAGATAGTTTGCAGCTTATTATTACGTGGTGACATGTTCAAGTTAAGGGGAAGCATTGAAGATAGTTTTGTAATATCAAATAGGGGAAGATTGTTGGGAATTATGATTTGATATTCACAAAACTACAAGGGCTTAATGTGACAGCTTTGGTATTTTACATATGGAAGAATTAAAAGCTGGAATATCTCCTTAAAGATAGAAGATTTGTTATTATCTTCTCAGTAGTAGCTTTTTGTGTAAGTTAGGGTTTTACATGTAAACCCTCTATATAAAGGGTATTAGCTGAATAGTTTTATATATACAAAAACATAGAAAAACATTGATCGATCAATGAGAGTCGATTAAGCAAAAGAGTGTTCGTTTGTATTAGTAGTAGTAGGTTTTATTTTATGTTTAATAAAAGAAAACCTTGTTAGTAATGTTGATTGTTTGTTCTTAATTATTCCGCTGTGCATATATCAATATTACTTATCCTAGATGGGCTTGATCTTGGTTTAACACACGATTTCTCTAGTACGACGGTTCCAGATACGAAAGCCTTTGGAGTTTTCACAGTATCCAATGAATACACCGATGTTAGCTTTAGCTTTGAGCTTTCCAAGGTCTTCACGATCATTATTTGGGTAACAAAGAGCACCAAATACATGAAAGTAATTTATATTCGGTTTTCGATTATGGACAAGCTCATAAGGTGTTTTGTGGTGGCATTTGTTGATCATACAACGGTTTTGGGTGTAACATGTAGTCGAAACAACTTCTGCCCATAAGTAATCTGGTAATTGAGCATTGATCAGCATCGTTCTTGCAACTTCCACTAACGTCCTGTTGCGTCTTTCAACAACCCCATTCTATTCTGGACTTCATGAAATAGATGTTTGATATTCAATTCCTACTTTATCAAAATAAGTTCGAAGAGTTTGATTCTTGAATTCAGTTCCGTTGTCTGTTCTAACTTTTCTGACAGTATTCCGAAGCTGAACTTGAATTTCTGTGAGAAAGGTGGTGATCATAGAAGGGGCTTGATCTTTACTCCTGAGAAAGTAAACCCAAGTCCATCTAGAGTAGTCATCAACGATTACAAGAATGTAGCATTTTCCGTTAATCGTTTGCATGCGCATTAGGACACACAAATCCATGTGAAGAAGTTGAAGAACGTGGTCAGTACTTGATTCTGTTTTTGGAGGAAAATTTGCACGAGTGCTTTTTCCCTGTTCACATGCTGGACACAAGTGATCTTTGGCGAAACGGAATCGTGGAAGACCGTTGACTAATTTTTGGCGTGCTAGTTCAGTCATGGTTTTGAAGTTCAAATGAGAAAGTCGTTTGTGCCATAACCATGATTTTGTCGAAGTTGCTTTGGAAAGCAGACATATTGGAGAAGAAGCAATCATATCAGACATTGAGATTGTGTAAAGACTTGTTCCACGAGTGCCTGACATTAGATCATGTCCTTGTAAATCACGAATGAAGCATGTTTTTTCTCGAAATGCTACTTCCAAATCCCCATCACAGAATTGACCGACTGAGAAAAGGTTGTGACCAAGGACTTCGACATAGTATACACGACTAATTTCAATGTTGCCATTGATGTAATCTCCATAGCCCATGATAGCAGGAAAGTGATCATTCCCGAACCTGACAGTGCCGATGAACTTTGAAACAAAGTTTGCTAACAATTTGAGATTGCCTGTCATGTGTCGGGTGCAGCCGCTATCAACAATCCACAAAACAATCTGGATCACCTGCATCACACGAAGACGATGAAGGTGGAATGATTGTAAGGGTGGAACCCGAAGAAGTTGTGGGTTTCGTTGGGTTAGAAACACACATATTAATAATTTTAGGTATCTACTTAAGACTAGGTGTTCTTTGTAACCAACGTTTCCATATCCAACTACTTCGTGCTTTTGTCTTAGTGAAGTTGCTAGGTGATTGCATTATCTTAGGATTTGTGTTCGCGACTATGGGATTTGCTAAGGCATTTTAAGAAACTACAGTTGGCGGTTTTCCTAGCACAGATTTAGAAGCAGTGGTGGGCCTAGAGGTATTGCCTGTTGTAACTTTTCTATTACGAGATAAAAGAGATTTTGCTACACATTTCGTATGATCACCAGATAACATGCTTTTACGACAGAAAACACAAGAAGCATTCACGTTTAAAACATTCAAAGACAGAGCATTCGATACATCGATATTAGAATTATAAGTTTTTAAGTTCGAATCTATATCAGAAGCAACATGCGTTTTATTCAAATTCCTAAGTTGATCTTCTACTTCTGGGGCTTCTAGTTTTCCGCTTCTACGTTGCAAGATCCTATTCTTCCGTTTGTTGCTCTTACGCTTTGATCTGCTAACGCTAGGAGTGGTGACTATTCCTGTAGAAGTGGAAGGAATCAAATTAGTGGTCTGATTTATGTGTGTAACGTCCTGCCTAGATGTGGTGTCTATCTTGTACAGTCCTGGTGCAATCACATTTGTGTTAACAGATTTTCCTTTTTCTTGTAATTGGAGTTTCTCATTTAATTCATTGATGATGTATTGCTGTTCCTGTAGTCTACTATCAAGTTCTCTATTTAAGCGAACAGTGGCTTCACGGTCTTTCCTACAGTCAGCGTTTTCTTTCAAAAGTTGAGACCGAGTCTTTTTCAAAGAGTCATTAATTGTTTTGTACTCATTTTTTAACTTCTCAATTTCTTGTTCATATTTGAGCAATTGATACTTTAAGACTGCCTTTTCATCATCAAGATTTTCAACTTTTGATGACAAATTATTTTCAAACCCCAGATTTTGTTTTTGGTGTTGTAAGGCTAATTCAAAATCAATGCTTTGAGCCTCACACCATTGAAGTTTCTATTTCAGTTGAAAAATCTCTTTTGAAAGGTTACTTTGAACATCATCATTTTGTTTAATGATTCTCGCATTATCAGCTTTTAAAAACTCAATCTCGTGTCTCAACTTGTCATTTTCTGAATTATGGTCATCAATAATCATTGAATTACAAGACACATAAATAGAATTCATGAATATCGAGATAATATCAGCACTAAGAACATCTTCCAAGAGTCGATCCGCTTCATGTTGAAGAATTTTGTTTCGACGTTTTTATTTTGAAATTGAATTTTCTGTTGCTTTGAAAATGTTCATCATGGATGAAACTTCATTTTGTAGTTCCCGTTCCCATTGTGTTTCACAAAGACGCAAATGTTGAACATGAGGTAAAAATTGTATTAGAAAATTTTGTCTCTGTTCTTTTGCGTAAGCAAATTGAAAAGTGGATACTTTGATTTCGGAATTACGTTCAATTGCGTCTTCCAAAAATTTAATGTCATCCATAAACGTATCAAAGTACCGAAGCACAAGACACCGTTCAGGAAGTTTTGGGAAACACTCAATTTCACTAGATGATGGTAAAGGAACATTTATTTGTGCCACTGGTTTAACGAGACCAACATCAGACGAAGATTCATGAATTTGGGTGATAAACCAAGGTTGTTCAGTTTTTTCTTTTTGAGGAGCAAAAGTGTCAAAAATATGAGGTAATTTTGAATAATCAAAATGTTTGTGAAATTTTATGTTGCTCATTTTTTATCCTCTCTTCTTCCAGTTCCAGTTCTTCCTCACGATTATATACAACAACACTCACAATTGAATCATCAACGAGTTGTTCTGCACAATATAACTTTGAATTTTCCTTGAGTGCTGTGTGTAGAAAATGTGGTGTATCGTCACCAAGAGCAAAACCATAGCCATTAGGATTTGACTTTAACATGAACTTTTGTATTGTTGTTATAGAATCTCTAGTTCTGTAAACAACATTTAGAAACTCTTTTAATTTGCGTTCCAATTCAACAATTTCATCAAGGTATAAATCAATGCGTTTCCTTGACTGTTGTTTATGGTCGAAAAAATTAGCTTGACAGGCTGTCATCTCATCTTTGGTTTTTAAAAGTTAAGAATTGAGATGATCAACTTGTTGTTTGTGCACGAATTTTTCTTGTTCTAATTGAGAAAGCAAGTTATTATTGGAAACGACTAATTCACGTATTTGACGTTGTAACTCTTGTTCTTTAACATATGAATTTTGAAAAGCCACTTCAAAACTTTGTTCTCGTTTAGCTTGTGTTTCAAAATTTGTGAGTTGGATTTTACAGCACTCAAGATCCGCAGTCAATGATGCAATTCTCGCTTTCAAATTACTGTTGATTTCATTGCATTTTTCAATTTGGGATTGGGATGTCATAAACAGGTTCATGAGATCTGGATTAGACGAAGTTTCAATCTGTTCAAGTTGATCATTGTTATTTTCCTCAATTGGATCAAATGTAACAACGGGGTTAATTTGATCATCTAGTGGATCATCAAATGTAACAACGGGGTTAATTTGATCATCTTCTTGAAGAGATGACAATGAGGTATCTTGAATAAATTGCTCCTTGTCGGATGCAGATGCAAATGGAGATGCCAATTCATGTATGAGACATATGTTTGGATCAGGCACCTGAGACAAGCCATCAGTATCATATACTGGGCATGTGTCAGTCATGTGTAGTTCCTGCATGTTTGCCATTAGCATCACTGCTGCATTTGCTTCCAAATCCTCCATGTCATCATCTGAGTAAGCATTTGCCATGAAGCTGTTTTCTTTGTCACTGAGAGTTCCTCCAGCTTCGTCCTTAAGTGCAAGAAGTAACGCTTGTTTGTAAAATTCACTGCCTCTGGTTCTTGGTTTAGGACATGCATTAGCCAGATGACCCTTGCCATTACAGTTGTAACACCTGATTCCCGTATTCCCGGTTCATGTATTACCAGTTTCCACAATTTCAACCCTTCTCTGAGGAGTACCCTGGTTGTAGGTATTTCCACCTGTTGCATGAGTCACTTGTCCACTTCTTGAATTCCTTGCATAACCACCAGTTCCCATCTGACGTCCATAACTTCGATTTTGCACTTCAACCCGTCCACCTTGTACTACTGCTTGAGTCCTTGGATTAGATGAATTGCGAAGACGATTGTTTTGTTTGTTAGAAAATTTGCTGAAAGCCCGAGCAATGAGTGCAAAGCCTTGGTTTAGTGAGTTGAATGCATCCTCTTCTTCATCATTAGATTGTACATAGTACATGGTGTCTGTGTTTCCAATAGGAACCAGTTGAGTTCGGTTGATTGTTGTGATTGATCATATGAAATGAGTTGGTTGGATGGTGATTGGGAAGGATAATTAAATTGTTGTGGTTGTTGAACAAATGACTGATGAGACATAGGATATAGAGCAGAGTAAGATTGAGCCATGAGTGCAAGTGGGTTCTGAGGAGGTGAAGGTTGATAAATTCCACGGATGGCTCGATCTTTTACGACTTCTCCTTGATGGTGCTTCAGATAATCAAACAACAACCCATATTTCACATCATGTAGGTTTTTGGATTGACGAAAAAATGTGACATACTTCTGCCAGTCTGGACCTAAACAATTGAGAAACTTAGTGTTGATGGCAATTTTTGGTAATATGATGTTGTTTCGGTCCAAATCATTGATGATGTTCGTAAACCGATGATGATATGACTCTAGATGTAATACCTCACAAATTTTCCCCTATATTTTCCACACCTATGATATTTATATCACTTTCACGGGTAAACTTTTTGCATCATCCCACTCCAACTATGTAAAGTAACTTTCATAGCCCTCTAGACGTGCTCACGTAACTACCAATGCCAATTATCTCTATGTTTACCTCATGTAAACACTCTTGGTATGTCAAGTCTAAGTTACAAAAATCATATTATCAAGTATACTATTAATCTAACTTACTATATCTAGCATATTACCAAAACAAGCCCTATACGTTTACGATTATTTTAAAAACCCTAATTTCAAGTCTAAACTAGTTTGAAAGTGTTCAAGGCTTAAGTATACGTTATTCTAGCTACATTATCCTTCCTAAACTCTAGTACAACCATTTAGAGCCCAATGTACAAGCCTTTTAAGCTTGGAACCCGATTAGGTCATTTAGGTGCCTAAACCATGTTTAAACCTTACCAATCCTTTAGCACAAGTTACAACCACTTGGTACATGATCCCTAAACCTTAAAATTAGTCCCTAATTACTTTCTAAACCCTAATCCTAGTACTAAACCCTAATCTAAACCCTAATCTAACCATAATCCTAAACTAATCTCTAAATCCTAAAAACTACCTAAACCTAGCACCCTAGCACCACCATGACACCACCAAGCACCCTAGCACCTCCATCACCAGCTTGTCATCACCAAGCACCCTACCATACACCACCTAATCACCACCTCGTCACCTCCTTCTCGCCGAGACCAAACCACGACCACAAACACCCTACACCACCCTATCTTCCACCATAGGTCATCCTAGTCAGCCCCTATCCTTCCATAGTCATCCCTCCTCCTACCCTTGGCCACCACTCCAAGCCAACTTGGCCAACAAGCCTCTTCGAGGCCTATAAATACCGCGACCCTCACCACCATTCCAACCCATTCCACACAGCCTCACCACTTCACACACTCACTCTCACACAGTCCTAGCACTAGTATAGAAGCCTTAGAAGCCAAAGGAATCAAGAGAACCAAGCCCTATAAGCCCTCGTCGAGCCTTTCTAGTCGGGAAACCCTAAACCTAGTCGCGACCCATTTCTAGTCGAGTTTGCCTTTCCTACTTGTTCAATAATTTCTTTTATGGTTTATAAGCTTTACTAGATCCCACATAAGCCCTTGTTTAAGCCTTGATCACTAGAACTAGGCGTAGTTCTTTCTAAACCCTAAAAACCCTATCGAGTCACATTTTAGGTCATAAGCTCATTACATAAGCTATAAGCTCTTAAAAGCTACTTATCTAAGCTTATTCTAATAAGCCATAAGCTGCAAAACGTTTTTGTGATACTTAAAACACACTTTGCATGGTTTTAGGACTAGTTTTGTAATGCTTTCCATGCATAGGGGTATATATTATAACTTCTAGAAATTATAATAAGTCTAAGGGTTATTCCAGCCATTTTCATAAAAATATAAGTATAAGGACCTACTATGTAAAGTTTTAAAGTTAAAGGATTAGTATATATATAATTAGAGTAGCCCGGTCTATTAAGGTGTTGGGCTTTTTTAGCCCCAAAAAAGTCGCTTTCTCAAAATAGCCCAAGAAATAAGCGACTTTCAAAAAGTCGCTTAAAGCGAATTTTTTGTCAATTAAGCGACTTACTATTTGTGTCTTTTTGCAGCCAAAAAGTTACTTTTTTAAGCGACTTTTGCTAGATTTTAAGCGACTTTTCGCTAGGGGCCAAAAAGTACACGCCACATGTCGCTCCCACATTTGGTCGCTTATTTCTTGGGCTATTTTGAGAAAGCGACTTTTTTGGGGCTAAAAAAGCCCAACACCTTAATAGACCGGGCTATTTGTAGAATTGGCCCTAATTAATATATAAAGGACTAGATCCGTAAAAGTTTATAAGTTAAGTATATATTGCCAAATTACAAACTTAAGGGTATAAATGAGATATTTTCATAAATTGAAAACCTATCTTTTTAACTTAACAACGTAACACAATACTAGGGAATTTCATGTGAGGGGTTTCATTTGGGTATACGTTTTGACGAGTTTGCTGGGTTTACGAGTTAAAGTGCCCTGGCTCCTCAAACGTTTACTACATGACCTCTGGATTATGATAGCCCGAACGGTGTTATGTTATATATAAATCTAGTGAGTTAAAGAAACATATACTTAGAAACAAGGCTTAGAAAACTTAGACAAACTACTAAGACTTGACATACACTACCCCAGGTTGCGTGAGTAGGCCTTCTAATATCTAAGTCACTTTTGACATCAATCAGATTTCCCTGAATTAAGGTGAGTTCGTAGCCTCACACTTTTTAAATCCCGTGAGCTAAACCTCACTTTTAAATGCTTTATAAAACCGTGAGGGCGATACATGCTTTAAACCGAATACAAGTATTTTCTTCCTGACTGATTATTGCACGAGTACCACCTTGCCACTATAAATTAAATATCATGAACCATAATCACTTGCGAGTGAACGCGAGTATAGTGGATAGATCTATCTGAAGTTTGACAACTCCCGTTGGTGTGCCCCTAACGGGTACCAATTAGCACTATATTTGAGAACTACGAGGTTAACCTTGACAAGTTAACCTTACGTCTAGTCATTGATTGGTCTACAATGCCATCATTGTACTATAGGCATGTTAATGTGTTGTGTCATGAGCTTAGTTGCTATAATCCCCCATATAACTTATCTTTGGGTGCTTTGATGCCCACATGAACTTGTATTCAAACCTCTTTTCCACAAAACCGACGGATTTCACTCAACCTTAGTGTTTACCTTTAAGAATGTTATCATAGGTTTTAACTGAGCACATATGGCCTTACTACACGAAGTGTCATTGGACTTGAGGACGTCCAAACCTGTTATCATTCACCTTCCTGTTTCAAACACGTGTCATTGGGACCTGTACCTTTCTCTTTTTGCTGTAAAAACTCTAATAAATAAATGAATGATAACTCCTTATCAAAAACATCTCTTTTCGAGTCGTTTTTTATCATTGTGACGATGTATCAATGATGTAATACCCCAGGATTTAGCTTCCGCTGCTATCTGAGAAATGGGGGTGTTACACTAGAGACTCCCTTGCTCAATCATGAATGTTGTATATGTGTGGTAAAGTTTGGATTCTATGTCGTCTTGGTTTGGTTCAGTGCCTTCCATCAAGAGATGTGTTTGTTCCCACATGGCTTTAGCAGTTTTTTGAGCATCAATGCTATGGAAAAATGGATTAGGTATACCTAGAATAATGTACTCCATTTCAAGATCATTGGCTTCACGGCGAAGTATTTGTTCTGTTGTAAGTTGATTCTCGGTAAGAGTGATCATTGTCTCAGGTCTTGGTAGAACAGCAGTTGGATCACCGGGAACAGTTGTGGTTGGCATTTCAAAAGGACCTTCAAGGATAACCTTCTTCAGATATTTGCCATGAGGTATCCTGTGTTCAATAAACCTTAAGAAACGACTTACCCATTGAACATAATTTCCAGGAGTGAGCATTGGAGGTCATTCTAGTGAACCAGCTTCATGAATAGACTGTTGACTGCTGATAGCTTCATACATTTGAGCAAACCAATGTGGTTGTTTTTGTGGAGGAAGTGGTTGCATTCCAAATTGTGATTGAAGGTATGGTTGTTGTTGTTGGAAGAATTGTTGTTGTGGGGATACTGCTGTTGTGGATACGGTTGTTGAAATTGTTGCTGAGGATACTACTGTTGTTGTTGAGGGAAGAAATACGGTGGTTGAGACATTGTTACACTTGTGTAGATGATGGATCTTGTATATGGTTAAGAAGTGTGTTAAAGTGTTGATAATTTAAGTCCTTGTTCGAAAGTTTTCTTGCTTGTTCGAAAGTATTCAGCCTTGTTCTAAATTTTTCCTTGTTCAAAATTTCAACCTTGTTTGAAACTTAGCAACCTTGTTCGAAAGTTTTCTTGTTCAAAACTTTTTGAACCTTGTTCGAAAGATTTCAGCTTACTCGAAAAAGAGATTGCTCAAAATTTTAGAAAATTTCGAATATAACTTTCTAATTTATTCAAATTAGAAAGATTCTCAAGTGTCGAAGTGTTTTTCTAACTTATACAAGAAAGAGAAACACTGAGTAACTCGAAAGTTGGTAGAACAAAATAGTACGAATTCAAAAACCTTAAATTTAACCAAAAAGTTTGAAACTTTCTTCTTCTACAAGGTGTATAACACTATTTTGTAATCAAAAGAGTGCTAAATACCAAGAAACAAACAAGAAAGAGCAAAAACTTTTAAAAAAAAATCCGAGAGAAAAAAGAGAAAGTTTAAGCTCGAAACCAACACAAAAAACCTTCTAACCTTCTTCTAGCGATTGATACCACTTGTTAGGTCACCATAATATAATGACACAAGTGAAGATTTGATATAAATATAAGAGAGAAAGAGATTTGGTCGATTTACTCAATATGTGAAATAATATGTCAAGAGTTTCACTAGCATATAAAATAAACTAACAAGAATAAGTAAGAGTATTACATGGTATTTATAGGAGAGGAAGCTAGGGCAACATCCCTACTTCCTTCCTTTCATTCGAATGGGCCTTAACATAGGCTCATGGGCTTACTTCATAACCCTAAGAATATAATCTAACATATAAGCCTAATATTATAGCAACCTATTACATATTTAATGATCGACACTTGATAGCAGTTACACGTATTCCCAACACAAAATTTGCTTATATTTAAGGTTAGAAACATAAGTTTTGAAATTAGATAAGTAGGCAAAATTTTACGAGCCCACTATCTAGTTTTTGGTCTCAAACGCCGGATCCCTTTTAGAAGGGATCCAGAGGAACCGGCTATACAGACCTAGAATTTATACATCTTTACATCTTTCTCACCTTCTTGACCTTATTAGATTAGTTGCTTATACTCCTTTAGTCACAATTGAGCTATCCTTAGTCTCGGTAGATCCCATATTTTCTTATGAATGACTTAGGATCCTTCTAAGATGTTTTTGATTTATCATTTCTTAAATACTCACAATCTTTCCGCTCTGATGCTTACAACTTCTTCCTCTCATCTTAATTCACTTGTTTTCATATTAATTATATTTTTCATAAATTTCTTTTACCCATTTTACCATTAAAATGCTCGAAAATCAATTTTTCGTTTCTTATATTTTTTAAGAAATTTTCTATTTTCTTTCTTGATCAGTCTCTGACTCTTATCACTATTGATCACTTCCTAAGCCAACTATATTCACCCTTAATCATTTATTAGCCTCCTTTAGCTCTCATTTCCCTATAAAACCCATTATTGACAACTTCTCATCATTAGTTTTAAGCTCTCAGGATTTTCACTATTTAAGACACCTCCTTACACTCATTACCTCAAAATATATAGGCTAGAATTAGTTAAATCTTAACCATTTCTCTTCCTTTCTATCTCAGTTACCCGGATCCCTTGGCTAGAGCTAGCTGGATCCTTTTTAAAAAGGATCCGGGAAAATAGAGACAGTTGAAAACTGCAATAGACATTTAAAACTCACCTTTATCCATTCCAACACTCAACATTGTCTTTATTAACTCTTCTAGAAGATTGTATCTCAGTAGTTGACCCTTATGAATGTAAATGATTGCAATTTAAAGGATTTTAGTGGTTTAGGCTTTAATTTTCTTGTATAATCCTTCTCTACTTAAATCACTTGTTTTTGTGCTTCAATCCCATACCTCAACATCACCTTTCTCTACTGAAACCTCATTCTCTGAAACACCTATCACCATGACTATGGTACCTAGTGCTCGCTCCTCAACTAGAAGCCCTCCTAGAAAAACCGCACGCATTGTTTATGAAATATCATCAACCGAGTCATCACCCGTTAAGAAACCTTCACCTAATCACATCCGAACTCTACCTTCTATTGAACCATCACCACCATTTATCCCTATTGAACCAACTCCTATTTCTTCTAGTCAACTAACACCTCAAATCGTTCCCATTTCTACCCAACCAACAAGAGCTTCTTCTCTTGAACCAAGACAACTCTCCTTTATTACACCTCATTCTTCGCCACATCTATACATGAACTCTTTAGAGGACTTACCTCCTAGACCTACCAATCCTCCACAACCTTTACCCGACAACGTAGGTGTCGACATCAATGTGCGACCACCAATAACCAACGTGTCTCCTTCACCTTCTTTTCGCCCATTTTGGGTAATGACTAGATATCAACCACCACAAACGGACAACTTGGATGTTGATACATCTCTACCTCCTCCACCTACACACACATCTCCACCAACATCCGTTGTGCACCTACAACCTTCTGTCTTAGGTCCATATACCTCAAACATACCTCCATCACCACAATAACTAAGCCATGAAGACACTTGCAACCATTGTCAACACATCCAAACCTTGGTTCATGAAGTACGCGATGGGATGCGTTTCATGTTCTATTATCTTCTTGAACGTCTCGATGACATTAACAAACCTAACCACCCCTAGAAACCTTAAAAAGAAGTGCAAGCACAACTGGTCATTCTTATTTTCTCTTCTCTAGCATAAGTTTACTTTTAATCTTTCTCATTAGGATTTCTTAAAAAAACATGTTCTTAGTTTTTCGAATGGTCATTGCTGTACCACTCTTGTTGTTTTATTACATGGACTTATTTGATTATGTTACATGTTTTTCTTAGCATATTATAGTGTTTGTTATCTTCTTTTATCGTGTATCATACTTTAAACTGCTACTAACAGTTGTAGGTAGCCGGATCCTTTGTTTTGTACCTGGCGGATCCATTCTGAAATGGATCCGGTGGATCCGGGTGCTCAGAAACATTTCTGAGACATATTTCAGCTTACTTTTGGCAAACTTTCATATTATATGCTTGCATACTAACCATTGTTTTTTAGATTTTCAAAATTCAATTGGATACTTGACGCCCTTAGTAAGGGGGAGCTTTCGTGAAAACAAAGCATTGCAAATCTTGCAATACTCTCTTCTTAGCCTTCCTAAATACTTAATGCCCTCACCAAGGGGGAGCACTCGTCAAGGGGGAGCAAATACGCACTACTTTAACCTTCTTATCTCTTTCTCATCTCTTTATAATTTCTTTCTAATCTCTTTTTTTCTTTCTTATTCGGGTTAGGTTCTTTTCGACGCTCTTTTTGTTTCGACAAAAAGGGGGAAAAAAGAGAAAAAAACTTAATTCAAAAGTTTACAAATTTTATTTTTACTTAAAATAATTTTATGTTTTGTTATCAACAAAAAGGGGGAGATTGTTAATACAAATAACCGTAAAAACGTTTATTTATATCTTACGATCTTCTTATGTCTTGTCGTTAAAAATCGTAAAATCATTTTAACAAAATAAATAAAATACGCAAGTTTTTGAGCCAATAGTTTACTAACTCATTTTGTTAATACAAATATCGTCTAAAAAACGTTATTTATATTTTACGATCTTTGCTATATTTTGTTAACGACAATTATAAACTTTATTTTTAGCAAAACATAAATATAGTTAAGTCTTTTACATATTTAGTCACAAGTCTTTAATAAACACAAAACATCACCTAACTAGTATATACATTTTACATGTTCACTTTCATATACATTTTACAAGTTCACTTTCATATACATTTTAATCTAAAATTGGAAATGTGTTATGACATCATGAGATGCATCACTTTGAAATCTTTAGGAGATTTTGAAGATCATTGGAAGATATCATGTATATCTTGTTTAGATTCTTACTCAATGAATCCTTGGAAAGATATGAAAATATCTTGGTTAGATTTGGTTAAGATTTGTGAAGATATTCTGTCAGGTTCCCACGGAACCAAACAGGTACAAGGACGGATCCTTTTATTTGGATCCGTCCCATCCGTGGTTTGTTGAGGCAGTTGGCCTATAAATAGCAAGCCACACATTCATGTTTTCTCATCACTCATAAGCATAAACAACATCATATGTTCTTTCATTCATATCTAACTCATTCATATTTCATTGAGCTTCTTTGTAGCAAGAAGATCAAAGCATCACAAGCTTCAACAAAGAATTGCAAGACTTGTTAGTTAGTCACTATGTGAATTTTTGTTGTTCACACATCATTGTTTGTACCAAACAATCATAAAACCTCTGTAGTGATTGGTTAGTATTTTAGTCCTCAAATTACATAGTGTGACGGGAGTGGTTGTACCCTTGTAAAAGAACTCGGTATTTAGCTTTATACCGGAAAAAGTGTAAGGGACGTTTGTAAAGGTTATCTCTGCCGAGAAGGGAGCTTGTTGATTAGTGAAGAAAAACTCTCGAGTTAGAGACTCAGGGAGTGGAGTAGGGCAAGGAAAAGAGTCCTTGTAGACCGAACCACTATAAACAATCGTGTTGTGGTTTGATCGTTTCTTTCTTTACTTGCATATTATTTATTGTTTGTTATTTGCATTAGTTGAATTCACACTAAGTATTCAAAGCAAATAAATTGAAAAACGGTAAAACTATTAAACCCCCATTCTAGTTTTCCACACATTTCACTAAACAAATAAACCATAAAACATGTTTAGTTAAATAGTTTATATAAAACCAAAACCATTTTTATAAATCATTTATAAGTAACATTTGTTACTTACACTTTTATAAAAATAGGTGGTTAAATAAAAATGTGGAAAACTAGAAGGGGGGGTTGAATAGTTTTACCGTTTTTAAATTCTTTTCTTAGTTATGTTTATGTGAAATCAACCAAACTAACAATAAGTATAATGCAAGAAAGGATAGAAACGATCAAACCACAACACGAGGGTTTATAGTGGTTCGGTCTACAAGGACTCTTTTCCTTGCCCTACTCCACTCACCGAGTCTCCAACCCAAGAGTATTATTCACTAATCAACAAGCTCCTTTAACCGGCGGAGAAAACCTTTACATGTCGCTTACACAATATTTCTGACACATAGCTAAATGTCGAGTTCTTTTACAAGGGCACAACCACTCCCGTCACACTACGTATTTTGAGGACTAAAATACTAACCGATCACAACAGAGGTTTATGATGGTTTGGTACAAACAATGATGTATGAATGAATATACAACACACTATGATGAATGAATGAAGACTTGTAACAAACACTTGAAGCTTGTAAGTCTGTACTTGATGCTTTGATCTTCTTGCTAAATAAGAAGTTCACTAAAATGAATATGAGTGAGTTAGATACAGGGAATTATGAGTGAGAGAGAATATACAATGTTTATGTATGTAAGTGTGTGAAAAACAAGCAAGTTTGGCTTGCTATTTATAGCCAAAAAGCTACAGCAAACCACGGACACGGCGGAACCAAATTTTTGGTTCCGTTCGTATAACATGTTGGTTCCATCGGGGGTTTGACAGATCCTCAAGATTTTGTATCAAATCTAACCAAAATATTTTATATATCTGTAACACCCCCAACTCGGAATATGGCAGCGGAACATAGTTTGGGGTATTACTTATGGGTAAGACAGTCACAATCATAGAAAAAGACCTCATAACGAGTCGTTTTAATAAAACATATCATTCGAAATATAAATGAACATTAGAGTTCAAAAGATTCTCAAACATCATACGTAGCGGAATAAAAGACACAATTTAAAAGGGGTTTTTTGAATAATAAAAGATAGTAAAAAGATAGTAAAAGTAGATAGATAGCCATCGATAGTCTTCATGCCACTCCCAGTGCCAGTATAGTATGCGTCAATTACCTGAGATAAAACACGCTAAAAAGTCAACACAAAGGTTGAGTGTAATCCATAGGTTTAATAAGTAAAGTAGTTGAACACAAGATTTTCAAAGTCTAGAACTTATAAGTAACAAATACAGATATCGGGTAAAGCGTCAAACAGTTAATACTGCTCATGGAGTTAGTACTGCTGGTACTCAAGTAAATACTGCTAGTTCTACAAACTTTGATAACTTGAGTGATGCTTTTATCTGTGCTTTCTTGGCTGGTCATACTAACAGTTCTCAGATTGTACATGAGGACTTAGAACAGCTTCATCCAGATGATCTTGAAGAGATGGATTTGAAGTGGCAGATGCCAATGTTGACAATGAGGGCAAGGAGATTCTTGAAGAAAACAGGAAGGCAGCTCAAAGTCAATGGGCAGGACAACATGGGGATTGATAAGTCAAAGGTAGAATGCTATAACTGTCACAAGAAAGGACACTTTGCAAGAGAGTGCAGGGCACCAAGAAGTCAAGATTATAAGAATGGAGAAAGCTCAAGGAAAGTTGTGTCTGTGGAACCTACAAATTCTACAGCTTTGGTGTCTTGTGATGGTTTGGGTGGATATGATTGGAGTGACCAAGCAGCAGAAGGACCAAACTTTTCACTCATGGCCTATTCTTCTTCTTCATCAAGTTCTGACTCTGAGGTATCTAATGATTCTGGTTGTTCTTATAAATATTGTTTAGATACTGTTGAGGAACTTAAGGCTAGTGATGCGTGGTTTTGCGACCTTACAACAGGTATTACCTCTCGAGGGATCTCAAGAGGCTTGCAATCCCCACCAGGCAGTGTACCTGACCGATGTAGTATAGTGAAGTGGCAAGTACCGGGGGTTTGATCGTTCTCTAGGGGAATAGTGTCGTTAGGATTGAAAAACTACTCTAATAGGTCTAAGGGTGAGGGAAGATTCTTTTTTGTATTTTTATAATTTATGGAAAGCAAGTAAAATCTCGGGTTTGAAGGAGTGGGCGGAATTAGTTGCTAGTCAACTAACCCAAATAACTACAAATGCAAATAAAATAAAATAACTGAAAATGAAAAGGTCGTGAAACTTATATGGAGAGAAATGTGTTTACTTAGATTTCCTTACTCCCTAACTATCTTTTACCGGTTGATTAGTGTGTATTAATTGCGTGGATGACGGGTGTATTCCTTAATACCAATCGTGGGGTGGCGTACGTACTTCCCCAACTCTACAAGCTCCTACTTCACTCCTATGTCGAGCCGGCTAAGAAGCTCCTAACATGGGATCACTAGAATTCGCTCATGCATTAAATACAATCATAAAAACCTTAGTATGCATTGGTTCATGTTTCTTAAGACGTTCAAGCAAGTTACCGTATAGGAGGTTAGCCAGTTTTCTTAAGCCTAACATCGATAAACAATCATCCAATACAATTAATAACACACTAATAACCAATAATCAATAGTTAGGTTTCATTAGATCTAAGCAAACACAAGATAAATCTAGCCTAGCATGTTAATTAAAAGACAAGAACAAGATATAATCAAACAACACATAGACATATTGATTGATTAAATGAATACTTATCTTCAATTAAACATGGGAGATCCAAGGGTATAAAACCCTTAAAAATGGCAGAAAATTCGTCTTAGGGTTTCTCCTCACAAAGTTGCACACAATGAATAAAAATTGCAAAACTATATATAGAGTTTAGTGGCTGACGGCGTCACGTTGTAGGAGGTGACGCCGTCACCTCGCCGAGGCTAGGGTTCCCGGATGGTCTTCCTGACGCCGTCCCTTTTTAATCCTCCAAAATCCGCTCTGGCCTATCAGGGGTTGACGCCGTCAGAATAGTGCTTGACGCCGTCTCTCTTTAACTTAAACCGTGATGGCCTTAATCACCTTAAAGGGTGACGCCGTCAGACTTTCCATTGTAAAACTCTCTGGCGCGTCACGTGTATTTTTCATATCCACCTCTTTTGCCAAGCCATGACGCCGTCAAGAGCAATATTTGACGCCGTCAAGTGTACTTTTCCAGCAGCTTTGGAGACTTTGTCGTTTTCTTCACTTTTATGCCCCAAAAACGTCCAAAATGCTTCCTTTTCCAGATTTCTTCTCCAAAGTACCTAAAATGACAAAAGGAACGATTTAGGGCAATATTTGATCAAATAAATACGATTTAGGGCTTAAATGACCCCCTAAAAGCGGTACACTTTTCGCTTCATCAAATACCCTTACACTTGAGATTTGCTTGTCCTCAAGCAAATGTGCTTTTATTCTAATCAAAATACAAGTTAGGGGTCATTTAACGCTAATATAAAAGTAATTACAACAAATAGTCATTCCACTTTAATCATAATAAGCACGGAGATTAAAAACTAGCACCTCACAAGTAGTGTTTAGATATTCACATCTCTCAGGTGTCATAAAAGTATATCTCATAAATGAAAACGGATAATATCTCTCACTACCTGTCATAGCAAATAGATTACCATAGGCTTGGGAAAGGATCAAAAACCTTCTCCACTAGGCGTAAGCACCTAAGATAAACTATCAAAGAGGGCTTTTACATGGGTTATAACGTGAGGTGTAGGGATATGATAAACACGGATTTGTTGGATAAAGGATATTTTACTGGTGGCGAGTTAAAGATCTTGATTAATTACATGTACAATATGGCGTTGCTAAGCCAAGACTAGACTCGACTTAAGCTAAAAAAAAAATAACAAAAACATAAAATAAACATAAAATGAAACGGGATGGTAGTCCGTATGTTTTTTCTACTTTTCTTTTTCTCATTTTTTTTGTATTTTTCTTGATTTTTTCGATTTTTTTCCTTTTTTTTTTTTTTAATTTTTTATTTTTTTTTGCATACACTTTTGCCCTACCATCCAAAATATAGGGGCGTTGCATTCCCCTTACACTTGAACTTTTACATAACTTTACAATTAACTATTCTAATGACTCGAATTAAGATAATCGAAACACTTGGAGTACTTTTAAAATATTTAGCACATATGGGGGTAATAAATGATGTTCTTCCCCATTACTCCATTACACTAGTACTTTACCCATGAGTCCCAATCGTCCCAAAACAATATGTACAAGGATATGACTCGACTTAGCAACCATGTAATCAATTAGATAATTAACTTGGGGTTTAAACAAATGTTGTCACAATAATGCACTAAAAATGAGTGCATACAAGGTAGGCTAAGGCAATTTGGGTGTACATTTAAGTGGGGTGTAAACAAATTCTTCCTTTAAGTAAAATGCTTAAAGTTAGAAACGAAAAGATAGGCTCTGAGGGGTGTACTAGGGGTATCGTGTACTAAAAATGAGTACAACGCAAAGGGTGTGGGAGAATTACTTGACCAATGTAGCCAACGTAATTATAACAAAAACACAGGTGTAAAACAATGGTTTAATCCTAATGCCTCTTATCATGTAGTAAATCTAACTACACGAATGTAGTCTCACTTGTGGCCTCGGAATGGTCCTAACGCAAGTTCTAGAATCTAAGTGCTACCGGTACACACATCATAGCATAAATGCTTTTCCTACCAATTCTAGGGGCGAACCTCACATATTTGTGGGTGGAAAATTTTTTTAGTGGTACGGTTTTTTTTTTGTGCTAGTCATATAGCTCCTATCCGTGAGACGCTCATTAAGATCAAAGTTTCACTCCTATATGTTGTAAAAAATTTTAAATTTGGCACTAAAATTGCCCTAACAGGTATTTCTCTCAGTTTTATTACACATCTACCATTAAACAAACAAAAATCAAGTGCAATTGTATTCTCTAAAGTATCGTACTTTACCCCCCCCCCCTTACACTTAAGATGAACATTGTCCCCAATGTTCAAATAACAAGATGTAAAAGTAAATAAGGTAAAAGAATGAAATCAAATACTCCCCTGATTCGTTTGGTGGATAAAGAGGTAACATGGTTAGATCTTCTTCCAAGAGAATGTGGAAGCTCCAAGACTAAAGCATCGCCAAAAGCTTGATTCCACATACATCTCCTTGTCCAAAATAACCTGTTAAACCTGAGAAAACAAACACGAAAACCTGCATAACTCGGCGGGAAAAATCTATATAAGGATATAATGCTTGTGTAATGATAATTTTGCAGATTCCTGGAGTTTATAAGTTAGAGATTTAATAAAAACTTTTTATGAAAACAAAACTTTCAAAAATTTCAGAAAATTAAAACCTGACGCCGTCAGGTTGTAAGGCCTGACGCCGTCAGAAATGATCTGACAGAATTCTCATGTTAAGTTTCCGAAAAATTTCTGGAAAAACCTATACCTTACTTCCTGGAATTCCTGCAAAACATCATTATGACTCGATACAAGCATTTGACTCAAACAAATACTAATATGTATGTTAATTTATTATTGTTATGATTCATGTTCATTTGTTCTAATAAACCGATTTGGATTTCCCTTACACTTATCTTTTGCAAAATACCTTTATATGTAGTTAAGACGAAGTTAAAAACAAGATAAAGCATTTTCACAATTTAGTTTCGAACATGAATCAATAATAATAAAAATTAAACATACATACGGAAGCAAATAAAATCAAACAAACAAATAAATAAACACACAAAGCAAATAAAGCTTGGGTTGCCTCCCAAGAAGCGCTTGTTTTTGTTCGAGTCACGAGCCTGACTCTACCCTTATTTAATGGATAAAGGTGAGGTTTTCCCTACACTTAAGATTAAGTGTGGGTGATAGTAGCGATACACACCCTTAGGGTGGAAATATGCCACGTGAGGAAAGAGTGACGGGTGAATTATATGCTCAAAGGTGCGGGATCCTATCATCATAACCTTACCTAATTCAATTGGGTTAGTGGGCGGATTAAGATTTTCTCCTAGAAAGGGATCATCTTCTATCAACTTCGAGAGACTCCAAGTTAAGAATCCACTTTGACCTAATAAACCCGGTTTAAACCCATAATGTTTCTTGTGATCAATCATAAATGGGTGATGTAAGTATGTAAGGTCATGGTTCACTCCTATGTTAGCTTCCTCTCTACAAGGCCTAGAGTCTACTACCTTAATCTTAACATTACCCGGACTACATGGTTTGATGGGTGGATCGGGACCTAATTCAATTCCTAAGTTCACATCTAAGGATGGAAGATTAGGTAACGGTTTTGGTTTAGGCTCCGGTTCATCAAAACTAGGAACTTCCATAGAACTAAAAGAAAGGTTATGACTACAAGTATTCAAACCTATTTCTTCTAGTTTTGTTTCTTCCAAAGGTTCTACTTCAATTGGGGTTCCTATAGTCCCTTCTACTTCTTCCGGGTAAGTCACGGGCGGTGTGTATGCCTCAAATGATGGTAGGACTTGTGGGGTACTTGGTGGGCTTGGGTTCTCTACTATATCCTCCATCACATTAAGATCACCAATGTGTTCATCTTGTATTATGGTAGGGCCTAACCATGACATGCAGCTAGGTGGCTCAACTCTACCCTCATGTGTGTCGTATGTTTTGGTGAAATCTATCCCACTCATGCAACTAACCATCTCAGAATCTTGGTTTGATTCTAAGTCCATGTTCTTAGAAACTAGGTCTCTTTGCTCATACGAATCCACCAATTCGTTCCACTTATGGGTCATAGTTAGGAAGCTTTCCTCAAAATTCATCCAAAGGGCCTGACTAAAAGGAATTGATCCAGATAATGCTCGTCTAATAGAAATCTCACATGCATAGAATTCATTAAACCCATTTAACCTTACCCCTAACTCCTTTTGGAAATCACAAAGATCACACAAAAATTCATAGGAATGATAGGAAACAAATCTATTGGTGAAATATAATTGTTCCTCTATTGTCAATGACCTAAATGGAATTTCATCCATCATAGTGATAAATGAAAATGGTTTTACAAACAAAGGGCACAAAGAAAAAGATAGTCTTAAGAAATCCTAGAAAAATAAAATAAAAATCCCACTAGAAAGGAATCTAGTGAGTAGACCAAATAAAATAAAAATCTCAACCTAAACAATAACTATTCCCCGGCAACGGCGCCAAAAACTTGATGCGTGGTTTTGCGACCTTACAACAGGTTTTACCTCTCGAGGGATCTCAAGAGGCTTGCAATCCCCACCAGGCAGTGTACCTGACCGATGTAGTATAGTGAAGTGGCAAGTACCGGGGGATTGATCGTTCTCTAGGGGAATAGTGTCGTTAGGATTGAAAAACTACTCTAATAGGTCTAAGGGTGAGGGGAGATTCTTTTTTGTATTTTTATAATTTATGGAAAGCAAATAAAATCTCGGGTTTGAAGGAGTGGGCGGAATTAGTTGCTAGTCAACTAACCCAAATAACTACAAAAGCAAATAAAATAAAATAACTAAAAATGAAAAGGTCGTGAAACTTATATGGAGAGAAATGTGTTTACTTAGATTTCCTTACTCCCTAACTATCTTTTACAGGTTGATTAGTGTGTATTAATTGCGTGGATGACGGGTGTATTCCTTAATACCAATCGTGGGGTGGCGTACGTACTTCCCCAACTCTACAAGCTCCTACTTCACTCCTATGTCGAGCCGGCTAAGAAGCTCCTAACATGGGATCACTAGAATTCGCTCATGCATTAAATACAATCATAAAAACCTTAGTATGCATTGGTTCGTGTTTCTTAAGACGTTCAAGCAAGTTACCGTATAGGAGGTTAGCCAGTTTTCTTAAGCCTAACATCGATAAACAATCATCCAATACAATTAATAACACACTAATAACCAATAATCAATAGTTAGGTTTCATTAGATCTAAGCAAACACAAGATAAATCTAGCCTAGCATGTTAATTAAAAGACAAGAACAAGATATAATCAAACAACACATAGACATATTGATTGATTAAATGAATACTTATCTTCAATTAAACATGGGAGATCCAAGGGTATAAAACCCTTAAAAATGGCAGAAAATTCGTCTTAGGGTTTCTCCTCACAAAGTTGCACACAATGAATAAAAATTGCAAAACTATATATAGAGTTTAGTGGCTGACGGCGTCACGTTGTAGGAGGTGACGCCGTCACCTCGCCGTGGCTAGGGTTCCCGGATGGTCTTCCTGACGCCGTCCCTCTTTAATCCTCCAAAATCCGCTCTGGCCTATCAAGGGTTGACGCCGTCAGAATAGTGCTTGACGCCGTCTCTCTTTAACTTAAACCGTGATGGCCTTGATCACCTTAAAGGGTGACGCCGTCAGACTTTCCATTGTAAAACTCTCTGGCGCGTCACGTGTATTTTTCATATCCACCTCTTTTGCCAAGCCATGACGCCGTCAAGTGTACTTTTCCAGCAGCTTTGGAGACTTTGTCGTTTTCTTCACTTTTATGCTCCAAAAACGTCCAAAATGCTTCCTTTTCCAGATTTCTTCTCCAAAGTACCTAAAATGACAAAAGGAACGATTTAGGGCAATATTTGATCAAATAAATACGATTTAGGGCTTAAATGACCCCCTAAAAGCGGTACACTTTTCGCTTCATCAGCTAGGAATGAAAAATTATTATAATATTTAAAGAAGTTAGAGTTAGATAATTTAGGCTATAAAGTAGGTCTAAAGTCTGTTGAGCAAAGACTTGAATTCTTTAAACAGGATGAGCTTTAGTATATAGAGAAGGTTAATGTCTTAGAAAGCAAACTTTATGTTAAAGAGAATGTGATTAAAGAGCTTACTAAGAGGTTAGAACAGGCTGAAAAAGAAAATGATACAATTCAAAAGGAAAAAGAAAACATTCAACTGAGTGTAGATACACTTGAATATGCATCTGAAAGAACTCAAAAGATAATTGATTATCAGATTATAAACAAGTGTAAGTCAGGTTTAGGATATAAGTTTATTCCTCCTCCCATTATAGGAAAGTTTGAGCCTCCAACAATAGATTTTGCCTTTTACAGAGATAGAAGAGTGTGCTGATAAGTCTATAGATGAAAGTCCTAAGGTTAAGTCTAGTGAGCTAGAACTTAAGTCAGATAGGAATGATGTTCTAATTATTGAAGATTGGGTAGCCGATAGTGAAGATAATGTTGAAACTCAACCTAAGGAAGAAAGAAAAACTGTTAAGCCTTGTGTTGAAAAGATAAAGTTTGTCAAACCTAATTTTGGTCAAAAGTTGCATAGGAATGTTTTTTACCAGGTTGAGTTACCTAGGAACAACACACACAGTCCTAGAGGGAATCAGATAAATTGGAATAACATGGTATCTCAAAGACTAGGAAGTGATTGGCAAATGTTTAACAAAGCTTGTCATGTTTGTGGTAGTTTTGAGCATTTACAGGAAAATTGTTTTTACTATCAAAAGCCTGTTTGGAACTATGCTAGGAGGGTGAATCACCAAATTTTTTCTAAAAATTCTCACCCAAATGCTAAAAGAAATATAGTTCCGAGAGCAGTGTTAATGAAATCTAGGCATGTATCAGTTAATATTGCCAAGCAAAATGTTACTAAACCAGCAGTATTAACTAATACTGCTAGACAAGTTGAAACTGCTTCCATCAAAATAGCAGTGAATGATGCTAAATCCAGGTTACACTTTTCAAATACAACACATTCATCTGTAAAAAGGCCTATTCAAAAGAATACAGCATTTAGTGTTGCTAAGGCAAAAGCAGTAGTTTCTACTGCTAAGCCAAACGCAAGAACTGATACTGTTTTGGGAAATCATTTTTATGCTGTTAAGGCCTCAGCTTGTTGGGTCTAGAAACCAAAAGTTAAAGTTTTAGATCATGTCTCCAGACACAGCAGTGCATCAATAGTTTTAAAGAAGTATGATTATGTTGATGTACAAGGCAGATCCAAGTCAGTAATGGCTTGGGTCCCCAAAATGAACAGATTTTCTTACTTTATGTGCAGGGCAATCCACAGGTGGAATTAGAAGATAAAGGAGTATTTGAAAATGGATGCTCAAGGCACATGACTGGAAACATGTCCTATCTCACAGATTTTGAAGCAATTGATGAAGGATATGTTGCTTTTGGGAGTAATCCCAAATGAGGAAAAATCACAGGCAGAGGTACAAAAGCAAGTATTGATATAGGTCAAGGTAGTAAGGAGACAAGACCTGGCAAAGATTACATTTTGTTGCCTATATGGACTGCTGATCCACCATTCCCAACCAAGGATTCAAAATGTTTGCCAGAAGATGGTGCAAAATCTTATGATGATGATAAAGTGACTAATGAAGATCCAGTGAACAACAGCTCATCTGATGAAAAGAGTGATAATGAAGTTCCAAGCATAGATCTTGGAAGTGGAGATCAGGAGAAGGATGATGTATCAGTTAATACTGTCAATGAAGGAAATAACATTAGTAGTACTAACTCTGTTAATACTTCTAACCCAAATGTCAATGTTGCTGACAAGGAAGGCATTGCTTTTGATGAAGATGAATATCCAATTGATCCAAACATGCCTCCTTTGGAGAATATATATGCTGATACAGATGATGAAGAGGTTGGTGCAGAGGCTGACATAAACAACTTGAATGATACTATCCCTGTCAGTCCTATTCCAACTACCAGAATTCACAAGGATCATCCTAAAGAACAAATCATTAGAGAAGTGCAGTCTTCTATTCAGACAAGAAGAATGACAAAGAATTTGGAGGAAAAAGGTTTCTTTGCGAGATCCCTTCATCAAAGAAACAGTCATAAAGACCTCCAAAATTGTTTGTTTGCTTGTTTTCTATCACAAGTAGAACCTAAGAATGTACATAAAGCATTGCAGGATCCAAGCTGGGTGGAGGCTATGCAAGAAGAGCTTCTACAATTCAAGCTACAAGAAGTTTGCACCTTGGTAGATTTGCCAAATGGAAAAAGGGAAATTGGTACAAAATGGGTTTTCAGATGCAAGAAGGATGAAAGAGGTATTGTGATTAGAAACAAGGCAAGATTAGTAGCTCAGGGATACACTCAAGAAGAAGGCATTGATTATGATGAGGTCTTTGCCCCAGTTGCAAGAATTGAAGCTATAAGATTGTTTTTGGCTTATGCTTCATATAAAGACTTTGTAGTGTATCAAATGGATGTGAAGAGTGCTTTTCTATATGGGACAATTGAAGAAGAAGTTTATGTCTCTCAACCACCTGGTTTTGAAGATCCTGATTTTCCTGACAAGGTTTACAAGGTGGAGAAAGCACTTTATGGTTTACATCAAGCTCCCAGAGCTTGGTATGACACATTGTCAACATATCTGCTGAACAATGGTTTTAGTAGAGGGAAGATTGACAAGACTTTGTTTATCAGAAGACACAAAGATGATATCATCTTTGGATCAACAAACAAGGTGTTATGTGTTGAATTTGAGAAGCTTATGCATGAAAGGTTTCAGATGAGTTCTATGGGTGAACTCACATTCTTCTTAGGGTTACAAGTCAAGCAAAAGGAGGATGGCATATTTATCAGTCAAGATAAGTATGTATCTGATATTTTGAGGAAGTTTGGGTTTACTGATGTGAAGCCTGCAAAGACAACAATGGAAACTTCCAAGCCTCTGCTCAAGGATGAAGATGGTGAAGAAGTTGATGTACACTTATATAGATCAATGATTGGTTCATTGATGTATCGTACAGCTTCAAGACCTGACATTATGTTTGCAGTGTGTGCCTGTGCCAGATACCAAGTCTCACCAAAAGTTTCACATCTTAATGCTGTGAAAAGATTTTTTAGATACTTGAAAGGTCAACCTAAAGTGGGCGTTTGGTATTCAAAGGATTCACCTTTTGATTTGGTAGCATACACTGACAGTGATTATGCTGGAGCAAGCTTGGATAGGAAATCCACAACTGGAGGTTGTCAATTTCTGGGATGTAGGTTGATTTCATGGCAGTGCAAGAAACAAACTGTGGTTGCTAATTCCACAACAGAAGCTGAGTATGTGGCTGCTTCAAGTTGCTGTGGACAAGTGCTCTGCATTCAAAATCAATTGCTGGATTATGGGTACAATTTTATGCATACCTAAATATTTATTGATAATAGCAGTACTATGTGCATTATTAGAAATCCTGTTTATCACTCAAAAATAAAGCATATTGAGATAAGACACCATTTTATAAGAGATTGCTATGAAAAGAAGTTAATTCAAATTGTTAAAATCCATACTGACAATAATGTTGCAGATTTGCTCACAAAACCTTTTGATGTGGATAGATTTCAATTCTTGATTGCCAGTATTGGAATGTTAAACATTTGAAAATTCTTATCTCTTTATGTTTTTGTAAAGTTTTGTAAGGATTAGTACTGTTATTAGATCAATAACTTGTTTCTGCTGCTAAAGTATACTTAGTGTTGCTAGTTATACTTAGAACTGCTAGTTTATACTGCTAGTTATACTTAAAACTGCCAAGTATAATTGAGTATGTGGTTATTGGAGGGTGTGTTTTTGTTTATGTTTTGGTGTTTTTGGAATAATCTTTTGCAAGATAAGCAATGCAAAGTGTTGAAGTGCTGACAATTCAGTTGTTTGGAGTGGAAAACAGACTTAGTGCTGCTGGGCTATGCTGCTATGTCTGAGAGTGCTGGGATGATTATGAAACTTCTTCACTTAAGGGTTTAAATCCCCAATTGGATCACTTAATCAGTTTCACGCACTCATAATTCTCTCTAATAACAAACCCTAGCACATTTTTATCATCTAATTCTGTAACACCCCCAACTCGAAGTATGGCAGCGGGACTGAGCTTAGGGTGCTACGTGAGGGGGTAAGACAGTCACAATCACAGAAAACGATCTCATCACGAGACGTTTTTAACAAAACATATCATTAGAATACAAAATTTAATGTTTAGAGTCTAAAAGGCTCATATCACAAGTAGCAGCGGAAAATAAAGATAGTTTGCAGCAGAATAAAAGACACGGTTTTAAAAGATATTTCAAATGATAAAGATAGTAAGGGTAAAAAGTATAGCCCAAAGATAGCCATCCACAACCTTCAGCCACTCCTGGTGCTCACATCATGCATCAATTACCTTAGATAAAACATGCTAAAAAGTCAACACAAAGGTTGAGTGTAATCCATAGGTTTAGTAAACAATAGTTGAGCACAAGATTTTAAGTCTGGAAGATATAAGTAACAAATACAAATATCGGGTAAGCGTCACATAATCATTCATTCTCTTTATTTTTCTAAGCTCATGACACACAACGCGTTAACCAGCACCAGTAACCCTGGCGTAAGTCGACAGTAACCGCGGAATTTCATAATATAATATAGTTGCCCCCAAAGCTAGGTATTTTGCCAGATACCTAGTTAACTCAATTGTAGTACATCACATGCTGACCGACCTTAGTCAACATGGCGGGATGGTCAAATCCTATAGGCCTATAAACTACAATCACGCTCACTCGCAAGTGATTAATGGTTCATGATCGAGGGATTTGCTTTTGGCAAGGAAGGTACTTAGAATTTATCGCGTCATTCAGGAATAGCATACCAATAAACAATTTTGCTCATAAAAATAAGTAAGTAGCATGTATCTCCCCCAAGGGTTTATAAACAAATTAAAAATAAAAGTGGGGCTATGAATCACACCTTAGTAGCAGAGAAACGAGATATCACAATATGATCAAATGGGATATCACGGCAAGTGAACCTCAGCATAACCTAATATATGAATAATATGTCTCAGCAATAACCTTAAAGTGATTTGTAAAACAATACTCGTATTTGAAATGAAAATGTTTTATTTCAATGGCGTTTAAGTTAAATAAAGTTTAAGACTCGTGTGGATACGAGATGTTAAAATAATAAAAATCGGCAAACGCGAACGGGTACAAATAAAGAATAACGAAGAGAAAAGAGGAATTAAAATTAAGAAAAGAATAATAATGAAAGATAAACAGAAAACATCAATAGATTGTTTCGGTGTATTACCCTTTTCCCCAAATAGTTGATGTAATATCCAAATTTTGGAAGAATTTATATAAGTATCGAAATGGTTTTTAAGATATTTAAATTATAGAAGGTTTTATTTAATTTCGATACTTATATAATTTAAGATATATACCACAAATTCTTTATTTAAATATCTATATCACGGCTCGAGTCTATTCGAGCCAAAGGCTCTTGGTTTTAGCAACAAACCAAGCCAACCAAATCCAAATGTTAACACAACACATAACCAAGCCGTGACTCATTTGAGTCACGACTCGAGTCTTGCCCGATCCAAAGGCTCTCGGCCAAATCTATATACCACAAATCCAATCCGAGCACAACAAGAACATCATGGCTATTCCGTGACTCTTTTGAGTCATGGCTCGAGCCAACCCTAGCCAATAGGCTCTCGGATCATCATAACACAATCACAAATCCAAATCAATTCCAAATCTCAACATGTTACAACCATCAAGCCACGCCGTGACTCATTTGAGTCACGGCTCGAACCCTACTCGAGCCATAGGCTCCTGGTTACCACAATCAACACAGCCAAATCAAAAATCCAAAATCCAAAACCAAATTACAACAATCCAAATCAAAATCTAACAAATCCAAATCAAATCAAATACAACCAAATCGAATCAAATATAACTAAAACTAAAACTGCCTAAATCCTAACCCTAATCTTAACACACGCCGTGACTCAGTGAGTCACGGTTAAAGCGTCATACGAGCATGGGGGGCTTTCGGCTTCAACCACCTGGACCAATCGAGACACAAACTCCAAATCCAAGCTACAACAAATAAATAATAAATTGGAATAAAAAAAAATAAATAAAAATAAACGACTCACCCTGAGTCAACGCGAGTTGACTCGGTGAGGCACCCCAGCTTGGACTGAGTTAAGGGTTTCACGGCGAAACAAGTTAGATCCACATGATTTAGGTTAAGATCGAAAGGTTTTAACACGTTTTATTCGATTATTATTCAATTTAAATAAATATATAAATTAGGGTTTGAAATAAAACGGTGAAAAAGAAAGAATTAGAGCGCGTGGGTTACCTATTCGAAGAGAGGAGGAGTAGGGAAAGTCTCAGCGAGGTGGTGGTGGTTGAACGTGATGGCGGCGGTGGCAGTGGTTGCCAGAGTTGTGGCCCGAAGGGGGTGGGAGAGGGAGAGAGAGTTATGTGAGAGTGTGTGTGTTGTAAATGAATAAAAATAAAAATTCGTCCTTTTATACCCAGGCTGGGGTTAAACGTGGTCAAATCAAAGTATAGGGGGCGCGGGGGAAATTTTTGGGCGGGGGTATAAACTGTCAAGTTGGTAATACTTTTGCCTTAAACACTGTGGGACCCATTCGACGTACCAAACGGACTCGAAAAATTTTGAAACTTGCGACATTGTTCCCGAAATAATTTTTCTGGTAAAAACGAGTATAAATATGCATAACTTTCCCGAAATCAATTTATTTGGCAATTTCGATTCGTTTCGCATTTTCTAGGTTGTGCTGACATAATAAGGGACTAAGGTTCACATTTCTCAAGGTATCTCGCATTTCTCAAGTTCAAATAAGTTTAGAAAAGTTTCAACTGCTAAGGTGACGCAAAAATAAATATTTTGGCTAGTAAAAATAGTTTGGAAAATTACCGGGTGTTACAAATTTCAAAATCCCCAAATCACAAACCCTAACTCACAATGTCGTCATGTCAATTTGCTGAGAGCCATAACATGGTTGCTTTTCTTGATAAACCCAAAGAGTCTGAAGGGTTCACAGGTATTATTGATTTCTTGAATGCAAACCCTATAAGGTTTGCATTAACTGTGAATCCTACTATATACATTTCTCACATTCACCAGTTTTGGTCTACTGCTAAGGCCATAACTATTAATGGAGAAGCACAGTTAAAGGCTAATGTAGATGGCCAAGAAATACTTATCACTGAGTCCTCTGTTAGAGAATCACTGCAACTAGTAGATGATAATGGTGTTGAGTGTCTTGAAAACTCTGCAATTTTTGATGGTCTTGAAAAAATGGGGTATGGGAAGAAAAATGACTTTTTAAAATTTTACAAAGGACTCTTCTCACCTCAATGGAAATTCTTAATCCATACCTTCTTACGTTGTTTAAGCCCAAAAACAACTCGCTGGAATGAGTTTGGCACTAACATGGCTTCTGTTGTAATATGCCTAACTTCAGGACAGAAGTTTAATTTTTCTAAAATGATTTTGGAATGTTTGGTTAAGAACTTGGATAAATCAAGTAACTATTTTCTATATCCAAGGTTTTTGCAATGGTTTTTGGATCAACAACTTTCTCAACCAAAGGTTCACAAAAGAACATTTGATGCACCCTTGCTCACAAAGAAACTGTTTGCAAACATGAGAAGGGTGGGTAAAGATTTTTCTAGGAAAGTGACACCATTACTTCCTAATATGGTGGCACTTGTCCAACCTCAAAATCAGGGTGAAGGTTCAGGAAATCAAACTAAAACCCATCACACACCCAAAACTTTAGCATCATCATCTCAACCAAAAAAGACCTATAACCGTAGGAAATCACAAAATAAGGACACTGAGCTTCCTCGGGCTAATGTCAGGATGGTTGTAGATGAGGCTGTGCATAAGGAGAGGGGTCACAGTTTGGAAAGGGCTACCACTACTATTGTTTGCTTAGATGCAGCACAGACCAGTGGCAACATCAATAAGACCCAATCCAAGGCAACTTCTAATGATTCAAGTTCCCATGGAACTGAATCAGGTGAAGGAATCCCCAGGCGCCAAGAAACCATGGGGGGCTCAAGTGCTCAAACTGGGTTTGGGGCTGAGTCTAACATTCCCAATGATGCACCACTGGGGAGAGGTAACACACTCCGAAGTGCTGAGGGTAGTATGGAAGTACTAGATGAATTGATGGTTACTTGTACCAACTTGTCTCAACAGGTTCTTGACCTCCAATAAACAACTGCTTCTCAAGGTGATGAAATTAAAATGTTGAAGAGAAGAGTTAGGTTTTTAGAAGGGGTAGAAAAGTCAGGAATCCACAAGCTCAAAAGACTTCATAAGGTGGGGACATCTAAAAGGGTTAGTTCTTCTTCTAAGGCTGCTACTTTAGGGGTGGATGCTCCCAAATAGGGGAGGAATAACGGTCAAGCCTCAGGGGAGGATTTGATAACTAGGGTTGATTTTGAGGTTGAAGATAATGATTTTGTGGTTGCTGATATGATGGGTAATGAAGTGGTCTTAGATGAAGCTGCTAAAGTTGTTGCAGAAGAGCAGGTGGAACAATTAGTGGAAAAGCAGGTAGAAACTCAAAATGTTGGTATTTTGAAGATTATTGAAGTAGTTAAGACTATGGTTGATGTTGCTGCTAATGAAGAAGTTACTACTGCTAGTGAGCATGTTACTACTGCTAGTGAGTTAGTTTCTACTGCTGAGCCACAAATTACTACTGCTGTCAAAGATGATGTTTTTACTGCTGCTAGTGAAGATGTGATGGATGATGAGACTGTTTTGGCTTAAGCTATGATTGATTTGAAGAAGTCAAATTTACCAGTCAAAGGTGTTATCATAAAAGAACCATCTTCTACAACAACAACAACAACAACAAAAGCTACACAACCACCACCACAGGGCAAAGGCAAGGCAATACTAACTGAAGAGCCTGTGGCAAAACCACTATTTAGCTGCAGAATTTGAAGAAGAAAATAGGGTTATAGCTGAACAAAGAAGAATTGCAGCTGAAAAAGAAGCTCAAAGATTAGGATTAATAACTGAATGGGATGATGAAAGAGCCCAATGTGATGCTGATTGGGAACTGGCTAAAAAGTTGACAGAAGAAGATCAAGCACAGTATTCCATTGATGAAAGGGCTAGAATGCTAAAGGAGTTCTTTGAACAGAAGAGGAAATTGTATGTTGCACAAAGATTAGAGGCTAAGAAGAATAAACCCCCCACCAAAGCTCAAAGAAGAAAGGTTATGTGCACTTATCTGAAAAACATGAAGGGTTGGAAACTAAATGTTTTAACTCATTTTGATGATGGCAAGATTCAAGAGCTTTCTGAATCTGCAAAAATGGAGATTAGTAGATTTGTGCCTATGGAGACAGAGGTGGTGATGGAAAGAATACAAGAAAGCTCTAATTCTAAGAGAGCAGATAATATGTTGGAACCTGAAACTGTTAAAAAGCAAAAAGCAGATGAATCTGTAATAGAAACAGAGAAAGAGCAAGTTGATGAGCTAGAGATATAACAACCTAAAATCCGATATAGCTTTGAACATTTGATACGAATTTAACCTAAGATGCAAACTATACGCTATGGAAGAAAAGCTACAAAATACGAAAATTTTAACCAAAGTCATAATGAGATTTGACATAACTTAAGTTCCTATGAATATCACACGTTAATTATGTCATATTGGACCCATTACTAGTTCTTAACATACGTGTACATGATTGGAAATTATAAGGACTAATACCGAAATATATCATGTGAAGATTATGAAGAATCGATCCCCCCTAATCCCCCTAATCACGGCATTCTCCAAATTGATATCCACTCCCTTCATTATCTTTAACAAACCGTATTCCATTTTTCCTCTCACACAAACCCTAAAACTAAAATAGTCGGCTGCTCACCCTCCTGTCTATTCGAATCAAACCAGAGGAACAAAAACGTTGTTGTCAAGAAGGAAGGATAGAGAACAAGACGAGTTGGTGTAATCGTTGGTGTCTTGTTTATGCAATCCGAGCCCTAAGTTCTCCTATTCGATTCTTGTTTTAGTCGACCCCAAGGTACCCTCATGTTAATTTGTTTCTTTCTTCCATTCGATACATACACATAAATAATTAAGACTGAAAACCATGCTAAGTAATCATTTGTATCATACTTGTATACCTTTGATTTGCCTCGTTAAACTACACACGAAATCACACACACACGAATTAACAAGTTATGCGCCTATATGTTATTGTTTTGTGTCAAGTTTTGTGGACTGTCTTGGTGTCAATATTCCAGCCCTATGTTGACTTATATCATAACATAAACAAGCCCTAAAAATATGTTATGTATGGTCATTTAATGAGGCGTAAAATAGGAAAAAACCTAATATGTATTTAACGAGCTTAGGGTTAGGGTTTTGATTCATTGTTTCATGTGAAGTCGTTATTTTATGTGTATTGTGAGTCGTATGGTGTGAGTGCTGTAAACATGTGTTTGTATGTCGAATTGAAACTATATAATTGTGTGTGTGATCGGGTCTAATGAAGGATATATGTATGGGTTTAAAAGGGTTTAGGAATTGTTTATGATTTCATGTGTTTTGTGATGGTTTGTACACATCAATCCTTGTGGTGTTTTGTGTATATTTTATGTGTCGAATGAAGGATCCAATATGAGGTTAATGTGATAATTAAAACATGTTTCGTGAATTGTTAGGTCTTGTGTGAGTTTTGTATGATTAAAACATGTGTTATAATGGTCTTAAACGAAGTTTTGAACGGGACAGTTTTGAAAGCTGAATATGTGTGCACTATTGCTTGAGTTTCATAAGTGTATAATACTGGTTCTTTACATGTAAACCTAGTTTAAGGTCATAAATAAGTTCTCCAATTGGGTTGGAGTGATTTGGAGTTGTTTTGGTCATGCATTTGAATTTTATGGGATCATGTGTCAAACTTGAGTTTTGGGAACTTAAAAATCAGTCGGTGTTTATGAATTTTAGTTTTCAAACCACAAGGAACTGAGAGCTCTCCTTTTTCAGGAGTGATATTTAAGTTATTTTTGACTTCTTGGGATTTTTATGGATTTTTCTGAAGTGTTGAAATGGGTTAATCAAAGGCAAACTTTCTGTGTGTATCTGCAGTTAACTTTCTGAACAGGTCTGGAAAAATGATTTTTCAAACAATACTTGTGCTTGGTATTAAATTCTGAGAGAATTCATGTGAACTCATAAGACATATACGTACTTGTGTAAATTATTGTAGCTTCAGGATTGGAGTATATATATGGTTGAAAATTCATAAATTGAAGACTAAAGTATGATAAAATCAGAAAATTTGTAATGAAGCTAAAGGTCTTGTGAATTCATGTGTTTGAACTATAAAATGTACTTAAGTAATAAATATGATACATTTGGTCATATGTTAACCTAATTTTGATAATGAAACCCTAAGTTGATTAATTGTGAGCTGTGACCCGAGGTAGGAAACTTACTAAATCTAGAAACTTGCTAAATATGAAAAGTTACTAATTCGGGAAACTTACTTAATTCGGAAGGTTACTAATTCGGGAAAGTTACTAAATATGGAAAGTTGCTATAAATAGCATAAAACCCTAATATGACAATCTAAACAACAATAAGTATGGAATCAGTAATAACTTATGAAATGGTTCTTAAATATTAAGACGATCATTAATTCGTGTAGATTCGGTGAAGAAGGAGTAACCCCTGATACTTGTGCTTTTTGATGAGGTTTCATTCGCGGTTTGAGGTATAGATATTCTACCCTTTCTTAGTAAGGGTTATGATCTCATGACTTTTCGATCCTTGACTTGATTTAGTTGCTTGATATGATTCCATTTGATATGATTCATTGATATGATCCGTTTGATATTACCATTTGATATGATTCGGTTTGCTATCTATTCTTTTATGATGATCGGTATATTATCTCATTGATATGAGATTCTATTATGTTGATATGCTCTGATTGATTATGCTATAGTAGCTCCGTTTTGATTATGGATATCCTTGCTTTGTTTGTCTGTTATGTTGCCCAATCTAACTAGTCATGGAGGTACCATGGCCATGTCATTGAGGCACCAATGGCATGACACTTTTTGTGGAGGTGTGATTGATCCACGACATTCCCTTCTGTTCTGATTATATGATTATTTGCACACATGGCCATTCTGTTATATATATTCATAGTCTCGTACTTGTATATGTATTCTGTTTCAGGGAGCGTATGGATGCATCCTAGGTATATGATTTGATATGGATATGATATGATATGACTTATTGATTGGTAGTGCATGCCATGCACCCCATTTCACTTCTGGTACATTGGAGCTAGCTACTCCTTGTACAACTTATGATTTGACGGATATATGAATATGATATGATGTGATTATGTGACTAAGCATGTGGCATGCTTTCTGAGCTCGATGGGCATTTTTGATCTGTTATATGATTATGATTCTCTGATTGATTCCTTTGACTTCATTATGATCTCCTTATGTTTCGCTATGATTTGCTTCTTATGATATATGATATTTTGTTCAGTTGATCCTTGATCTCTTATTCGTTTGACATCTGATATGGTTCAATAGGAGTTTATGGTTTCTTTCCATACACTTATATACACGTTTGATTATTCGTTTTGGTTATATCTGTTCACTGGGATTTTTAAGCTCAGCCGCATTTCTTTTCCTGCGGCAGGTTTTAGGTTGGAAGCTGGGTTTGAGTGAAGAGTGCATAGGAGCTCTTAGTGGACTACCCTGACGATAGACACCCATTTGCTTCTGGATTAGATTTGGATTCATTTTCAGTTAGATTAGTTTGGATTTGTATTTGGCTTTGGGACTCATTATGTTTAGATGTTAGTATTTCATTATTACATTAGAATAACTTTTTACCTATTATGTTTATAAGTCTTCCGTTTGCGTTTGTATGTTCCGATTGACACCATAATGTGGCATTTTGACCCTTGTCGGGTTGGGGTGTTACAATTATGCTATCAGAGCTCAGGATGCAACTTGTAGTACATAAGTTATGGCCTGTGAAGATTTGGACCCATAGGTTTGCACTGTAGGAGCTTATGGAACAACCCTTGAAATTTTGCCTAATGTTTTCCCTGCAGAAACTTTAGTTATGACCGGTGAGGATTGGGTAGATTATGCGATAAGGCATTGGTTAGTTATCTTTCTTCCGCACCACTCTGATTTTTGCCTCTGATTTCAGTTCAGCCTTTATAAGATCTGTAAGAAATATCCATCCTGATTGTGTGGATCTATTCTGGTGGCCTTGGATCTTGAAAGATCAAGAACTCCATGGAGTTAGTTTGTAGAGAGAAGTTTTAGAGAGAGGTGGGAGACTCTTTGTGAAAATCTGTACAATTGTATTAAGTGTGTGAAGAGTTCCACCCTTCCCTTGTGTGGGAAGGGTTATATATATAGTCCTAATATTTGTGCCCCTAGTGGGCTGTGGAGTGAGCTGACAGTGGGGAAAGCCCCGACCCACTCCATGAATATATATTACTACACTAATAATACTGATAATACTAATACTACTAAACAAATATATATAAGCCTACGAGCTATATAAATGCTAATTAGATGCTCGGGGTGACCGAGCCTTCATCTGAATATTTATATTCCTAACAATCTCCCCCTAAGGGAGGTCACCCCGGAAATAATAATTCGAATTCTAGCATTCTTTCTTCTGAAGTTGTCGACATAGCTCGTAGTCTTTGATTCTTCATTGTCATGAAACTTTGTGCATTCAGCAGTGTACGTTAGATGACCTTTCTTTGTCTTGGATGATCTTTGAGTATTCTTCGACTTTATCATCCAACGTTTGTTTCCAAGTCATCTTTCAGGAGTATGTTTCCTTGTGATGTGATATACTTTGAGCCGACATGCTCACACTGTTTGGTGTCATGATCTTTAGCATCAGAGTTAGCAGAAGCCGTGTTGAAGGTCTTTTGGTTGATCATGACTTTGTTGAATAACAATGATGATGTAGTGTGAACATGTGGTAGAGGATTGGCATCTTTTCTGCAACCAGCTACAACAGCAACCAGCTACAGCATTCCTCAGCTACAATCGCCAGATGTTCCTGCATACGACAGTTAGCAATAAAACGTCCGGTACTTACAAGTTCGGACTTCGAGATTGTTAACAGCATAGTGTGAAAACTCTCTCTAATCCTTACCAAGACCGTTCCTAATCGAAAACCCACAGAGGGCTTTTTAAGATCGAACCGTAGCACATCAACGATTAGGTGAGTCGCTGGAGATCGCTCCACGACTGTAGACCATTTGAAACCGCCGTGATCACTAAGCGTAATCCCCAGGGAATTACCGAAGTGACCTGCTTTCAGGGCTGCTTGATGTTGACCCTGGCAGGAATTTCCATTCAATCATTGAGAATTACATTTGTAAATTCCCTCATAAATGTTCTGGCAGATTGCTAAGATCTGCGTAGGACTCTTAAGTTTACAACTGGTGTCCTTATTGTTGAACACCCAGTGTAGAAATAATTCGTGTCCCTATGAGATCTTATTATGCATCTCGTGGCTCTAGACTCTATAGTGCGTTTTGATTTAGTGAGCGGAGGCTGGAGAGAACTGCCACCTATTCAATATCATCTAACTCGGAGTGAGAGAGACGATAGGAATGTATTGAACTCCGTGACAATTGAAACAAGAATCCTTTGAGGGACCTTGAGTGGCTAGGGAGGGTTGTACAGCGTATCGCTGGGTCCATGATACTTTGTCTTCAATGCCAGCAATCAACTAAGTGATTCTGACAGCATATGTATTGACCCGGTTTCTGCCTAAGTTGTAAGGAGGGCTATTTCTTTTCACCCTTTATCTTTACAATTCTTTTTTATTCTTCAACCCCTTCAGTGCTTACCTAGACTTCATAACTAACACCTTGTTGGGTTTATTCCAGTGTTAGCTCCATCTCAGTCGGCACTCTTCCCTTATCCACTTTTCTCCTTTTTCATCATACCTAAGGACTTCTACACTAACTAGTGGATTGTCCCTGGGTAGATCCCTCCGGCTCTGGCGGGATCGTGGGAACTTGAGCCTAACCTAACCATCCTTATAACTCCATACATTAATTAAAATGGTCAGTTTTTGGTATTCTTCCACGATTGCCATAAAACCAAATCCTTGAAAAATCTCTCAAAGTGTTCATGATTCTGAAACACATTTTTGCAAACACTTGAGAGTTTTATATTTTTCAAATGCTCCCCCTCAACATGTGCTCGGTTGATTGTTTTATAAATTTGCACATGTTAGGTAGAGCTCGCACTTTTTGAATTGATCAACTTTCAGTGAACATGACCGATTCGAGACACGCTTACATCACTAGTTAGACTAGCTTGAAATTATTACCCGGCCTGGTCAAGTCCATAGAAAGTTTCTCGAAACGGTACACTCTACTCAGACACATCCTTTTCGAGACACGCTTACATCACTGGTTAGACCAGCTTGAAATTATTACCCGGCCAGGATATGTCCTTTCGATCAATGACAGTATATGTTTCGTCAATTCATTTGTCAAGTCTGAGTCACGATCTCATGTTATGCCAAATCCTTTTTGTTTCCACAAAACATTTGCTCCCCCTCAATGTGTGCATCGATATATAAAGTAGTTTAGCACACATGGGAGAGCTTACTTTTATGTCCAAAACATTTTGCTCCCCCTCAATATGTGCATTGATATATAAAATGGTTTAGCACATATGGGAGAGCGTACATTATACTTTCCAAAACATCACATTTTCATCAGGTTTCATATTTAAATCACATTCTCTCCCCCGATCAAAAATTTCAAACCTTTTGAGATTTGTGATCCCAATTGATTTAAATAAGTTAGAAAAATGTGGGAGAAAATGTGTCCAATTTAATGTATTCTGATGATGAAACATACTATGCTCCCCCTTAATCTAAGAGGGAGATTCACTGCTAATTTTGCACAAATTGATTATTATGACACAAATGATATTGACCTTTTTGCTCAAATGATGTAATCACCCACTTTTCTGAGTGAGTCAGTGGTCAACATCGATTATCCATCCACCAACAAATCTTCTCAAGTATTGTCGATCCCCACTTGGCGAGATCTGAGTAAGTACTTCTTTTTTGAAATGATGGTGGTGGAGGTGAAGGTGTTGTGGTTGTTGTTGCTGAAGTTGTTGTTGAGGTGAATTTCGAGCCAATCAATAGAGTTTGATCGTCTGATCAAATGGTTAGAATGGGAACTGGTACATTCATTTTGGCTATGGAATCTGCATAAGAATATCAACACAGATATACATGCATACAGATACACTATTCCTTAATAGCTACCCTTCAGCAGCTTGCCACATTATAATACCAAGTTCATCTTATAATCAAACCCCAATCAGGAACTACGTCAAACCACTATCTAGCATGAAGAGCAAATAGCAATCATGAACATGGCAATTCACACGAATTTCAATATTCAATTCAGGATCTTAGGAACATGATTCTAACATAATAGCAATCTACCTAAGCGAATCCTGAGAACATATGCACAGTATCAACAAGCATTAAGCAGCAGAGACAAACAACATTTGAAACTCATTCATTTAGATCATACAAATGCCAGTGGAGTATTCAAAAACATCAAACACAACTGGTTTTCTAACTTCTTTTAGCTTTTGAGTCTTAAAGCATTTTGGGGATTATACGAGGATTCCAAAGTAACACAAATGAACCTTCTAGATACATAAAGCTAGGAAACTATAAGCAAATTGCACATAATGTCCTAAACTTTCTAGCAGCTAACACACTTGGTCATTTGATATATTTAAGCAAGATCCTCTTCAACTAATTCCCCATTAACTACAAAACCATTTCTAACAAGTATGATTTAACCAATAAATCCGTTTGATGATATAAAATTTGAATTCACTCTCCCCCTCAATCAATGACCCGTATTCTAGTTGAACCTCAACTAAAATCACGCTTAACCCCACAACTCATCAAACAAGAACTGTCGTGAGGTTTTGTAGTCGTTGATTGAGTGACAAATTTTATGCATAATCCAAGTTTAAACAAATTTCATACAACACATATTCACCAAGTGTCTCACAAATAATTTTCAGATGAATCATAGAATGAAAACTATTTGTATGCAAAGAAGACTTCTCTTCTTTTTCAAGAAATGATGCACTGAAACGTACATCAAATCAGGAAACATGGATATGAAGTAATCCATGCCCAGGTGAACATCACCCAGTTGGAGGAACAGCCGTCTTTTTGGCGACGTGCTTTCCCCAATATGAAGCGCGGGTTGCTATCTAAAGTAATAGCAAGCCATTTAGACATGTTTTAACAATCCATTTTAACTTCTGCTCGAGCTTCATTTAAAGACCCGTGCCATTATTGAATGACATTTCTAAGTCCGTAAATGTTATCGATAAACAGAAGACATGCCTAGGTGAAACTATTTTTGGTATTTTCTATTTTTCAATTTTTATGGTTTTTCTGGTTTTACGTTTCTCTATTTACAATTAGCAAGATTTCTATATATCTATTTACAAGATGGTATAAAATATGACTAAGTATATATGTACAAGGATACGAACCAGAAACCATTACTCCTCAGCATTCTGAATCTTCACCGCATTCATCACTTGACTTGCTGAAGAGCAATGTGAGCACTTTCAATCAGGGAATGATTCTGGCTCAACACTCTCCCCTAATTAGTGCTCTCCCCCAATCTGACAACCTCTGACGAACACCCATAATTGGAAGAAGACTTTGGATGAACGCCCGAAATATGAAGAAGTCTTTTGATAACCAAATGCATGCCGTCTTTAATCTTCTAACACTCCCGTCCTAGAGTGACTCCGTCAAAAACCTTAGGCAACTTTTCGGTAGTTTAAGTTGAGCCTCAACTGAAATCTAGCTTAACCTCACAACTCATCAAACAAGAACTGTCATGAGATTAAGTTAAATATCAAGTTGTAAGAAAAGAGCTCAACATTTTTTGACTGTGGAGAAGACTGTAGACTCGACCTTCTTCAAGATTGCCCAATGTGGAGGAACAGAATACCAATCATTTTCATCTCACCAAATGCCTTCCAGTAACCTTACATGTAACCCATCAGCCCGCAGCATACACATGAGATGATAACACCCAACAGAGAATGAAGAGTAGACTGACGACTCGACCTTCTTCAGTCTTTAGTATAACACCAAAGTAACAAGTTGAACCACTGATCATATATAGTATGTATCCATCCTTGGATATTAAGCCCTGATCACGTGAACCTGTTGTGCGTCCTTGATGTACACATTCTCTCTCCCTGATGGTTACGATTAATCAGCACATAACGTAGCAGTGAAACGATAATACCAAGGTAACAAGTTGAACCACTGATCATCTACAGTATTTATCCATCCTGGATATTAAGCCCTGATCACGTGAACCTGTTGTGCGTCCTTGGTGTACACATTTCTCTCCCCCATGATGGTTACGATTAATCGGAATCATCATCATGATGTGTACATGTAGCCTGATGACGTGTACTTGAAGCATTGACTAGAAACCCATTGTTGCTGATTAGACCAACCCGTGAGACTTTGTCGATTAGCATTCCATGACCATGTTCTTCAACACCTTGATAGACGGAAGAAGTAGTGTTGGAGAAACATGGTTTGCACGACTCCTGAACTTACGTATTCAGGAGTCGTATGACCATTTCTCAATCATCAACCAACATGTAGATTAATATTCACCCTTTCCCCCCCTCAAAAATTGCATATGCCTGGCAACTGCAACTTTTTGATGATTGAACTTGTGAATATGAATACCATCAACGATAAGTGGCTCCGCTTGACGGTTCTTGAATACTGACATGTTGTTTATTCACTCTTTCCCCCCCTCAAAAATTGCACATGCCTGTCAACTGCAATTTTTGGTTGAATACGTGAATAACAATATACTCCAATATGCGCCGATCCACTTGAAGACTGAATAAGCACGGAAAGAGCATGAATCTTGTTGATGAGAATGGCCATTAATAAGAAGACTCCTCTTCTTTTGAAGATAAAGTGCACTCAAGCGTACACTTTTCTTTTCTTTGATGAACGAGGCCTGCACTGAAGTATTCAGACGTCATAATGTTGAAGAGCGAGGCCTGCACTGACTTGTACAGACGTCATTTGATGAAGAACGAGGCCTGCACTGACTTGTACAGACGTCATAATGATGAAGAACGAGGCCTGCACTGAAGTGTACAGACGTCATTATCTCTCTCTTTACAACTTCTCTCATCTAACTCGTTACCAACCCCATTATCATTTTGTCGGCTTGAAATCGTGACCACTGATGGAGAAAAACCCAATATGATGAACTTGAGCCTGAAGTAATATAACCCGAACTTGTGACTTAAACTTGTGCTAATGCGAGACAAGGAGCGGTGCAGAGACTTCGTGCAACATCGAATCCCTAAGTACTCTATACTCTTCAACCAACCAACCATCTAGTATAAGACATACATCACCTCTTGGATATCCACAACTTCGTGTGACACTGAGCACTACAACGTGACCCCTTAAAGTGATAGTTATTTTGTAATAGGGAGAAAGAAAAAAATAACTAGATATCCAAGCCCTTGTCATTGTATTGAAAGCTCGAACAAGGATCTCGAAGAATCTTCATCCAACCTCCCCGATATCTTCAGATACTAAGTACACGCACCCATGAAATTTCACTTCAGCCTCAAATAAATAATAATGAATTAACGCCGTAGTCACTTCTTGTGGTTAATGCCCAAATCTAGCCCTTTATGGTGTATCGACTGAACTTTGATAATGGTTTTAACCCGATCATGGTTAAGAGCGCATAGACCATCATCACGGGATTTTACAAATCTATGATTTAAACCGAGAAATAAGTTCTTTCTCGGGAATTTACAAAACCAAGAAGAAACCGTGAGACAGTAACGGATTGAATGTGGCGTGACTGATTTGGTTTTAGGTGAACATCAGTTTGGGAAAAGAATATCTTGTGAAGATTACAGATCACATCACAACTTTTAAAACCTTTGGCCAACTAACCAACCTTGTACATAGATTAGCGACCACACTATGAAGAAAAACCCGATATACCAATACTAAAAACTGAAGAAGAAGTCCCCAAATTTGTTACTTAAGCTTGCACTAATGTTGGAAGAACGGTGTAGAGAATTAATGCTCCAAGCAAATCTCTAAGAGCTCAATACCCAACCAAAGTATGAGACATTAACACCTCTTGCGATTATCGACATCGTCATTGACGTGTGACACTGAGTACTCCCATGACTCTTAAGTGATAGTTACCCCGACTACTGGTAACTAGATAACCCAAGTCTTCAACTTAAATTTTACGCACGAGCAAGTTATCATTGAAGGTCATGCATCCAACCAACCCCGACTTCAAGATAAAATAAGTAGTCGCCTTCGTGAAATTCAACTTCAATTACAAATAAAGAATACCAGATTAACTTCGTGATCATCTTGTGCTGTTGACTAGCCAAAAAGAGAAGGGACATGCGCAAATTCTTAGAAGTGCCCATGACTCATAGTCAGTCCTATCAAATAAAGCTGTCTGACCCAGCTACTTGGATGTGAGATAGTTGTCGTACTGTGTACAGGATTTTACAGTTCTTGAGATTTGTCTGAGAAATAAATTCAAGAACTAACTGCACAACAGTAAGTATCAAACTGTTGTAGACAGAACCGATACGATCTGACCTGCTGTAACCGGAACCGCTAAAATTCACATCGCTGGAGAAGGAACTTCTAGGAAACTTGCGATAATTCTCCCCCTCAAAAAGGACATGAAATGACCTTTTTGCCAAAGCTGAGAGTCCGTGATGATTGTGAATTTGTCAGGCACAAAACATGGAAAGAAACCAATGAAACTACTGCAACGAAGATGGTGATAAAGACTCTCTTGTAGTAACCCCTTGCTTTCCTCATCATCAATGGTTTAGTAGATTAACAATTCATTGAAGCCCGTAATATTCCAAAACCGCTTGATGAAATGCATATGACTTTAAAGTGAGTAAAAGGTTAAAACATGTCTCCACACAAAGCACCTCTTGTCTTAAAGCCTGACTACTTCTTGAGAAGATCTTGACCAACAATCTCATTAGAAGCTTGAGAAACAACAATCACTTGATGAAGCTTGATAAAGAACAAGTCCGCGACTTAAACTTGCACTAAATTATGATTTAGAACCTATATTGAGCACAACAACGTAACTCCTTTAAATATAGGTAGTGATACATACCCAACCTTCCATCCTTAATTGTATATATCCACTTCGTGAACATCCAAGTCTAATCACCTTAAATTGCAAATTGTGATTTAGAACCTATATTGAGCACAACAACGTAACTCCTTTAAATATATAGGTAGTGATATATACCCAACCTTCCATCCTTTATTGTATATATCCACTTCTTGAACATCCAGGTCTAATCACCTTAAATACGCTTGAGCAAGGGTCATCAAACATCGTGCATCCATCCACCCCGAGATGTTTGTGACACTAAGTACACCAACCCGTGAATTAACAAACCAACCAAGTTACCATAATTTCCCAATTCCTGCTGATCTTGAAGCACAAACTTATCCCGAAAAAGCAGTCAAACCCCGTAAGTTTCATTATGTCTACATCCAAGTCTTGCCTACTTGTCCAATATTAATTTCACGGGATTTTACAGCTCTTGAGATTTAAACCGAGAAATCGAATCTTTCGCGGGATTTTCTAAAATCTACAAGAGAAACCGTGAAATCAACCAGAATACCCAAGAGTGAAGTGCATTACTAATCTTCGAAATTCAAGTCACATGAGTCAAATGTCAACTTGATCAAATTGTAATTAGTCAAGTCACAGTTTGTCAAATTGCAACAAGTCAAATTGCAATCAACCAAATCGCAATAAGTCAAATTGCAAGTGTCAACTCGCAACGTCAAATCGCAACTGGTCAAGTCGCAATCAGTCAAATTGCAACAAGTCAAATAGCAACTTGTCAACTCGCAATTAACCAAATCGCAATTTGTCAACTATAACTCAAATTGAAAAGATCAAGTTGCCGGCTCACTCAAATCGTAGGCATCAATAGGGCAACGCTGGCAAATCCACATACAAGCCAAATACAAGCCGTGACGTTTTACACAAATCCGACAATGGCATCCCGTAGTAATCTCCAGAAAACCCGATTCATCCAATCCCAAAATAATACCCAAATACGGATAACGAAGCTTAATTGTAACCGTGGTCCAAAATTATAACCCAACGATGTCCACCGAGTACAACAAACTACTGATAATTTTGAAGCACAAATTCAGCCCACGACAAATTTAAACAAAATTCGGCTGAGTCCACAGTCATTATTCACGACAACAATTGTATATCCCATTTCATTCTAAATTAGCATTTGGCCCAATGAAGTTAAGCACTACCCAGGTTTAGCGCTTTGAAGCCCAACACCACAATTTAATTTGACATGGCCCAATGAAGTTACAAGTTCAAGCCTAGTCCAACACTACTTTAACACAAATTAAGTGTATATAACACACCTTAAGCACACACTTCCCTTATCCCTAATCTCTTAAATCATGCGCCCCCATCTCAATAATCTCTCTATTTCCAGTCAAAAACCAACCCTAATCACATAATCATCCGTTCTCTCCTCAAACGTCTCACATCTCCATCATCATCTCTTCGTTAAGCAACCACACATACACGATCGTAAAACCCAAACACAAGTTGTTACATTATCGGTTTCTTATCCTTGAGCCCGAAGCACTAAATGTCTTCAAGATCTCTTTATGGAGGTTTCAGGTAGGTTCTCTTGATGTGTTAATTGCTTGAACGAAACAAAGAAAGAACATGGCAAAATTGTTATGAATCTTTCTTTATTTTTTCGGATATAAAGAGGTGTTTAATGTTAATGTTTTCGATTCAAACTGAATAAAAGAAACGGTATAACATTCTTGTTATATCACGTTCTTTATATTTCGGATATTGAGAAATGAAAGTTATAAACACTTTCCTTTGATCGATGATGGTTATGTTTCTATTCGAGTGTTTAAGATCAGTAAAGGTCTTTTGACTACTTTTGTAACACACGAAAAAACAAGAAACAAGCTGAGATCCTCCTTGTTTACGTATTATAGTGTAGACTTAGATGAGATATGCGGAGTGGCGTGAGGGTTTAATGGTTGTGTTTAGATGTGGGGGCTGATGTGGGTCATTGGATATGGTTAATGATGGATCTGTGATGAGTTATATTTTCGTGTTTAGATCTTGAAGGTCTGTGGACAGTTGTAAACATTCATCAAGAAAAGAATTTCTGAGATCATTTCATTAAACTTGTTGTAATTGATTGTTATAGCCGTTTCTGGTCTTCTCGATCTTCTTTATGTTCTTTCAATTCTTGTTTGGCTCCTCGAAGTTTGACTGATGATGTACATGAACTGAAGTCAACGAGTATATGTTGTTGGTTTGTGGTTGCTGGTCATTTTCATCTTCATCTTTCTTATTCTTTTTCTTAATCTATGATTCGGTTTGTTATTTGATAACTCGTTAACCGTTTGAACGTTTGACCGAGTGACAAACCGCATCGATGAAATGGTAGACAAACCGAGTTCGTGAGTAAATGGACAAACCGAGTTCATGACTGTATGGACAAACCGAGTCCAGGACAAACCGAGTCCAGGACAAACCGAGTTCATGGTTAAGCAGACAAACCGAGTTCATGAGTAAATGGACAAACCGAGTTCGTGACTGTATGGACAAACCGAGTCCAGGGTTAAACAGACAAACCGAGTCTGTGAGCCAATAGACAAACCGCGTCTTTGACCAGTCAAACCTGTCACTCTCACCTTTTTGTCTTTTTACCCCATTTTTGGCAAACAGCCAAACACCACTCACATTGGACACAAACCGCATCAAAGAACACAACTATTTTTGCAGCACAAATCGGTACAAAGAACACACCATCATCAACAAGCAGCTTAACCCCACATAAGGGTCACAAACTGCACAAGACTTTCATAATACAAACCAGTTCGGACAACACAAGAATTTCACTTCTTGACTCGTGACTATTTTACCAAAACACAGCCAAGATATATGTATCAAATACTTAAACTGTTATGTCATATCCTTTTCAAATAAGGCCCAAGAATGAATATAGGGAAAATGACTTGAACATATACAGTTGAGGCCCAAGTTTAAGTAATAAGAAGATAAAATGCTACGAGCTAAAAACAAAGACGATGATTGTTACGAACTATAAAGAATCCAACAAACTTATCTATTTGACCAGAGTTTTATATTCGAATTAAAGAGAAAACAAAAATTTTGTTTTGACCAGATTCACAGCAGATCTTAAAATGATATCCGAACAAAAAACTGGAAAAATCGACACCACGAATCCAAGCACAATCACTCGAACCTAGCCATGGCTCTTGATACCAATTGTAAGAAATATCCATCCTGATTGTGTGGATCTATTCTGGTGGCCTTGGATCTTGAAAGATCAAGAACTCCATGGAGTTAGTTTGTAGAGAGAAGTTTTAGAGAGAGGTGGGAGACTCTTTGTGAAAATCTGTACAATTGTATTAAGTGTGTGAAGAGTTCCACCCTTCCCTTGTGTGGGAAGGGTTATATATATAGTCCTAATATTTGTGCCCCTAGTGGGCTGTGGAGTGAGCTGACAGTGGGGAAAACCCCGACCCACTCCACGAATATATATTACTACACTAATAATACTGATAATACTAATACTACTAAACAAATATATATAAGCCTACGAGCTATATAAATGCTAATTAGATGCTCGGGGTGACCGAGCCTTCATCTGAATATTTATATTCCTAACAAGATCATTCGTTCCGGAGATTTAGAAAATTTTGCAAGATACGCAATATAAGTTCAGTGATCAAATAAGGTTAGAATGCTTTGAGACTTTTGTAGTAATGTCTTACAGGTTTCACTTTCTGATGTGACCATATTCTTTCGAATTTCGATCTCTGATTTGTTTGTAGTTCGTTTAGATGCCTTTTCGTCCGTTCAGAGAATTCGTATATGTATGAATCCGATGTGTTCGACACATTCTGTGGTTTCTCTTGCTTTTGCTGAGCATATTAAGGTCCCCTCTGCGCTATTAGATTTTTCTATTTCTATTCCCATGAGAATCTTGTGATTATTGATCACGAGTATCGGAATTGTTCAATACGTTTTGAAGATATTTGAAGATAAGTTCCGTTCTGCTACTCTGTTTCCTTTGGAAATATTTTATTCGATATTATTCTGGATATGGATTTGTTGGCTGAGCATCGAGATGCTAACAACAGTCATATTAGATTTGTCATCTTTCGTGATTTGAGAAACTCAAAATTCTGTACCATGGTTCCCAATCTGGTAAACAATTATGATCACCTTTGCTTTGAAAACTCGTACGTTAATCCCTCACGGTTGTGAAGATACTTCATTTGATGAAACTCGCCTTGAGAGTTATTCAGTTGTTTGAAATTTCGCAATGTGTTCTTGGTTTAACTATCAAGATTTCCATCTGAGTGTGAATTTGTTTTGATCTGGTTATGAGAATTTGTTTAGTCACGACTCGAGGTAGAATGTGATTGCAATAAAGGCATGTGTATATGATGTAAGTATTATGATGCCTGGGCAATGTGATAATAGTTACATCATATAACTTGAAATTATTGGGATCATAGGAGATCTTGAGCAGTGCCTGAGAACGATAAGTTATTTGAGTGAAAATTATGTCTGTATAGAATGACGTTTGCCTAATTCTGAAACTCCGTATTGAACGACTGTAGTTGAAGGGAAATAATTGAAGGACCAGCTTCTATGAAGTGGTTTTGTTTGTCCGAGAGTGTATCTGTGTCGTGCTCCAGTTGTTTGTGAAGAGGAATGATGATAGTATGAAGTTATGTATTGGTTTCCGGAAGCTGAATAGTATTACAGTTTGAACCGTCATCTTTTATTTCGAATTGACAATTTGTTTGATCAACTTCAGGTGTGAAGTTTTCTCTAAGGATCGATTTAAGATCTGATTATTTTCAGTTACGTGCAAGGGAGCGAGATGTTCCTAGAATTGCTTTTCGTATTCGTTATGCTCTTCATGAGTATTAGTGATGCCAATTGTATTGGCTACTGCTCCGACTGTTCCTATGGACTTGAGTAAATCGTGTTTTCATGAATACTTGGACAAATTGTCATAGTATGACATATTGGTATATTCAGAGACGAAAAAGAAAAACGGAAATCATCTTCGTATTTGTGTTGAGATTTCTACGTCAGAAGAAGCTCTATGTAATATTCTCGAAGAGTAAATTTTGGTTGGGATGAAGAATGAGAGGAGAATTTTGAGAAGCTAAAAAGGGATTTATTTCTACTCAAGAAGGAGACTTAGCTATTATCCTTGTGCAACACGGGAAGATTGTTGGTTATGCATCAGTACAGCTAGAACCATAGGAAGTGAACTATCCGACGCATGACTTGGGAGTGATTTGTGACAGGTATGAAGAAGCTCAGGAGCAAGACGGTGGAATATGATCTATGTTAGAAGACTTGAAGGAAGCGGTTTTGATTGAAGCATACAGATCTATTTACTCTATTCATCTTATTTGTACTAATATGTATAGAGTCTTGAAGCAGAAAATTTCGATGGAATGGTACGAAGACGGTTGTGACTACCTTGGTGGTGAAGTTTTTAGCGTGTCATTAGTTTAAGATTCAGCATCAGCGTACAAGTGGTTTTCCTTAATTTTGAATGTCGTATGTGGAAGTGGGATTAAACTTTCATGGACCTTGTAACGGGATTTCCACGCACATTTAGGAAGGACAACGCAAGTTGAATTACAGTGGATCGCTTGATTAGGTCGGCTCACTTGGAAGATTGGAAGAGATTCTTTCGGCAGAAGATTATTCAAGCTACATGGCGCATTTGCAGTGATCGTGTCAGAGATTCGAGTTCTTACTTCACATTCCTAGGAAAAACTAATGAAGGCTTGAGGAACCAGACTCAAGTTTAGTAATGCTTTGCACCTTCAGACTGATGGACAAACAAAACAAGTTATTCAAACTTTGGAGGATGTATTGAGGTTAGTGTACTTTGGAAAAGACAGAAAATTTGACAAGTGTTAGGTTTGGTTGTTTTTGCTCACTAAGATTGATGGCATGCAAGTGAAAAAGATTTTCCTTTCGGGGTTTGTAAGAACGGAGATGTGGAGCACCTTTTGGTTGAATTAAGTCAGAGAATTACTTACTGAAGGTCCGGAGTTAATTACAGTGACTAATGGGTTAGTTACCATAGTGGAAGGGAAATTTTTGAAATTTTAGACTGGGAATTTGTGTGATCCGTATGATGTTTTCATACAGAAGAGTTAGAAGTTTTGGCATATAAGAAAGATTTAGTTCGCGATACGTTAGACCTTAGATTCGCTCTTATCCGTACAATTATCCTACCTATTCATTATGATTGCGGATACGTTTTGATACTCTGATATGTGCTTCTCTGACTATTAACAAGTTCCTTAGTTCGTTAAGAATCTAGATAGAGTTGATGAAGTTTTACCGTTTAGCACTACCTCCGTATTTTCTTCGTGTGTATATGTGTTTCATGTATCTCTTTGTGAGATTACCACTGTCATCTGTTACGTATTTGTTTCGTATTCGTTGGATCAGATTTGTTATGATTTGTGCTCTGTGGAGAGCCTGGGGCTATCCTAGTTGTCGGGATCGAGTCATGAGAAATAAAACTATTCCGTTTGTAAATATTCTTTTGGAAGAACCTCTCTGAGCGTGAGGCTAAAGATTGTCACTTCCTTCGTGATTTGGTACGGCTCCGTCTAACTTTTGCGACTTCAAATTTCGAGGACGAAATTTTCCTTTTTAGAGGGGAAGAATTATAATGACCTAAAATCCGATATAGCTTTGAACATTCGATACGAATTTAACCTAAGATGAAAACTACAAGCTATGGATGAAAAGCTACAAAATACGAAAATTTTAACCTAAGTCATAATGAGATTCGACATAACTTAAGTTCCTATGAATATCACACGTTAATTATGTCATATTGGATCCATTACTAGTTCTTAACATACGTGTACATGATTGGAAACTATAAGGACTAATACCGAAATATATCATGTGAAGATTATGAAGAACCGGTCCCCCTTAATCCCCCCTAATCACGGCATTTTCCAAATTGATATCCACTCCCTTCATTATCTTTAACAAACCGTATTCCATTTTCCCTCTCACACAAACCCTAAAACTAAAACAATCGGCTACTCACCCTCCTGTCAATTCGAATCAAAGCAGAGGAACACAAAAGTTGCTGTCAAGAAGGAAGGAGAGAGAACAAGACGAGTTGGTGTAATCGTTGGTGTCTTGTTTATGCAATCCGAGCCCTAAGTTCTCTTATTCGATTCTTGTTTTAGTCGACCCCAAGGTACCCTCATGTTAATTTGTTTTTTCTTCCATTCGACGCATACACATAAATAATCAAGACTAAAAAACCATGCTAAGTAATCGTTTGTATCATACTTGTATACCTTTGATTTGCCTCGTTAAACTACACACGAAATCACACACACACGAATTAACAAGTTATGCGCCTATATGTTATTGTTTTGTGTCGCGGTTATGTGGACTGTCTTGGTGTCAATATTCCAGCCCTATGTCGACTTATATCACAACATAAACAAGCCCTAAAAATCTGTTATGTATGGTCATTTAATGAGGCGTAAAATGGGAAAAACATAATATGTATTTAACGAGCTAAGGGTTAGGGTTTTAATTCGTTGTTTCATGTGAAGTTGTTATTTTATGTGTAATGTGAATCATATGGTGTGAGTGCTGTAAACATGTGTTTGTATGTCGAATTGAAACTATATAATTGTGCGTGTGATCGGGTCTAATAAAGGATAGACGTAGGGGTTTAAAAGGGTTTAGGAATTGGTTATGATTTCATGTGTTTTGTGATGGTTTGTACTCGTCAATCCTTGTGGTGTTTTGTGTATATTTTATGTGTCGAATGAAGGATCTAATCTGAGGTTAATGTGATAATTAAAACATATTTTGTGAATTGTTAGGTCTCGTGTGATTTTGGTATGATTAAAACATGTGTTATAATGGTCTTAAACGAAGTTTTGAACGGGACAGTTTTGAAAGCTGAATATGTGTGCACTATTGCTTGAATTTCATAAGTGTATAATATTGGTTCTTTACTTGTAAACCTAGTTTAAGGTCTTAAATATGTTCTCCAATTGGGTTGGAGTGATTTGGAGTTGTTTTGGTCATGCTTTTGAATTTTATGGGATCATGTGTCAAACCTGAGTTTTGGGAACTTAAAAATCAGACGGTGTTTATGATTTTTAATTTTCAAACCACAAGGAACTGAGAGGTCTCCTTTTTCAGGAGTGATATTTAAGTTATTTTTGACTTCCTGGAATTTTTGTGGATTTTTTTGAAGTGTTGAAATGGGTTAATCAAAGGCAAACTTTCTGTGTGTATCTGCAGTTAACTTTCTGAACAGGTCTGGAAAAATGATTTTTTAAACAATACTTGTACTTGGTAATAAATTCTGAGAAAATTCATGTGAACTCATAAGACATATAAGTACTTGTGTAAATTATTGTAGCTTCTGGATTGGAGTATACATATGGTTGAAAATTCATAAAGTGAAGACTAAAGTATGCTAAAATCAGAAAATTTGTAATGAAGCTAAAGGTCTTGTGAATTCATGTGTTTGAACTATAAAATGTACTTAAGTAATAAACAGGATACATTTGGTCATATGTTAACCTAATTTTGATAATGAAACCCTAAGTTGATTAATTGTGAATTGTGACCCGAGGTTGGAAACATACTAAATCTGGAAACTTGGTAAATATGGAAAGTTACTAATTCGGGAAACTTACTTAATTCGGAAGGTTACTAATTCGGGAAAGTTACTAAATATGGGAAGTTACTAAATTTGGAAAGTTTCTATAAATAGAAGGAAACCCTAATATGAAAATATGAACAACAATAAGTATGGAATCATTAATAACTTATGAAATGGTTCTTAAATATTAAGACGATCATTAATTCGTGTAGATTCGGTGAAGAAGGAGTAACCCCTAATACTTGTGTTTTCTGATGAGGTTTCATTCATGGTTTGAGGTACAGATATTCTACCCTTTCTCAGTAAGGGTTATGATCTCATGACTTTTCGATCCTTGACTTGATTTAGTTGCTTGATATGATTCCATTTGATATGATTCGTTGATATGATCCGTTTAATATTACCATTTGATATGATTCTGTTTGCTATCCATTATGTTATGATGATCGGTATATTATCTCATTGATATGAGATTTTGTTCTTTTGATATGCTCTGATAGATTATGTTATAGTAGCTCCGTTATGATTATGGATAGCCTTGCTTTGTTTATCTGTTCTGTTGCCCGAGCTAACTAGCCATGGAGGTACCATAGCCATGTCATTGAGGCACCAATGGCATGTCACTTTCTGTGGAGGTGTGATTGATCCACGGCCTTCCCTTCCGTTCTGATTATATGATTATTTGCGCACATGGCCGTTCTGTTATATATATGCATAGTCTCGTACTTGTATATGTATTCTGTTTCAGGGAGCGTATGGATGCATCCTAGGTATATGATTTGATATGTATATGATTTCACTTCTGGTACATTGGAGCTAGCTACTCCTTGTACAACTTATGATTTGACGGATATATGAATATGATATGATGTGATTATGTGACTAAGCATGTGGCATGCTTTCTGAGCTCGATGGGCATTTTTGATTTGTTATATGATTATGATTCTCTGATTGATTCCTTTGACTTCATTATGATCTCCTTATGTTTCACTATGATTTGCTTCTTATGATATATGACATTTTGTTCAGTTGATCCTTGACCTCTTATTCGTTTGATAACTGATAATGTTCAACATGAATTTATGGTTTCTTTCCATACACTTATATACACGTTTGATTATTCGTTTTGGTTATATCTGTTCACTGGCTTTTTAAGCTCAGCCGTATTTCTCTTCCTGCGGTAGGTTTTAGGTTGGAAGTTGGGTTTGAGTGAAGAGTGCATAGGAGCTCTTAGTGGACTACCCTGACGATAGACACCCATTTGCTTCTGGATTAGATTTGGATTCATTTTCAGTTAGATTAGTTTGGAATTGTATTTGGCTTTGGGACTCATTATGTTTAGATGTTAGCATTTCATTGTTACCTTAGAATACCTTTGTAACTATTATGTTTATAAGTCTTTCGCTTGCGTTTGTATGTTCTGATTGACACTATAATGTAGAATTTTGACCCTTGTCGGGTTGGGGTGTTACAAGAGAAGCATGAGCCAGAGCAAGAAGCTGAAGTTGAAGATGATACAGTCAAAAGGCAAGCTTTTATAGAACTTGCAAAGGTTAATGAAGAAGAAGTCATTGATGTTGTTCCACTCAATGTCAAAGTTCCAATTATTGGTTGGACTTCAGGATTACATGGAAAGACAGCATGGTGGGATATCAAGAGAGTTGGTGGAAGTTCTGTAAGATTTATTAGTTTTCCATAAATGCTGCATCATTTTGACAGAGAGGATTTGGAGACCCTTTGGAAGCTATTTAAAGATAAATTTGGTCTTAAACAACCATAAAGTATTTTGGATAGGGTCTTCTGGTGATATTTGAAGGTGATGTTTGAACCTCACCATGAAGATGATGAGTGGAGAAGACTAAGACATAACACAGTTTTGTCTTGGAAGCTCTATCAATCTTGTGGAGTTCATGTTCTGAATGCACATGGTCTAATAATTTATATGCTTGTGGAGAAAGATTATCCTCTACAATATCACAAAGACATTGTTCATCAGATGCTGAATGGAAATATCAGACTTCAACTTGATCATTCTTATGATGAAATAGCTTATCAACTTCTTAAGAAGATGGAGAGAATTCTCACTCCCAAAGAAAAGAAGAAGAATTAATATGTTTGGAAGCATCCTCCTAGTGTTTGTTCAAGCTTAGATTGAAACTTGATGATTTTAGGTGAAAATATCAAGTTTAGTGGAGGATTGGTAAGAATTAAAGCTTCCAAGATATTACTACTGCTCAAGATGAACAAAGCTGCTCATGTAATTACTACTGCTCATGAGATTAAAAGGAAAATGCTCTAAGATTGTGTTTCTATTGCTGGTATAAATATTACTACTGCTTGTGTATTTTACTACTGCTAGTGATGCTGAAGACTTTCAAGAAAATACACTAAGTAGTTACTGCTGCCAGACTAAAGGTTAAAGCTGCTAGTTCAAAGTTACAACTGCTGCTAGATTTCTACTGCTAGAGTTAAAGTTAAAACTGTTGAGTCTTAGTTAATGTTGTTAATGAGATAAACTTGTATAGTCGGTTAGATAAATATAGAAAAGATTCTTTAAAGATTTATCTTGTATAGCAAGTAATTGAAAGCCGACTAGGACTCCTTAGTCTATAAAAGGAGGTCCTAGGGCATAGAGATTGATACGTTTTACATAGAAATTCAGGGTTGTAAACCCTAATACTGTTGAGTATTCATATTATATCAATAATATTGAAGTGTTTTGTTTGTTACAATTGTGTTTTGTGATTACTCTTATATTACTATAAACTTCTTCTTAAGATCAAATACAAGATTTCGCATTGTGTTTGATAAACTTCAAGACAGTTTCTATACTTAATTGTTTTAGATTTATCTAAGATAACTAAACCTTACAAGCTAATGAATTCGATCAAGTGTATTGCTGGGATCAACAAAAGAAGTATGTTAATGATGGCCATTCCTAATGAGCATCAGTCGAAGTTCAACTCCCTTAAAGATGCTAAGTCTCTAATGGAAGCTACTGAAAAGAGGTTTGGAGGTAATGCTGCTACTAAGAAGACAAAGAAAAATCTTTTGAAACAACAATATGAAAACTTTTCTGCTCAAGGTTCTAAGATGCTAGATCAAACATTTGACCGACTTCAAAAACTTATAAGTCAATTAGAGATGTTAGGTGAAGTGATCTCTCAGGAAGATATGAATCAAAAGTTTTTGAGAAGCTTGTCCTCTAAATGGAGCACACATGTTGTTGTGTGGAGAAACAAGGATGATTTAGACATAATGAGCTTGGATGATCTTTACAACAACCTCAAAGTTTATGAACCAGATGTCAAAGGGACTAGCTCAAGTACTAATTCACAAAACATGGCTTTTGTGTCCTCCTCAAACAACTCTAGCAGTACCAATGAAGCAGTTACTACTGCACATGGGGTTACTACTGATAGCACTCAGGTTAACGCTGCTAGTTCTACAAACATTGAGAACTTGAGTGATGTTGTTATCTATGCATTTCTGTAACACCCCCAAATTTACCATACTACAGAATAGAAATTTGGGACGTTACTTATTAGTTACACAGTCCAAGTCATAGAAAACGAACTCTAAAATGAGACGTTTTCGAAAAACAACACCATTCGATAATATTACAGAAAATTCAGAGTTTTACAGCGTAAAATGGTCCCAATACATAAGTGCATAACATAAATTGTTCAAAAGTTTATCGAATGGAATAATTATAAAACAAGTCTTCATTTATGCAAAAGACTCGAAAATGCTTCCCACCTGCTATCGCCTTAAGGACCTGAGATAAAACATGCTAAAAAGGTCAACACAAAGGTTGAGTGAATCCATAGAGTTTAAATATAAGCAGTTGATCACAATATAAGTTATAAAGCAACTAAGCAACGAATGCAAAGTCTAGTAAAGTTATTATTGCACTAAGCTCGTGACCCCGAACATTAACTTGGTAAGATATTCTAGCGGAATATAAATTTGCCCTTCAACAAGAGGTAATAGCCTAATTACCTAGCAACCTCAAATACAGTGCATATGGTAGCCCATGCAGGGCAGCAGTCCAAAATGGGGAATGTCATTCCCAATAGATCTATTCACGGCATTCACGTTCACTCGCAAGTGATTAACGGTTCACGATAAGGAAGGGACTTTCAGGCTATGGGAAACTTAGGCAATGATAATAACCAGATAGCATACAACTTCAAAGAAATTGTGATCATAAGTAATATTTATAGCATGTATCTCCCCCACGGAGTTTTTTAAACAATTGTAGTAAAAATTGGGGCTATGAACTCACCAAAGATGAAGTAGCAACGGAAATCGGAGAAGTGTGCAAGTCGAGAAAAAAAGCAAAGATCACAAGTGACCTAGATAAAATATAACACGTCTTAGGCTCGGGGATTAAAGTATATTACTTATATTTATGATTTAACTCAGTACTTGTACTCCTAACATCATATGGTAATTTATTTAAAAGTCTTATAGCAAGTCATGGGTCGAAAAGACGTTTGCAAAAGCTTATATGGTTTAAAATGCAAAGCTGATGGAAATTTTATAAAATTGCCGCACTAATCGGGTCGCCATTTATAAACCGTGAAGGCTAAAATTATGAACTTTATATGCTTAGAAAGGTATGACTCCTTACTATATGAAAATCAAGGCCTCACATTACTGAGAACTTCAGAACATGGGTGAAATTACCAATTTACCCCTATGTCTCTAAATAGTTATACTCAACATCCAAATAAGTTTAGCAAAAAGGGTGTATATTTTTATCTACAGGCCTAATGGACACATGGCCTGTGGGAAAAGTTTTCTATAGGTCTTGGCTACAACTTTCATGTTTTCACCAAGCTAGTGTTCTTTGCAACATTTTAGAGTAAATTTCCTATCAAGTCTGACATGCATTCCTGGACCAGTTTTAGTGTGGATTTTCTCTAAAAATATCCATTACGAATTAAAATGTAAGGTTTTTGGGTAAATGATCCTAAGACCTTGGTCTAACTACAAATATTTTTAGTTTTGCTTAAAACCTTCTGAGGACAAAATGGTGGACTGATCTTGTAGCATCAAGTTGAGACAGACTATTGACCAATCAAAATAGCTACTTTTGTACATTTATTACCTCTAATACACATGCATGCCCAAGATCAATGATTACCAACCTTTTATACCCTCAAGAACATCACAAGTCCAGGAGATGAAACTTCATTTTTAGTTTAAACTTCAGTTTTTAATAACAAGCATCCAAGATAAATCATCATTAACTAGTCAAAACTAATAAAAATCCATTAAACTCTTGCATAATACTTACCATTCCACACTAACCATTTATCAAACAACCTATTTCCTATAAGATCTTGACTCATATCATCTAAAATGACACATGCAAGAGATGTTTGTTTATCCTAGAAAAATCTCTAATAAATATAAGAAAATAAAGGAAATGAGGTGAAATAAACTAAAGGAACTAACTAGGGCTCAATGGGACAACTAATGCAAGGTCTTTGGATGCTTGGAAACTTGGTGATGATGGTCTTGAGGTGGGGGGGGAAGATCATGGCAGCAAGGGTTAGGGAGAAGAAGATTTTGAACTTTGGTTATTTTAGTGAGAGAGAGTGGAAGTATGCATGAAATAATGATGAATGTGTTTCTTGAAAAGTGAAGAGTTAGAAAGAGTGTGTAAGTAGTTAAAGGGGAGGGTGTGGCCGGCCTAGGGAGGAATTGGGGCTGATTATCCTTTTTTTTTAGTGTATTGATGTATTTAGTATAAGTAGTATAAGTCACGGAGTGATTTAAAGGCCAACAGGGCTAAACCGGTAACGTTTTATGCCTAGTTTATAGAAATAAATGTCATGAAGATGCTATTTTCATAAAAATGTTAAATTTAACTTAAAATGACCTAATTTAATGTTTCATAAATTTCCCGAGCCTTCTAGAGTGTTATAATGTCTTTAAAGCTCAAACCGCGAGCCGAAAACGCGTAAAACGTAAAATGTGCACACTTCGCGTAGAAATGGCAAATTACTTTATTTCATATGAAAAAAAGTACGTGGGGGAAAATAAATCATATAAATGGGTAGACTGGGCATAGTCTGAGTCATATTACGGATTTAAATGTACGTGTCACAACGTACACATGCAACTTTCCCGGTAAAAGTTAATTTCCTTAAAATAGAAAAATTAAGTTATTAGAATTTGTAAAATTAGTGACCTGAAATGTCTCGGTTGTTACATCACCCCACCGTTGAAGGGGAATCACGCCCTCGTGATTCTGCTTGTCTTATCGGTTGTCGACGTGTCGGGAAAAAAGGTGAGGGTACTTTCGTTGCATTTGGTCTTCCCGCTCCCACGTGTACTCAAGTCCACGTCGAGAATTCCAACGAACCTTAACAATAGGAATATGGCTCTGCTTTAGTTGTTTTACTTCGCGGTCTATGATCTCAACAGGTTCTTCGATGAAATGCAGCTTATCATCGATTCGAATCTCGTCTGGTGGAATGATGAGACTCTCATCAGACAAACACTTCTTCAGGTCTGAAACGTGAAAAATGCTATTTATTCCTTGTAGTTTTGCTTGCAGTTCTAACTTATTTACTACGGGACCAACCCTAGCTAGGATCCTGAATGGTCTGATATAACGCGGACTTAACTTCCCACGCTTCCCGAAACGAATCACGCCCTTCCAAGGCCAAACTTTGAGCATAACCTTATCACCCACGTTAAACTCTAAAGGTCTGCGCCTCACATCAGCATAACTTTTCTGGCGACTACGAGCGGCTAACAAGCGGTTTTTGATCTGTACTATCTTTTCTGTTGTTTCTCGGATTAACTCTGGACCTGTGAGTTGGTTATCCCCAACTTCACTCCAGCAGACTGGTGATCTACATTTTCGTCCATAAAGAGCTTCAAAAGGTGCAGCCTTGATGCTCGCATGATAGCTATTATTGTAGGAGAATTCGACTAATGGCAAATGTTGATCCCAACTTTTTCCAAAATCAATCACACATGCTCGCAACATGTCTTCTAGGGTTTGTATCATCCTCTCGCTTTGACCATCCGTCTGTGGGTAGTAAGTTGTACTCATGTCTAGATCTGTATCTAAGGCTTTCTAGAGTGACCTCCAGAATCGAGAGGTAAATCGGCTATCCCTGTCGGATATAATCGATACTGGCACACCATGTCTACAGACAATTTCTTTTAAGTATAACCGTGTAAGCTTCTCCATACTGTCTGTTTCCTTCATCGGTAGAAAATGAGCAGATTTGGTCAAACGATCCACAATGACCCAAATTGAATCATACCCACTGGGAGTTCTAGGAAGCTTGGTGATGAAATCCATGGTGATTCGTTCCCATTTCCAAACAGGAATGTCAGGTTGTTGCAGTAATCAGATTGGCTTTTGATGCTCAGCCTTTACCTTAGCACATGTTAGACATTTGCTAACATAGGTGGCGATTTCAGCCTTCATGTTCGGCCACCAATACAATTGTTTCAGGTCATGGTACATCTTGTCGGACCCCGGATGGATTGAGTATTTGGATTTATGAGACCCGTGCATGATTAAGTCTCTCAACCCACCGAATTTTGGCAACCAAACTCGTTTATCAAAACACCGGGTTCCGTCTGCACGAATCTCAAATATTGGTTTTATTCCTTCCTCTTGGTTCTCAGCTTCCACATTTTCCCCTTTCATTGCTTCTGCTTGTGCATTGAGAATTTGCTCAGGTAACTTGGTGTGTATTGTCATTACTAATGACCTGACACGCAACGGCTTTATTCTTTCTTTTCGGCTTAGTGCATCTGCTACAACATTTGCTTTACCCGGGTGATAACGAATCTTGCAGTCGTAATCACTCAATAACTGCAACCATCTTCGTTGTCTCATATTTAATTCTTTCTGATCCAGGATGTACTGAAGGCTCTTGTGGTATGTGTAAACTACACACTTTGTGCCGTACAAATAGTGTCTCCAAATCCTAAGGGCGAATACTACGGCACCCAATTCTAGGTCATGGGTTGTATACTTCTCTTCATGCACCTTCAATTGTCTAGTAGCGTAGGCTATAACCTTCTCCCTTTCCATGAGTACTGCTCCTAAACCTTTCAGTAAAGCGTCACAATATACCACAAAATCTTAGGTTCCTTCTGGTAATGCAAAAATCGGAGCACTACAAAGTTTTTGTTTCAGTGTCTGAAATGCCTGTTCTTCATCTTCGCCCCACTCATACTTCTTGTTTTTCTATGTCAACTTGGTTAAAGGTTTGGCAATTGAAGAGAAGCCCTCAATAAATCTCCTATAATAACCAGCAAGACCCAAAAATTGCCGAATTTCCGTCGGAGTTGTTGGTGTCGCCCAATCCTTAATCGCTTCGATCTTGGCAGGGTCGACATGAATACCTTGACTGTTGACTACATGTCCAAGGAATTTTACTGAATCCATCCAAAACTCACACTTGGAAAATTTAGCATACAACTGTTCATTCTTTAGTAGTTCCAAGATGGTTTTCAAATGTTCCCCGTGCTCTTCCTTGCTCCTAGAGTAAATAAGTATATCATCGATGAATACGATGACAAACTTGTCAAGATATGGTTTACACACCTGATTCATCAAATCCTTGAATACCGCCGGTGCGTTGGTCAAACCAAAAGGCATTACTTGAAACTCATAGTGTCCATATCTCGTCCTAAATGCCGTCTTGGGGATGTCTTCTTCTCGTACACGAAGCTGATGGTATCCTGATCGTAGATCAATCTTAGAGTATACACTAGAACCTTGGAGTTGGTCGAACAAGTCATCGATTCTGGGAAGAGGGTATCGGTTTTTAATAGTTAACTTGTTGAGTTCACGATACTCGATGCACATACGAAACGACCCATCTTTCTTCTTCACAAATAACACAGGAGCTCCCCAAGGTGATGAGCTCGGTCGAATAAACCCTTTATCCGATAATTCTTGTAGTTGATCAGAAAATTCCTTCATCTCCGATGGAGCTAAGCGGTAACGTGCACGTGCCACTAGTGCTGCGCCTGGCACTAGATCGATTCCAAATTCTACTTGTCTGACTGGCGGGATTCCCGGTAAGTCCTCTGGAAATACTTCTGGAAAATCCCGAACAATAGGCAGGTCTGCCAATTGTTTCTCCTCTGGTTTACTTTCCATTACTCGAACCAGAAACACTTGACATCCCTTCTCCATATACTTTAGAACTTTCATGAAGGAAATAATATATATATATATATATATATATATATATATATATATATATATATATATATATATATATATATATATATATATATATATATATATATATATATATTTGGAACGGCAACGAAATAATATTTAATCGAGGCTTACTACGATCTCCATTGACAACTAAGATTTCACCATTGTAAGGAAGACGCACTACTCTTTCATCACAAATAATTTGGGCATGGTTCTCGGATAGCCAATCCATGCCAATAAAAACATCAAAACTACCAAGTTCTGTAGGCAAGAGATCTATATTAAACGGGTGGCCTAGTAGGTTAAGCGTACAACCACGCAAGATAGTGTCAGTACTAAAAATTCTCCCATCGGCTATTTCAACATCATACCTAGTATCTAAGGTCGAAGGAATAATGTCAATCTTAGAACTAAAGGCAGTAGATACAAAGCTTCTATCAGCACCCGAGTCAAATAAAACAGAAGCATAATGACCGTTGAGTAAAAACGTACCCGTAACCACCTTCGGGTTTGCCTGAGCATCCTTGTCTTCCATCACATACGCTCTCCCACGAGCTCCCCTGTTTTGGTCCTTGTTTTTCTTAGGGCATTGATTTCTGAAATGACCTTTTTCTCCGCACTCAAAGCAAGTGGCAGGTGGTCGAGTGTTGTTGTCAGTAGCAGGACCCTTATTTTTGCAGAATTTGGCCTGATGGCCTGTCTTGCCACACTCCCTACACTTGACGGTGCAATCACCGATATGGTGCCACTTGCAGTGATTGCAGAGAGGGTGTGGTCCCCTGTATTCTCGTCCTTCTGCTGGAGTAGCCACATAAGCCCTAACGGCTTCTTGTCTTCGGTTTGCTCTATTGTGATGGTCTTTGTTACGGACCTGGGGTCTGTTGTTGTTGTTGTTGTTGTTGTTCCCTCTTCTATTGTCATCCCAGCTTCTTTTGTTTGGATAGTTGTTGTTGCGGGTGTTGGTACTCTGAACAGCTCCAAATCGCACAACTTGGTCCATTAAGTTGCGAGATATCTGGATAGCGTCATCCAGGACACTGGGTTTCGATGATGTCACATTCCCTTGTATGCTTTGCGGGAGTCCCCAAACAAACCTATCAATTAAATCCTGAGTTGTTGACACCATAGATGGGCACAGAGTTGCTAGCTCTTGAAATCGAATGATATAAGCATTTATATCATTCCCCTTTACCACATGATTCCAAAACTCAACTTCTATTTTCTTCACCTCATTACGAGGGCAATAGTTTCTGGTCATCATATCTTTCAATTCCGTCCAAGATATAGCACACGCAGCCTCGATGCCCACAGATTGAGCATACGAGTTCCACCAAGAAGCTGCCCCATCCAGCAAAGTATGAACAGCATATGGGACCTTGTATTCTTCAGCACACTTGCTAATCTTGAAAACTGATTTCGATCTTTCAAACCATCTGACCAAAGCGACAGCTCCTTCAGTCCCCTTGAAATTAGTAGGTTGGCAACTTAAGAACTCCTTGAAAGTACATTTGCGCACTACAGCATCACCGGTTGCTCCGGCAGGTCCTGCTCCTCCTGCTGCACCGGCAGGTCCAGCGCCTCCAGCTGCAGCAGCAGGTCCAACACCTCCAGCTGCAGTGGCAGGTCCAGCACCTCCAGCTGCAGCAACGGCGGCAGCCACTCTTTCTTCGATCATTCTTTCAATAGCAGCATTGCTCATTTTCTTTGGTGGCATGATTCTATCAACAACATAAGGTACACATAATAAGTATCCAAAGATAATTAAATGTCACGATATGCGTAAAAATAACACAACAATAAAAACAACCATAACAACATAGAACAACATTTTTCTAGAATAGCAAAAGTCATCATAATACGAGTAGATTAAATACTTTCTGCATTGTCTTCACAAAATATGAATTACAGTACAAAATTCGACAGTATTTCTACTAACTGAGACTCTCAGTTTAGTAATACAACATCATAAAGCTAAAAGAAATAAATGATAATCTACTGTGGACCGCCTGAGGGTCCTAGCCGATTCGCTGGTGGTGGTCCAGGTGCTGGTGGCTCTGCAGCAGACTGCTCTGCCACTCTCTGCTCTAGGACAGTGAAACGATCCTCCATCTGATGGAACAAGGTCAATAAACTGGTTCCTCCATTCCTATCCCTAATTAACCCATCGTGCAACCCAATGACTATCTGCCCGATACTCCTCAACATCCTTGTTAGGAATTATAATTTAGAGTTGATATGGACAAAAGATGAAAGATGAAGGACTAAAGATGACAAAGGATGGAACTTCAAAGAAAGAAAAGATTACAGCAAATCTTTTATTATTTTATGTATATCCTTTGTAACCCTAGTATCTCTAGTATATAAAGCGATACAGGGAATACGTTTTATATGTCTTCCACAATGTAATATTCAGGAAAAGTGTGTGTGTACGGGTGTTTTATGGGAAAACACCTAGGGCAGTTTTGTATAAGCCTCAAGGATCTTATGATTCCTGTTAGAGTGTAACCGTGCTACACTTGATCACGTAGCATTGGGGCTTTTGGTGTTTGTATTGTTAGAGAGTAGAGATGATGACGAGAAATCCTTGTTCAATAATAATGAATGTTTTGTGTTTATCCGTTGCGTATTGATTTATTCATTGTTATTGTGTTAATCCTAGATCAAGGTCTAAACAACCTATAGTCCAAAACGGTCCAAGAACTTATTTGATGATGGCGTGCATAAGTTCTATCAGGTGGTATCAGAGCCAAGGGCTCTCGATCTAGGGATGTTACAAGGTTTACTGTCGAAGAGAAGTTGTTTTTATGAAGGTACGATTTGGTTTTTCAATGGTATATACGAATTTAATTTTTTTTTTTTTTTTGGTATCGATCAGTTTAAGATAATTGGCGACATAAATTTTGCAAGAATTAATATTGGTTGAAGAATTCATGATAATTAATTCACCTCGTACTGAATTAATAATGTGCCGCATATTATTGATTGAAGAAGTTAATGCTGGAGATCGGTGGTATAATGTTAATTATTGTCTTCTGCAAGTGTCGGTGAGTCACATGGGGTAATTCTCATTGTTCGAATCTTTATCCATTTATCAATTGGTCGGTAGAATTGGTTTTATATAGCAAACCATGAATATAAGTATTGTTTATTCATTGCATTATATAAGCCAAGTCTGATTGGTGGTTTTAACGGTGGTCTTCAAGGATAAAGGTTGGTTTACTATTTCGATTGTAGGACTGATTCGTATTTAATGCCAACGATTTGGGATTGGTTGTCGTTTATTTGCACGTGGTACGGTGGATAAAGTCAATTGGTGATTAGATATTGCTGCTGCTATGATCAGTGTGGGGCCAGAGTCATTTAGAGAATGCATCTGATGTGAATAATTTTTGTACTGCTGCTTACCAGTTTCTACTGCTGGTCTTCGGAATTAATACTGCTCGTTGAACAGTTAGTACTACTTTTTGCTTCATACGTAGCAGTTTCTACTGCTGGCTTCGCTAGTTAGTACTGTTGGGTTTATAACTTAGTACTGCTGTTGGGTTTATAACTTAGTACTGCTACCATCTCGGGTTTGTACTGTTCATGGTAAATTTGTTCTCCATTATACAGATTGAAGATAATAGGACGGTGCAAGTTGAGGAGCTTTGCATGGTTTATATTACTTCAACCTTTATCATGATTGTTTATTCATTAAATATCAGTGGTTACATGGCATGAGATTCTAAAAGTGAGGGGAAGCGTATCTGTTATTGATTGATGATTGGAACATGGTGGTTCCAACACACACACAGGGGAAGAAACACACACATAAAGGATTTTTGGTTTTGGTTCGTTAAAATTTTATGGCTTTTATTTATTGGTGATGAAGGTTATTCGTTACTTATTTGAAGGTGAAGTGGAATTACTTGGGTTTATGTTCTTAATATATCTACGAATTGACGAACACTTGAAGGAGTTACGTTATTGTGCTCAGTGTTCCCATTGTTAAGGGATTGCAATCTCCTTATACATCAGTTTGGGTATACGTTCGCAGTTATATTTAAGACATGAATTTGGGTTATTCTACTTTAGCATCGGATGGGTAATGGTTAGTTTTCTTCTTCAATACATCGAGGTTATACTACATCGAGGTGAAGGTTTTTCTACTGCTAGTTGGTATTACTACTGCTGGTTTTGATTTCTATTGTTTCAAGTTCATTTATAGTGCGGAAAACTTAATGGTGGGTAATTTGAAACATTGGAATGATGGATTGGTCGTGTGATATTGATTCGTGGTGTAATGATCAAGGTTGCATATTTTTGTCCCCTAATTGATGATGAAAAAAAGGGGAAGAAGAGAATATTGAAGATTGCAGCTTGAAGAGCCTTGATGATATGCATGGATTAAGGGGAAGATCATCTTTCATTGGTCGTTGGTTTTGTCATATCAACTAGGGGAAGATTGTTGGGAATTATAATTTAGAGTTGATATGGACAAAATATGAAAGATGAAGGGCTAAAGAAGACAAAGGAAGAAACTTCAAAAGAAAGAGAAGATTACAGCAAATCTTCTATTATTCTAGGAATATCCTTTGTAACCCTAATGTTTCTAGTATATAAAGAAACACAGGGAATTAGAATAACGTGTGTCAAAGATGTAACACCAGAAAAGTGTGTGTGGGAAACCTAGGTGTAGGGTTTGGGAAAACGCCTAGGGTTAGGGTAGTTTGTCAAGCCTCAAGAATCTTTTGATTCCTGTTAGTGTGATAACCGTTCTATCATTGATCAAGGTAGAATTGGGGTTGTTTGTATTGGTTAGAGTAGAGATGATGACGAGGAAAACTTTGTTCAATAATAATGATTGTTTTGTGTTTCTCCGCTGCGTATTGATTTAATCATTATTGTTGTGTTAATCCTAGATATGAGGTCTAACAAACCTCGAGCATACGATCTCCACAATCCTCAAGGTGCGGTGTAACTCCTGCTGAATTGTTTCCTCACATGTGCGCACCTCAATAACCTCAGCCCTCAGCGCCTCAACCTGGTCACGCGGGTAACTATCCAACATACCCCGCACAGTAGCTAACTGTCCTCTAAACTCCCCTAACTCCCTCCTAATATCATCAAATCTGCCATTAATGGCAGCCCTCTCCTCTAGTAAACGCGCCTTATCTTCCCTGTCCGTACTCCAACGCTGAACTATCATACCCATATCCTTACGCATCTCCTTCACCAAATGACTAAGCTCCTCGTACTGCTGTCTCAATGATCCCATGTCTCTCGTAACCGTCTCCCTAACTCTCAACTCCTCATCCCTCAAAGCATCATGATTATCAGCTCGTCTCCATAAATGTCCAATCTCCTGATTATGTATCTGTAAACGGTTGGTCACTCTCGTGAAGGGGCGTACTACAGAAGGCGGTATATCGGGGATAACTGAAGATGGACCTCCAACTTCATACGTGCTCTGAACTAAATCCCTCGTCAGAGGTGCTAATGATAATACCTGATGATCACTCCTCGTAGTAGTAGTAGTAGTAGGGGTTGGAGCCCTATCGTGGAATCTGAATCAGAATCGTCCATATCAGAATCTGTAGTCAAAGATGCATAAACAAAACGTGCCCTCTTACGAGGTGGCATCAATCTATCTCTGACTATAAAAGTTTGTAATTCTGGGGATAGGGCTCTAGGCCTCCTAGCACTGATTCGGGCTGTAAGTCGAGGAATAGTGCCACTCGGTTGTGGAAGTACAAGTGGTGTCAGATGATAATGAGCGGGGGATGTAGATAAAGGTAAAGGTAATGGAGATGCTCGGGTGACTGGTGTGGGAGATACTGGAGTGGGTTATCTAGTAAGTGAGTCAGAAGTATCAGGAGTAGGTGATCGGGCGGGTGATACTGGTGGTGGTGGTTTAGGTGATCTAGCTGGTGCAATAGTCCGTGGTGGTGTAACGGGAGCCATCAAAAACTCCTCAACCTCTTCATCATCAGGATCCTCCAGAAGATCCTCCTCATCATCAAAGTGTAAACCCCAATCTACAGCCGGCATCTCATCCCAGTCATCATCCACATCCTCCACTAAATCCTCCTGAGCTTCACCCTCAGGATCCTCATCTAAATCCTCCTCTAAATCCTCTTGAGGTTCCTCCTCAGGATCCTCATCTGTTGATCCCAGTTGAGCTTCACGATCTTATTAATTACTTTAGATATAAACCTAAAGCAATCGGTATAGAAACTGATCTTGAGTTGTATATCAAATATTATGCGGAAATTAATATTTGATCTTAAGAAGAATTAAACACAAACGAATTATCAAACAACACTTCAATATATTAATACGATTGCTCGATAGCAATAGGGTTACAAGAAACCTTGAAGTGTAAAACAATAATGATACGTCACTAAAACCTAACCCTAGACCCTCCTTTTATAGACTAAGGAGTCTAGTCGGTTACAAAACTTTCTATACACGAAAAATATCTTTACGTATCTTTTCTATACTTATCCTTAACATACTATACATATCCAATAAGCAGCAGCATAATCTTCCTAGCAGCAGAGTCTTCGTGGCTAGCAGCAGAGTTATACTTAGCTTATTATTCCAATCAGCAGATATCATCAAACAGCAGAGTAATAAACTAATCAGTAGAGTTACTTAACTAATCAGCAGAGTAACACTTAGTGTATTTCACGAACAGCAGATCTTTAGACCCAACAATCCTCCCCTAAACTTGATATTTTTCTCCAAAAAAATCATCAAGTTTCCTTTAAATCCAGCTAATCACCAAGAGGATGTTTCCAAACACTTTTTACTCAAAATCTGTTCAGTATCTACTTATCAATTTGACTTTCTTCACCAGTCTTTGATTTCTTCACATTATCAAATTCTATAATTTCTAGTTCTCTCTTCTTACCTCGTTTGAAACCTTGTCTTGGAGAGTTCAACATAGCATAGGTTTCATAAAATTCTTTTGTAATTATAGCATCTGACTTTCCTTTGAAATCTTTCATACTGTAATTTCTTTCATTCTTCAAATAATACTTCATATCATTAATTAATTCCTTCTTTGTAGGTAACTTGGTTTTATACCCATACTTCTGTCCTTCTTTGATTCTCAGAATCAGCTCTTCCCAATTAGCTACTCTATTCTTCTTGAGTATAAATTCAACCAGCTCCTCTGTCTTTTCATTTTCATTCAACTGCTCATCTTTCATGATCAATGAAGCTTGACCTCTTACAATCAATGAAGAATCCAAGAAATATTGTAATTGTTCATTAAACTCTTCTTGATTTACATCTTTAGTTTTGGATCTTTCCATAAATTCAAAGATAGTCCTTGTGGAAACTCGTTTTAGACCTTCTAACATGTACTAAAAAACAAGTTACGTGATCGTTTATAGGCTCTAGGCTGTTAAGCCTTTATCTAGGATTTCTACGTTTAAAGAACAATGATAATATTAGCGGAATATTCAATGAACGAATACAATACTATCACAACAAGGTTTTGTCAAACTTTCACCGTTTGTTTATTCAACTTGGCCCCAATACTACTTGATCAATGGTAGTACGATTACACTCTAATCAGGGATCAAAGATCCTTGAGGCTAAACAAACTAAACAACATTAGACCCCATGTCCAATGTTCATCAGACCCCTCATCTGATGTTCCCACACACACTCTTACTTGGTGTTTAACTTCTTAGCATACTAAGAACTATTTTGCTCTCTATTAAACACACCTTTTATCTAAGGGTATGATCTTCCTTTTATAACATAAGGAGATCATTACAAACTTGATAAGTCTTTAGTCATCCACTTGCTTTTACATGTGTCAAGTCAATAAGATACAACTTGTATCTTGAGTGTTCAACTTGATGACTTGATAAAATATCTAGATATTATATTTGTATAAACATGACTCATACAAAATAATATCTTCTTCGTTCTTATCTTTGTAGCAGTAGAGTGACTCATTGATTCAGCAGCACCTTCGTTTGAACTAGCAGCAGGTTGTTACACTAGCAGCAGTCTCATTTTGTACTAGCAGTACCTTGTTGTACTAGCAGTACCTTGTGTTGAACTAGCAGTACCTTTGAGTTTGCACTGGCAGTACCTTGCTTGTGAATCAATAGTATCTTGCTGGTCTAGCAGTACCTTGCTCTTGGACCAGCAGTACCATAAAATACACTAACAGTACCTTTCTTGAACTGGCAGTACCATGTATTTTGTTTATCATTCAGTATTCTATATGTTTCATTCTTCTTGTTTTTGATCATCAAATCTATGGAATATTTAATTCCTTACAGTCCTTTCTTCATTTTCTGCCACCTTCCTTGCATACTCCTCATCAAGAGCAATCTGATCTTCTTTTGCTTGTTCATCAGCCAATCTTTGAGCAGCTTCTTTATCATGCCTATCTTGATCTTCTTTTGACCAAAACTCAAATGGAAGATGTGTGGGATAAGATGCAGGCTCTTCAACTTCTTCATCTTTTCCTTTATCTGTTAATGAAATGGATGATAGTATAGGTGTGAGTGTGAAAGTGGGTTCTCTTATGATTATTCCTTTGGCTTTGGGTCTTGTAGCAGCAGATTGTGAAGCACCAGTCCTTTCTATCACAACAGTTTGTTCTATTTGTTTTGATGGTGCAGATGTCTGAGTTCCAAGATTAAGCAACAATTGAGCTAAGGGCATTGTGTCTTCATCAAGTTCAGCAATTTTGTCTTCATCTGTTTCACCAGTAGAGTGATTTAGCCCATCAGCAGAGTTCTTTCTCCCATCAGCAGAGTGTTCTGCATCAGCAGCAGAGTCACTCTGTGCACTCTGATCACCAACATCAGCAACATTCTTACTTGTTTCTTTTACAACCACCCCTGAATCCTTGATTACCTCCCCTGAACCTATTACATCCTCCTGAGCATTCCTCCCCTGTTTGGAAGCATCCTCCTCCAAACATGGTTTGGAAATCTTCCTCTTCTTGGACTTCAGAATGTGAGGAAATCTTGCTCTTTTCCATCGAACACTTTCCAAATGCTTCACTTTTAACTTCAGTCTGTGAATGATTACATCTTGAGAGTGTTGAGTATTCTTCATAACCTGTAACTCTTCAGTAAGAGCAAGAACCTCTGTTGACAATTTGGTACATTTATCCGTCAATTCATTAAGTTGTTTCAGAATAGTCTCACCACTTCGGTCTGTGTTACCTGACCCGAGAGGTGGATCATTGACATTGACATTTTGTACAAGGGGAGTAGCCATCAATTCAATATTTGGATATTCAAGACTAGCCTCAACACTTCGACCTGTGTTACCTGGTCCGAGGGGTGTATCATGGACATTGACAACATGTACAGTATCATCCATCAATTCATGAGTAGTTCCATGACTGTCCTCATCACTTCGGGATGTGTTAACTTCCCTGAGAGGTGAATCTTGGGACAAAAACTCAGTCTCAACCCTAGGTTGAACATCTGAGCCCCCCATATTAGCCAGTTGGCTGGGGTTACCATCTTGTGCATCAAGCTCAAGTGAACCTTTAGCATTAGATGTTGCCAAGGTTGGGGTCTTACCTATGTTGACACTGGCCTGCTCAGTTACTAAACCAGAGACAGTAGTGTCAGCCCCTTCCTTCATGCCATCTCCACCACCTATGGCAGCCTCATCTGCTACCATACCAGCACTAGTCTGAGGTAACATAGTGCCTTGTTCTTGTGAAGTCCTAGGTGAGTGGGTATTTTGGGGTTCATTTGAGGATGATTCATTCAAACTTGAAGATGAGGATGTGTGATGGGAAGCTGTGGGAGTTCCAGCTTCTTCATCCTCATTAACAGCAGCCACAATGTCCAAAATGTATTGAGATAGGGGAGTGATGGTACCAGAAAAACCTTTCCCATTTTTCTTCAGAAAAGCAAACATTTTGATTGCCATTTTGCTACTTGGCTCAATATTTGTATGTTCCAAAGGTTCTTTTAGTTGATGGTTTATAATGAGTTGTAAAAACCTTGGATACAAATAAAACTGCTTTTTGACATACTTCTTCATACCTTCAAAAATCATGGATGAAAAATCAAACGGTTGTCCTGTGGCCAAACAAACCAAGGCCGTAGCTTGAATAGCACTAAATTCATTCCATCCACCTACTTTAGGAAACAAACAATGTTGAAGAGTATGCAAAAGAAACTTCCAATGTGGGCAAAGAAGACCTTTATAAAATGTTCCACTAGCCCCAGGCCTCTCATACCCAATTTTCTCTAGCTCAGTTAAAATAACATCTGTGGTAAGATTAGGGGGTGTTGGAACACCTGATAGACGAAGACTTCTCTTAATAGATGTTTCACTAACTACAATACTCTCTCCATCCACACTACCAATCAACCTTTCCTCCCCGTCGAGAGTATCAAGCTTAACAGTTGACCAAAACTGGTGCATATGAGATTTAAATATGGGAGGATCAACTGTTAAAGCATACCTTAAACGAGATGCACTGAGAAAATCCATGACTTCATGAAAACCTTCAGCAGCCGAAACCTTGCTAAGAAAAGCGATTTGATTATGCTCATCAGGAAACTTTCTTCTAGCCATTTTGATTTTGGGGGTTTTGGATTTAATGAGATGAATTAGTGTTTTTGGGTGAGAATTGGATGTAACTTTGAGCAGTGAAAGTGTAATGAGATCGAATTGGTGTTTGAGACCATTTTGATCTAATTAGGTTTTAAGACGCGCCAAAATTTTCAATTTCACCCCTTTACTTTCAAACTCAGCAGCAGAGTTATGAAAAGTTTGACTAAAAGTCAACTTTCCCAAAATCTCCAAATTTAATCCCTTAATCAGATTAAATGCGATACCAACTCCTCATTTAAGTCTATAAATCCCTCAATCTCTTAGAAAATCCCCAATTTCACAAACCCTAAAACAAAAACCAAATAACCATGAGTGCATCAAAAACACCGATCATCGAAATTTCCTCTAATTCCTCTTCCGATACTTCACTAGGATGGGAAAATTATTTTCCCCCAATTTCATCTTCTGCACAACGCAAAGGCAAAGCTATTGTTGAAGAAGAAGTGTCTGACCCGCTTCCATCTACTCCATCTTCCTTTGAAGACTCCAGCTGTGATGAAGAAACAGCATCATGGCCAAAATCCTTGACGTATTATCAAGGTTCTTGGGAAATAGATCCTCCTCATCATCCCTTGACTGTCGAGCTCACAAGACAAATGGAGAAAGCTGTTGCCGCCTTTGGAAAGAGTGTCGATCCGCCTCATCCAAGGTCACGTACGGTGGAGCAGGAACTCCCTGTTCCAAAGAAGAAGCCAGAGAAGAAGCAAGTTCCATCCTCAAGTCAACAGAAAAGTCCGGCTCCAAGACCAGTAATACTGGCACTTCCCTGCAAGCAGGTGTCTGAACAAATGGGTAGCAGAGGACCCCGCAGCAAAGTCATGCCTGACTTTGTTGGGAAGGGAAAGGGAAAGCTTGATTAGGATCTTTTGTTTGTATTTGAATCTTGTGTCTTGGTCTCTTTTGAACTATGGTTGTAATGAAGCTTTATTTAGTACTCTGCTTTATGATAAATGAACTTGAACTTTCCTTGCTTTACTTGATTGTGTACGCATGTATATTTGCAAAAGGTTAGTAGAAAACCACAAACACAAGCAAGAATATCTCACAATAGCAGCAGAGTAGCATAGCAGCAGACAACTAAACAGCAGACAATTTAAGAAACAACAAATTTTGACTAAACACCAGACTTTGACTTAACAACAGCACAAATCTTTACACAATTTTACAAAAACATACAGAGATAAGATGTTTAAAGATTAAAGATTTATCATGCCAATACTAGCAACTAAAAATTGAAATCTACTTATATCAAAACTTTTTGTAAGTAGATCAGCAACATTATTGTCAGTATGTATTTTAACCACTTGAATTAACTTTTTCTCATAACAATCTCTAATAAAATGATGTCTTATCTCTATGTGTTTTGTTTTAGAATGAAAAACAGGATTCTTGATTATACACATTGTGCTGTTATTATCAATCTAAATTTTGGTGTTCATGAAATTGTACCCATAATCCAAGAGTTGGTTCTGAATCCAGAGTACTTGTCCACAGCAACTGGAAGCAGCTACATACTCTGCCTCAGTTGTTGAGTTAGCCACCACAGTCTGTTTCTTGCATTGCCATGAGATTAGCCTATGACCAAGGTATTGACAGCCTCCAGTGGTTGACTTTCTATCCAAACTAGCTCCAGCATAGTCACTGTCTGAGTATGCTATCAAGTCAAAGGGTAAATTATTAGGATACCAAAGGCCCAATTTAGGTTGACCCTTTAGGTACCTAAAAATTCTTTTGACCACTTCTAAGTGTGAAACTTTTGGGGACACTTGAAATCTGACACAAGCACACACAGAAAACATGATATATGGCCTTGAAGCAGTCAGATACATCAATGAACCAATCATTGATCTATAAAGATGTACATCAACCTCTTCCCCATCTTCATCCTTGAGCAAAGGTTTGTTTTTATCCATTGGTGTCTTAGCTGCCTTCACATCATTGAAACCAAATTTCTTTAACATATCAGCCACATACTTGTCTTGGCTAATAAAAATCCCATCTGATTTCTGCTTGACTTGAAGCCCCAAAAAGAAAGTGAGTTCCCCCATAGAACTCATCTCAAACCTGTTGTGCATAAGCTTTTCAAATCCTTCACATAACACCTTATTTGTAGACCCAAAAATGATATCATCTACATAAACCTGTACAAGTAGGATATCCTTTTTGTCTTTCTTAATGAACAATGTTTTATCAATGGTTCCTCTACAAAAACCATTGTTCAACAAATACTTGGATAAGGTGTCATACCAAGCTCTAGGAGCTTGGTGTAGTCCATACAGTGCTTTCTTCACCTTGTAGACCCTATCAGGATACTTAGGATCTTCAAACCCAGGTGGTTGCATCACATATACCTCTTCAGGAATCTTTCTATACAAGAAAGCACTTTTCACATCCATTTGATACACAGGAAAATTCTTGTATGAGGCATATGCCAAGAATAGTCTGATAACCTCAATTCTTGCAACTGGGGCAAATACCTCATCATAATCAATTCCTTCTTCCTGAGTGTATCCCTGAGCCACCAATCTAGCCTTGTTTCTAATAACAATGCCTCTTTCATCTCTTTTGCATCTGAACACCCATTTAGTACCAATTGCTCTTTTTCCATTAGGCAAATCCACCAATGTCCAGACTTCTTGAAGCTTGAACTGCAGCAACTCCTCTTGCATAGCTTCAACCCAACTTTCATCTTTCATAGCCTTGTGAATGGTTTTGGGTTCTTCTTGAGATAAGAAACAGGAAAACATACAATTTTGTAAATCCTTGTGGCTATTCCTCTTTTTAAGTGTTTGAGCAAACAATCCCTGATCAAGCAAATCACTCAAACCTTTTGATTTACTTCTGGTCTGTACAGCAGAGTGAACATCACCAATAATTTGCTCCTTTGGATGATTCTTGTGGATTCTGGTTGTTGGAGTGGGACTAACAGGTATATCAGTCTCCAAATTTGATAAATCAGCTTCAGCACCAAAGACATCAACAACTTCATCATCAGTGTCCACATACACTTCTTCTAATTCAGGCATCTCATTAGAAGAATCATCATAAGAATCACCATCATATATCAGCAGTAGAGTCCTTGGGCACAGGAGCAGAGTTACCAAGCTTAACAACAGAGTGTTTTTTGCCTAACAGCAGAGTGTTTTGGCCTATCAGCAGAGTGTTTTGGCCTGGCAGCAGAGTTGAGAGAACTGCTGCTATGTTTATTCCCTTGTATTCCATCAATTTGTGACTCTTCATTTCTTTCCTTATCATCATTCTTGTCATCATGAGAAGGCTCATCATCACCTTTTGCATTAACCTTTGGTACTTCCTTATGAACAGCATCATCATCTGAACTCTTTCCCTCTTTATTTGTTGGAGTGAAGAACTGATCAAACTTCCACTTTTCAATCAGAACAAACTCCTCTGCAGATCCATCCTTCTTTGCTTGTGTACCTGTATTGGGGTTAGTTTGTGTACCTGCAGACATGTTAGTAGTACCTGCAATGACTGGTTGATAATTCATACTTTTGGTTAAAGAATCAATATCAAACATCCATTCAGGACCTTTTCCATCAACATTAGGTGTGGTTTCTCTAATTTTAACATGTAAATTTTCCACCACATGCCCAGTCCTTTGATTGAAGACCCTAAAAGCCTTACTTTCAGTGGAGTATCCAACAAAGAAACCTATGTCTGCTTTCTCACTAAACTTGCCTAAGTGGTCAATGGTGTTCAAGATAGTGACAGGACACCCAAATGGTCTAAAGAAATCCATCAGAGGTTTCCTACCATGCAATAACTCATAAGGGGTCGTGTTATGAGGCTTAACTATCTTACTTCTATTTTGCACATATCAAGCAGTGTTGACTGCTTCAGCCCAAAAGATAGTGGGTAACTTAGACTCTGACAACATGGTCCTAGCAGCCTCAATTAATGTTCTATTTCTCCTCTCAGCAACAGAATTTTGCTGAGGAGTTCTAGCCATACTAAATTATCTAGTGATACCCTTTTCCTCACAGAACTGATTCATCACTTGGTTCTTAAATTCAGTTTCATTGTCACATCTGATGATCTTTACCTTGTGATTAAATAGGTTTTCTATCCTTGTAATAAAAGCCTTAAGAATGCCAGGAGTCTCATCCTTAGTAGCTAAAAAGAATACCCAAGTAAATCTACTAAAGTCATCAGTGACCACTAATCCATACATCTTTTTGTTCAAGCTTTTCACATAAGTAGGTCCAAATAGATCCATATGTAACATAAACAATGGTTCAGTTATAGAGTTCACCAATTTGGACTTACAAGATGCTCTATGTTGCTTTCCCATCTGACAAGCAACACATACTTCAGGGTTCTCAAAAACCTTTGAAGGTAATCCTCTGACCAAGTTCCCTTTCACCAACTTGTTAATAGCCTTGTAGTTCAAATGGCCAAGCCTTCTATGCCAAAGTTTGGATTCATCAATAGTGGCTTTGGCAAACAGACAAGTTAAATCTCTTTTGGGAATAATGTTCTTTATGTCCACACTATATATGTTGTCATTTCTAGGGACTTTAAGAAGTACTAATTTATCATCAGGTATCTTATAGTCGGGAGATAAGTCAAGACACTCAGTGTCTGTAAAAAGAACAAAATTCTTTCTGTCAAACATTTGTGAGACACTAAAAAGATTGAACTTTAGTCCATTCACCAAGTACACTTTCTCAAAATCCAATTTTCCAGTTCTGATGATGCCTTTTCCAACAATTTTACCTCCTTTAGGATCATTCCCAAAGGCAACGTATCCACCATCCAAAGCTTCAAAGTTTTCCAAATTGCTCTGGTCTCCAGTCATATGTGAAGAGCATCCACTATCAAAAATGCATTTATCCTTTAGCTCCTTTTGTAGATTGCCCTGCACAAAAAGTAAGAGAATTAGTTTCTCTTTGGGACCCAAGCCATTACTGACTTGGATCTGCCTTGTGCATCAAAGTAGTCAAATTTCTTCAACTGCATTGGTGCACTGCTGTGTCTGAGAACATGATCCAAAACTTTAACTTTAGGTTTCCAGACCCAGCAAGCTGAGGCCTTAACAGCATAAAAATGGTTGCCCACAACAGTATCAGTAACAACTTTTGGCAAAACAGCAGAGTCTGCCTTAGCAGCAGAATCAACTATGTCCTTCTTTCTGGTCCCTTTTGGTGCAATAGGTGAGATAACTCTAGAAGCACCATCTCTCATCAAAACTTCCTTGGGAACCATGTTTCTATTGGGGTGAGGGTGAGTCTTTCTAGCAAAGTTTCTATGGTTCACCCTTGTATGTTGGTTCCAGACTGGTTTTTGATAGTAGTAGCACTCATCTTGCAGATGTTCAAAACTACCACAACTATAACATGCCTTTTTAAGTAATTGAAAATCAGTACCTAATCTTTGTGAAACTAGGTTGTTCCAATTTCTCTGGTTTCCTCTAGGCAAGTTATTGGTTCTCTTAGGATATACTCTAGGTGTGTTTTCATACTCAGCCATCTTCCTAGAGATACCTCTACCTAGCTTAGGCTTAACAAACTCAACCTTTTTAGCTTTAGGTACTTTTGATTCAACAACAGCAGGAATTTCTTCCTTTTTGTTCTTAGGGGTTGAATCAGATTCCACCACTTCATCATCACTGTCAGACTCCCAATCTTCAATAAGGGGTGCATCAGACCACTTTTTCTCAACCTTAGGTGACTCTATTTTAGTTTCACTAGTTTCACCTACAGGTTTGGCCTCAGACTCAGGTATGAAAGACAATGTTCTAGTAGGAGGGGCATTGGCACTTAGTTTCTTAGGTGGAGCAACAGCATTATATCATAGACCACTTCCTGAGTCTGCAAAGTGTCTTCCTATTGGTTTACTGAGAATGTCAGTGGCAAATTGTTGTTTTTCCACCCTAACAATATGTTTTTCAGTCTCACTTATAGCTGAATCTTTAGCCTGTTCAACCTCTTCTACTTTCCCCATAAGAACCTTAATCTCACAATCTTTCTTGATAAGCTCAATTTCTAGACTAGTGATCTTATCAAGATATTCAATTTCAGCCTTTTTATAAAATTCAAGCTTCTCTTCTAAATTCTTTAAACCATATTCATAACTAAGATTGTCTAACTTAAGTTTTTCATTTTCCATTTTAAGATTTCCATTGCTAGACTTAAGTATTTCTATTGTATAAGAACATGATTTAAAAGAACAAGATGATTCATTGGATACCTCAGAGTCTGATCCAGAGGAAGAGTAGGCCATAAGAGCAAAATGTTGTACTTGAGGTTCTTCTTCAGCTACCAATGCATAGTTAGGACCATCTTCAGCATGATCACTCCAGTCATACTCTCCTAACCCATCACATGACACCATAGCAGTAGTAGGATTTGGCTCTTCATCAGTAGACTTCTTGACATTCTCATTGTTTCTTTTTGGTGCTCTGCACTCTCTTGCAAAGTGTCCCTTCTTATGACAGTTAAAACATTCAGCCTTTGATTTGTCAAATCCCACATTCTTGTTTCTTCTGAACTTCATTTCTTTACCAGTTCTTTTAAGAAACCTTATTGCCCTCATAGTTAGCATTGCAAACTGCCATTGCATATCAATCTCTTCAACATTATCAGGATCAAGTTCATCCAGATCTTGAGGCATAACTGAAGTACTTGTAGTAAGTTCAGCTAAATAAGCACAAATAGCAGCATCACTGATGGTGTTGGTATTTGTAGAGTCAGCAGCAGAGACATGTGAACCAGCAGCAGGAATGAAAGTACCAGCAGCAGAGTGCTTTTCTTGATGACTACCAGAATTCTTGTTGCTTGAGGAAACAAAAGCAAGATTTTCGGTGGTAGAAGATGAACTTGACAATCCCTTGACTTCAGATTCATATACTTTCAAGTTGTTATACAGATCATCCAATGTCATCTTCTCAAAATCTTCCTTGTGCCTCCAAATCACTGTGTGAGTGTTCCATTCAGAAGATAAACTTCTCAGAAACTTTAGACTGATATCTTCTTGGGATACATCAATCTTTAATAGAGCCATCTGACTAGTCAGCTTATGAAGTCTATCATAAGTTCCCTCAATATTCTCAGAACTCAAAGCAGTAAAAGTTTCAAATTGGTGCTTCAGTAGGTTCTTTCTTGATTTCTTGGTAGCTTCATTCCCACCAAATCGAAGTTCAATAGCTTCCCATAAATCCTTAGCAGACTCAATATGATTAAAACTTAGTTGATAATCATTAGGTATTCCCATCATGAGAATACTGTGAGCCTTGACCTCCAATCTTCTCTGTGCTTTCTCTTCACTTGTCTTGAGAGTCAAGACTGATCTAGTAGCAGTCTTGGATGGCTGACTGTCGCCATGTAGAACAACTTCCCAAAGTAAGTAATCAACCATTCTCATGTATTGTTGAATTCTCATCTTCCAGATCTCATATTCTCCAGTCTTGAGCATGGGGACTCTTGATGCAGTAACCATGTGTGTAGAATCGGATTCCATTGCTTACTTTGATGATTAACAGATCTTGTATTCAGTAATTCTTCTTGGTACCAGTTTCTAGATCACAAGCTCTGATACCACTTGTTGATCCCAGTTGAGCTTCACGATCTTATTAATTACTTTAGATATAAACCTAAAGCAATCGGTATAGAAACTGATCTTGAGTTGTATATCAAATATTATGCGGAAATTAATATTTGATCTTAAGAAGAATTAAACACAAACAAATTCTCAAACAACACTTCAATATATTAATACGATTGCTCGATAGCAATAGGGTTACAAGAAACCTTGAAGTGTAAAACAATAATGATACGTCACTAAAACCTAACCCTAGACCCTCCTTTTATAGACTAAGGAGTCTAGTCGGTTACAAAACTTTCTATACACGAAAAATATCTTTACGTATCTTTTCTATACTTATCCTTAACATACTATACATATCCAATAAGCAGCAGCATAATCTTCCTAGCAGCAGAGTCTTCGTGGCTAGCAGCAGAGTTATACTTAGCTTATTATTCCAATCAGCAGATAACATCAAACAGCAGAGTAATAAACTAATCAGCAGAGTTACTTAACTAATCAGCAGAGTTAATCAGCAGAGTAACACTTAGTGTATTTCACGAACAGCAGATCTTTAGACCCAACATCATCTAAATCCTCCTGAGGTTCCACATCAGGATCTTCCTCAACATCAGCAAATACTAACCCATCATCAGGAAACTCAGAGACTCTGTCCGGCGATACCTCTACCTGCTCTGGTTGTGCTAATCCATGATCAAGTAGAGGTGGTACAATTTCCGATATAATAGGTGCATGCTCTGGTGATGGTGGTGCAACCTCTGGTATGACGGGTGCATCTGCTACATGGTGGTGCATGGTCAGGTGATGCATGTAATGACATAATGCATGTAGAAGTAGGCATATGTGGTCAGTAAATATATATCGTATATAAAAATCATTTATATAAATAACTATGCCCAGTAAATAATTCATAAACGCATGTAAGACCTCTAAGGCGATAGGGGAAGTTTCAATAACACTAAAAAAAAATTAGTTATAGTTTAGGTAATAAATGCAACCTAATTCTCTATAACTTAGGCTCTGGTACCAATCTGTAACACCCCCAAATTTACCATACTACATAATAGAAATTTGGGACGTTACTTATTAGTTACACAGTCCAAGTCATGGAAAACGAACTCTAAAATGAGACGTTTTCGAAAAACAACACCATTCGATAATATTACAGAAAATTTAGAGTTTTACAGCGTAAAATGGTCCCAATACATAAGTGCATAACATAAATTGTTCAAAAGTTTATCGAATGGAATAATTATAAAACAAGTCTTCATTTATGCAAAAGACTCGAAAATGCTTCCCACCTGCTATCGCCTTAAGGACCTGAGATAAAACATGCTAAAAAGGTCAACACAAAGGTTGAGTGAATCCATAGAGTTTAAATATAAGCAGTTGATCACAATATAAGTTATAAAGCAACTAAGCAACGAATGAAAAGTCTGGTAAAGTTATTATTGCACAAAGCTCGTGACCCCGAACATTAACTTGGTAAGATATTCTAGCGGAATATAAATTTGCCCTTCAACAAGAGGTAATAGCCTAATTACCTAGCAACCTCAAATACAGTGCATATGGTAGCCCATGCAGGGCAGCAGTCCAAAATGGGGAATGTCATTCCCAATAGATCTATTCACGGCATTCGCGTTCACTCGCAAGTGATTAACGGTTCACGATAAGGAAGGGACTTTCAGGCTATGGGAAACTTAGGCAATGATAATAACCGGATAACATACAATTTCAAAGCAATTGTGATCATAAGTAATATTTATAGCATGTATCTCCCCCACGGAGTTTGTAAAACAATTTTAGTAAAAATTGGGGCTATGAACTCACCAACGATGAAGTAGCAACGGAAATCGGAGAAGTGTGCACGTCGAGAAAAACCGCAAAGATCACAAGTGACCTAGATAAAATATAACACGTCTTAGGTACGGGGATTAAAGTATATTACTTATATTTATAATTTAACTCAGTACTTGTACTCCTAACATCATATGGTCATTTATTTAAAAGTCTTATAGCAAGTCATGGGTCGAAAAGACGTTTGCAAAAGCTTATATGGTTTAAAATGCAAAGCTGATGGAAATTTTATAAAATTGCCGCACTAATCGGGTCGCCATTGCTAAACCGTGAAGGATAAAATTATGAAATTTATATGATTAGAAAGGTATGACTCTTTAATATATGAAAATCAAGGCCTCACATTACTGAGAACTTCAGAACATGGGTGAAATTACCAATTTACCCCTATGTCTCTAAATAGTTATGCTCAGCATCCAAATAAGTTTAGCAAAAAGGGTGTATCGTTTTATCTACAGGCCTAATGGACACATGGCCTATGGGAAATGTTTTCTACAGGTCTTGGCTACAACTTTCATGTTTTCACCAACCTAGTGTTCTTTGCAACATTTTAGAGTAAATTGCCTATCAAGTCTGACATGCATTCCTGGACCAGTTTTAGTGTGGATTTTCTATAAAAATCTCCATGATGAATTAAAATATAAGGTTTTTGGGTAAATGATCCTAAGACATTGGGCTAACTCCCAATATTTTTAGTTTTGCTTAAAACCTTCTGAGGACAAAATGGTGGACTGATCTTGTAGCATCAAGTCTGAGACAGACTATTGACCAATCAAAATGGCTACTTTTGTACATTTATTACCTCTAATACACATGCATGCCCAAGATCAATGATTACCAACCTTTTATACCCTCAAGAAAATCACAAGTCCAGGAGATGAAAGTTCATTTTTAGTTTTAACTTCAGTTTTTAATAACAAACATCCAAGATAAATCATCATTAACTAGTCAAAACTAATAAAAATCCATTAAACTCTTGCATAATACTTACCATTCCACACTAACCATTTATCAAACAACCTATTTCCTATAAGATCTTGACTCATATCATCTAAAATGACACATGCAAGAGATGTTTGTTTATCCTAGAAAAATCTCTAATAAATATAAGAAAATAAAGGAAATGAGGTGAAATAAACTAAAGGAACTTACTAGGGCTCAATGGGACAACTAATGCAAGGTCTTTGGATGCTTGGAAACTTGGTGATGATGGTCTTGAGGGGGGGGGGGGAAGATCACGGAAGCAAGGGTTAGGGAGAAGAAGATTTTGAACTTTGGTTATTTTAGTGAGAGAGAGTGGAAGTATGCATGAACTAATGATGAATGTGTTTCTTGAAAAGTGAAGAGTTAGAAAGAGTGTGTAAGTAGTTAAAGGGGAGGGTGTGGCCGGCCTAGGGAGGATTTGGGGCTGATTATCCTTTTTTTTAGTGTATTGATGCATTTAGTATAAGTAGTATAAGTCACGGAGTGATTTAAAGGCCAACGGGGCTAAACCGGTAACGTTTTATGCCTAGTTTATAGAAATAAATGTCATGAAGATGCTATTTTTATAAAAATGTTAAATTGAACTTAAAATGACCTAATTTGATGTTTCATAAATTTCCCGAGCCTTGCGGAGTGTTATAATGTCTTTAAAGCTCAAACCGCGAGCCGAAAACGCGTAAAACGTAAAATGTGCACACTTCGCGTAGAAATGGAAAATTACTTTATTCCATATGAAAACAAGTATGTGGGGGAAAATAAATCATATAAATGGGTAGACTGGGCATAGTCTGAGTCATATTACGGATTTAAATGTACGTGTCACAACGTACACAGGCAACTTTCCCGGTAAAAGTTAATTTACTTAAAATAGAAAAATTAAGTTATTAGAATTTGTAAAATTAGTGACCTGAAATGTCTCGGTTGTTACAATTTCTGTCTAGTCAATCCAATAATCCTCAAATTATTCATGAGGACTTAGAACAGATTCATCTAGATGATCTTGAAGAGATGGATCTGAAGTGGCAGATGGCTATGTTAACAATGAGGGCAAGGAGATTCTTGAAGAATACTGGAAGACAGCTCAAGGTCAATGGGAAAGACAACATGGGGTTTGATAAGTCCAAGGTTGAATGCTACAACTGTCACAGAAAGGGACACTTTGCTAGGGAATGCAGGGCACCAAGGAGCCAAGACTACAAGAATGGAGAAAGCTCAAGGAAAACTGTGCCTGTGGAAGCAACTAATTCCACATCTTTGGTGTCTTGTGATGGCCTGGGTGGATATGATTGGAGTGACCAAGCTGAAGAAGGACCAAACTTTGCACTCATGGCTTATTCATCTTCCACTTCTAGCTCTGACTCTGAGGTATCTAATGAATCTGGTTGTTCTTATAAATCTTGCTTAGATACTGTTGAGTCACTTAAAACTTAGAATAATAAACTGTTATAAGATTTAAGAAAGTCTGAGTTGCTTTGTTTAGGTTATAAGGTAGGTCAAGAGTCTATAGAGAAACGACTAGAATTCTTTAAAACAAATGAAACTAAGTTAGTAGAAAAGATTAATGTTTTAAAGAGTGAGATTTATGTAAGAGATGAGCTTATCACATAACTTAGAAGAAGGATTGATGTAGCTCAGAAAGAAAAAGATATAGCCCAACTGGAAAAAGATAACTTTCAATGTAAAGTAAATAGGCTTGAACATGCATCTGAAGGAGTAAACAAGATAATAGAGTGCCAACTTATGAGGAAAGGTAGTGGCATAGGCTATAATGAAGTTCCCCCTCCCATTACAGGGAAATTTATGCCACCTATATCTAAATTGTCTTGTTTAGTTGAGTCTGCTAATCAATCTGTAGGTGAGAGCAGTAATGCTAAGTCTAATGAGGAAAAGTCTATAGTTGATAGGAAATATTCTGATGCACCAATTATTGAAGATTGGGAGTCAGATGATGAGGATAAGGTTGAGTCTATACCTAAGGTTGAAAGAAAAACAGTTAAGCCTAGTGTAGAAAAGATAAAGTTTGTTAAACCTGACTTTGGTAGTAAGTTGACTAGGAAAATTGTTGATCAAGTTGAGCAACCTAGGAATAACACACACAGTCCTAGAGGGAATCAGAGGAATTGGAATAACATGATATCTCAAAGACTAGGAAGTGATTGGCAAATGTTCAATAAAGCTTGTTATTATTGTGGTAGTTTTGAACACTGTAACAAGACTGTCATAACTATCAAAAACCTGTTTGGAACTATGCTAGGAGGGTAAATCACCAAAGTTTTTCTAAAAGTACTCACCCAAATGCTAAGAGAAATATAGTTCTAAGAGCAGTGTTAATGAAATCTGGGTATGTATCAGTTAATACTGCCAAGAAAAATGTTTCTAAAAGAGCAGTATTAACTAATACTACTAGAAAAGTTGATACTACTCCTACTAAGAGAACAGTGAATGGTGCTAAATCAAGGTTACAGTTTTCAAAAATGGCACATTCATCTGTAACAAGACCCATTCAAATGAATACAGCATTTAGTGTTGCTAAGGAAAAAGCAGTAGTTACTACTGCTAAGCCAAAAGTAGTAACTAATATTGTTTGTGGGGATCATTTTTATGTTGTTAAGGCCTCAGCATGTTGGGTTTGTAAACCAAAAATAAAAGTTTTAGACCATGTTTCCAAACATGACAGTGCATCAATTGTCCTAAAGAAATTTGATTATATTGATGCACAAGGCAGATCCAAGTCAGTAATGGCTTGGGTCCCCAAGAGAAACTGATTTTCTTACTTTATGTGCAGGGCAATCCACAGGTGGAGTTACAAGATCAAGGAGTTATTGACAGTGGATGCTTAAGGCACATGAGTGGAAATGTGTCCTATCTTACAGATTTTGAGCCAATTGATGGAGGATATGTTGCTTTTGGAAGTAACCCCAAAGGAGGGAAAATCACGGGGAAAGGTACAATCAAAACTGGTAAATTAGATTTTGAAAATGTGTACTTTGTAAAAGAGCTTAAGTTTAATCTCTTTAGTATCTCACAAATGTGTGACAAAAAGAACATTGTTCTTTTTACTGACACTGAATGTTTTGTCTTATCTCCTGACTTTAAGTTAACTAATGAAAGTCATGTTTTGCATAAGGTTCCCAGAAAAGACAATATATACAGTGTTGATTTAGAGAACATGGTTCCCAAAAGAGGTTTGACTTGTCTCTTTGCAAAGACTACATCTGATGAATCTAAGCTTTGGCATAGAAGGCTTGGACACATAAATTTCAAAACAATGAATAAATTGGTTAAGGGAAATCTTGTAAGAGGTTTACCTTCAAAAGTTTTTGAAATTGATGAAATTTGTATTGCTTGTCAGAAGGGAAAGCAACATATGTTGGAAATTATAATCCATTAATCTTTGTTAGAATGCCAATAAGGTTGCATAAGTTTTCTGGTTTGGGCCAGCAGGCCAACAAACCCAATAGATAGAAGACAATGACAGTTAGTAAGATTAGTTAATTACAGTTAGTAGGCAGTTATTCATGAAAGGTCATGTCTGTTGGTTCTTGTGAACCATCACAACCTTTCATATCATGCCTCTTAGTTTAGTATATATAGGGATCAAATGTCTGTAAACAACCAAACCCTTTCCAGTTTTATATATCAGATTAATAAAGGGTTCAAAACCCAATCTTCTTTGTTTCTGTTATCAGTTGTCATCATGTAATATGATCACACAATACATACAACATAATCGTTATTATGTTGTGATACTCATCAGAATCTATTCTTGTTAATCTTGTGCATAATTCAATCCTGAAACATTTGGAACCTGTGAAATACAACCTATGCATCGATTCTACTATCAAACATGATACTTGTTTGATGTTATTCAATCCTGGAAAGAAACAAATCTGCATCCTATCAGTGGCATCAGAGCCCACGGTTAAAAGATCCTGGAAGAAGAAGAAAGAAACCTGTAAAAGATCCTGGAATTGCAAGAAACTTGCGTTCAACATGGTTTGGTTATATTGAAGAGATACTTGGCCTATCAAATGAATATGGTAAAGAGATCAAGAGATGCTACAATCATACTTGGATGTTTTCAAATGCTACTATAGCACAGCCAGGGTGTCACAAATTGAAACGGAAGGACTTGTTTCAAGAGGCTAAAGGAACTGCCTAGGAGATCATGAAGATCCAGTGACAAAACCCAATGGAATGGACAGTCAAGGAGAAATGAAGATTGAGCACTTTGGAATAAAATTAGAAGATCTCAATAACAAGTATCAAGCAAACAAGATGGAAACTCAAAATCAATTGAGACAGGAAGCACAAGCAAGAACAACACAGAAGAGAAAGAAAGCATGAACAAGAAGAATCAAGGAACAAGAAGATTGAAGAAACAAAGATTAATAGATTAGGGGGGAATATGTTGGAAATTATAATCCATTAATCTTTGTTAGAATGCCATTAAGGCTGCATAAGTTTTCTGGTTTAGGCCAGCAGGCCAACAAACCCAATAGATAGAAGACAATGACAGTTAGTAAGATTAGTTAATTACAGTTAGTAGGCAGTTATTCATGAAAGGTCATGTCTGTTGGTTCTTGTGAACCATCACAACCTTTCATATCATGCCTCTTAGTTTAGTATATATAGGGATCAAATGTCTGTAAACAACTCAACCCTTTTCAGTTATAATATCAGATTCAATAAAGGGTTCAAAACCCAATCTTCTTTGTTTCTGTTATCAGTTGTCATCATGTAATATGATCACACAATACATACAACATAATCGTTATTATGTTGTGATACTCATCAGAATCTATTCTTGTTAATCTTGTGCATAATTCAATCCTGAAACATTTGGAACCTGTGAAATACAACTTGTGCATCGATTCTACTATCAAACATGATACTTGTTTGATGCTATTCGATCCTGGAAAGAAAAAAATCTGCATCCTATCAGGAGCCTCTTGTAAGACCAAAACAGTGAAATCTATAAGTCAGTCTTTACATATGCTGCACATGGATTTATTTGGACTAACCTTTGTAAAAATTTTGATGAAAAAGATGTATTGCGTAGTTGTCACTGATGATTTTAGCAGGTTTACTTGGGTTTTCTTTTTAGTAACTAAGGATGAAACTAGCGGAATCCTTAAGTCTTTCATTACAAGGATAGAAAACCTAATTAATCATAAGGTTAAGGTGATAAGATGTGACAATGGAACTGAATTCAAGAATAGGGATATGAATCAGTTTTGTGAGGTGAAGGGTATTATAAGACAGTATAGTGTAGCTAGAACTCCTCAACAAAATGGTGTTGCTGAGAGGAGAAATAGGACACTAATTGAGGCTGCTAGAACAATGTTAGCTGATTCTAAGCTACCAACTACTTTTTGGGCTGAAGCAGTTAATACTGCTTGTTATGTGCAAAATATAAGTTTATTAATTAAGCCTCATAACAAGACCCCTTATGAACTTTTACATGGTAGAGCACCAATGTTAAACTTTTTAAGACCATTTGGGTGTCATGTTACTATCCTTAATACCATAGATCACTTAGGCAAGTTTGATGGAAAGGCTGATGAAGGATTCTTTGTTGGATACTCACTGAATAGTAAGGCTTTTAGAGTGTTCAACAGTAGAACCAGGTTAGTGGAAGAGAACTTGCCTGTTAGGATTAGTGAGAGTACACCTAATGTTGCAGGGAGTGGACCAAACTGGCTGTTTGATATTGATGCACTAACCAAAACAATGAATTATGAGCCAGTTGTTGCAGGTACACAGTCTAATGATTTTGCAGGAACAAACACAAGTGAAAGTACAGGTCAAGCTAATAAGTAGACAGGACGTGGAAATGATTATGTCTTGCTACCTATATGGACTGCTGATCCACTTATCTCAACCAAAGTTCCAAAGAGTTCTGAAGAAGATGATCAAGATGAAGATCCAAAAGATGATAAAGAAGATGGTGTTAAGTCTTCAAGTGATAATGAAAAGCAGGATGATGAAGCTCCAACTGAATTTGGTGTTCAACTGAAGGATGATAATGTTAGCAGTTCTAATGAAGTTAATGCTGCTGGTGATGGAAACAACATTAACAGCATTACCAAAGATAAAACTGTCAATACTGCTGACAAGGATGGCATTGCTGATAATGAGGATGAATATTCATTTGATCCAAACATGCCTCCTTTGGAAAATATATATGCAGATACTGATGATGAAGAAGTTGGTGCAGAGGCTGACATAAACAACATGGATGATACTATCCTTGTCAGTCCTATTCCAACTACCAGAATTCACAAGGATCATCCTAAAGAGCAAGTAATTGGAGATATGCAATCTGCTGTTCAAACAAGAAGAATGACCAAGGATTTGAAAGAACAAGGTTTCTTTGCTAGATCTCTTAAGCAGAGAAACAGTCACAAAGATCTTCAAAATTGTTTATTTTCTTGTTTTCTATCACAAATAGAACCCAAGAACGCACATAAAGCATTACAAGATCCAAGCTGGGTGGAGGCTATGCAAGAGGAGCTTTTGCAATTCAAGCTACAAGAAGTTTGGACTCTGGTTGATTTGCCTAATGGTAAAAGGGCAATTGGTACTAAATGGGTTTTCAGATGTAAGAAAGATGAAGGAGGTATTGTGGTGAGGAATAAAGCAAGATTAGTTGCTCAGGGATACACACAAGAAGAAGGGATTAACTATGATGAAGTATTTGCCCCAGTTGCAAGAATTGAAGCTATAAGGTTGTTCTTGGCTTATGCTTCATACAAAGATTTTGTAGTGTATCAGATGGATGTGAAGAGTGCTTTTCTATATGGGATAATTAAAGAAGAATTTTATGTCTCTCAACCACCTGGATTTGAAGACCCTGACTTTCCTGATAAGGTATACAAGGTGGAAAAAGCACTTTATGGTTTACATCAAACTCCTAGAGCTTGGTATGACACATTGTCAACATACCTGTTGGACAATGGTTTTAGTAGAGGGAAGATTGACAAGACCTTGTTTATCAGAAGACACAAAGATGATATTCTGCTAGTTCAAGTTTATGTTGATGATATTATCTTTGGATCAACAAACAAGGTGTTATGCATTGAGTTTGAGAAATTGATGCATGAAAGGTTTCAGATGAGTTCTATGGGAGAACTTACATTCTTCCTAGGATTGCAAGTGAAGCAGAAGGAAGATGGCATATTTATCAGCCAAGATAAGTATGTGACTGAGATCTTAAAGAAGTTTGGGTATACAGATGTCAAGGCATCAAGTACACCAATGGTCACTGACAAGCCATTGCTCAAGGGTGTAGATGGTGAAGAAGTGGATGTTCATTTGTATAGATCAATAATTGGGTCATTGATGTACCTTACTTCTTCAAGACTTGACATCATGTTTGCAGTGTGTGCATGTGCTAGATACCAAGTCACACCTAAAGTTTCACATCTTCATGCTATGAAAAGAATTTTTAGGTACTTAAAGGGTCATCCTAAATTGGGCCTTTGGTATCCAAAAGATTCACCTTTTGATTTGGTAGCATACACTGATAGCGACTATGCTGGAGCAAGCTTGGATAGGAAATCTACAACAGGAGGTTGTCAATTCCTAGGGTGTAGATTGATCTCATGGCAGTGCAAGAAACAAACTGTGGTTGCTAATTCCACAACAGAAACTAAGTATGTGGCTGCTTCAAGTTGTTGTGGACAAGTGCTCTGGATTCAGAATCAATTGCTGGATTATGGGTACAATTTTATGCATACCAAAATATTTATTGATAATAGCAGTACTATGTCCATAATTAGAAATCCTTTTTATCATTCTAAAACAAATCATATTGAGATAAGACACCATTTTATAAGTGATTGTAATGAAAAGAAGTTAATTCAAATGGTTAAAATTCATACTGATAATAATGTTGCAGATTTTTTACAAAAGCTTTTGATGTGGGTAGATTTCAATTTTTGATTGCCAGTATTGGAATGTTAAATATTTAAAATCTCTTATCTCTTTATGTTTTTGTAAAGTTTTGTAAGGATTAGTACTGTTATTTAAGTCAATAAGAGTTTCTGCTACTAAGTATAATTAGTGTTGGTAGTTATACTTAGAACTGCTAGTTTCTGCTGCTAGTTGTGTTTACTACTGCTAAGTACAATTGATGATGTGATTATTGTGAATTGTGTTATTGTTTGTGGTTTGGTGTTTTTGGACTAATCTTTTGCAGGATAAGCTATGGAAAGTGTTGGAATGCTAATAAATAAGCTTATTGGAGTGGAAATTGCGTTAATGTTGCTAGGCATAAGTTAGTGCTGCTAAGCCTAACTTAATGCTGCTAGGTTTCTACTGCTAAGTTTGAGAGTGCAGGGTACTGTTTTAAAACTTTGAACGATTAAGGGTTTATATCCTTCAATCATTCACACAAGTGTTTTTATCCGATCAAAACCTCTCTTAAACGAAACCCTAACTTGTTTTTATCATTTAATTGCAAAACCAAGCAAAACCCTACACGATTTTTCAAAAATATACAATGTCGACTCTTTCTTTTGCTGACCAACACAACATGATTGCATTCTTACAAAAACCCAAAGAGTCTGAAGGTTTTACAACATGGTCTACTGCTAAGGTCAAAACTATTGATGGGGAAGAACAGCTTCATGCCCTTGTAGATGGGCAGAAGATACTCATTACTGAATCATCTGTTAGGGAAGTTCTTCACTTAGCAGATGCTGAAGGTATTGATTGTCTTCTAACTTCTACAATTTTTGAAAAACTTGCACTGTTGGGATATGAGAGGAAAAATGATTCATTAAAATTTTTCAAAGCATACTTCTCCCCACAGTGGAAATTCTTGATTCATACCATCTTGCAGTGTCTTAGTCCAAAGACAACTGGCTGGAATGAATTTAGCAGCAATATAGCATCTGCTATTATTTGCTTATCTGAAAATACAAAGTTTAATTTTTCCAAAATGATTTTTGATGGTATGGTCAAGAACTTGGATAAATCTACAAGTAAATTTTATCTATATCCAAGGTTTTTACAACTGCTTATGGACAAACAGTTTTCTCAAAAGAAAATTCATTCAAAAACATATCTTGCTCTCTCTCACACTTAAAAGGTTTTTGCTAACATGAAGAGAGCAGGAAAAGATTTTTCAGGGAATATAACACCATTACCTCAAGCAATGTTGGTACAAACTCAAACTCAGGGTGAAGGTTCAGCAATCCCAGCTGATACCCATCACACACCCACAATTTTACCATCCACATCTCAACCTAAAAAGACCTATACCCGTATGCTGACACAAAAGGGCACTCAGCTACATCAGGCTAGTGCTGGTATGGATGCAGATGAGGCTACCAATAAGGAGTGGGAAGGTAGTTTGGAAAGGGCTGCCACTACTGCTGCTAGCTTAGATGTAGAGCAGGACAGTGGTAACATCTCTAAGACCCAATCCAAGGCAACATCTAATGGGTCAAGTTCCCATGGAACTGACTTAGGTGATGGAAACCCCAGGCGCCAAGAAACCATGGGGGCACAAGTGCTCATTCTAGGGATGAGGTTGTGTCTAACATGCCCAATGATGCACCACTCGGGAGAGGTAACACACTCCGAAGTGCTGAGGGTAGTATGCAACTTAAGGAATTGATGGAATTATGTACAAAATTGTCAAAAGAAGTTCTTGACCTCAAGCAGACTACATCTTCTCAGGGTGATGAAATTAAAAGGTTGAAGAGAAGAGTTAGATATCTAGAAGGAAGACAGAGGTCAAGACCATACAAACTCAAGAGATTACACAAGATTGGTACTACTTTCAGAATTGAATCTTCTGATGAAGCACAGAGTTTGGGGGAGGATGCTCCCAAACAGGGAAGGAATACAAGCAAAGCTTCAGGGGAGGAAACTGGGGTAGATAATGAAATGTGGATTGATGCACAGTTGGTGGATGAGGAGATTGATACTGCTGCTGAGTTTGTGGTTCAAGACAAACAAGGCAATGTGACTGCCATTGATGCTGTTGATATGGTTCAAGATGATGAGGCTGTGGAAGAGCAGGTGGATATAGTTAAAACTGCTGGTATTGAAAAGTTGGTTGAAGTGGCCAAGTTGATGGTTAATGCTGCTGATAATGATGCTGCTAATGTTGAAATTTCAGTTAGTGCTGCTAGTGAAAAAGTTAGTGCTGCTGAGCCTGAAGTTACTGCTGCTACTACAACTGATGAAGTTAGTGTTGCTGCTACTACAATTGATGAAGAATTAACTATAGCTCAAGCACTTACAAAGTTAAAGAGCACAAGACCTAAGGCAAAAGGAGTTGTGATTAAAGAGCCAACACCAGCATCAACAATAAAACCAACAACTACTTCACAATCATCAACTGATAAAGGCAAAAGCATCCTGATTGAAGAACCTAAGAAGAAATTCTTATCACTAAAACAACAACAACAACAATAACTCATTGAAGATGAAGAACTTGCAAGACAGGTGCAAGCTGAGCTTCTTTCTGAAGAAGAAGAAGAGGCAAGAAGAGAGCAAGCTCAGAAAGAAGAAGAAGCAAGTCTTGCACTAATAAACTCATGGGATGACATACGAGGAAAATGTGAAGCAGATCACATGTTAGCCCAAAGGATGTGGCAAGATGAACAGGAAGAGCTATCCTTAGAAGAAAAATCAAAACTCTTCATGGAATTCTTAGCCAAGCAGAAGAAATTCTTTGCTCAAAAGAGGACTGAAGCAAAGAGGAACAAACCGCCTACCATAGCATAGAAAAAGCAAATTATGCAGACCTATCTGAAAAATATGGGTGGATGGAAACAAGCTCAATTCAAGGGAATGAGCTGCAACAGAATTAAAGAAGAGTTTGACATAGTTTTTAGAAGGGTTAACACTTTCATTGCTATGAATAAAGATGAGGTGGTAGAAGGTTCAAAAAGAGCTAGAGAAGAGTTAGAACCTAAAAGCAGCAAGAATAAGAAAATAAATGAGCAAACAGAGCAGGCACAAGAGCAAACAGAGCAAGAACAAGAAGGTGATACAAAAGAAACAGCTGATCTACAACATCTTTATAAAGTTGTGCTTTTGAAGCATTTTCAGTCATGTGGAGTTCATACTGTGATGATGAAGGAGTTCAAATCTACATTGTTAGTTGAGAAAGACTATCCTTTGAGTAAGCCTACACTTTAAATGATGCTAAATGGTACCGTCAAACTTCAAGTTGATCATTGGAATGAAATGGTATATCAGCTACTCAAGAAAATGGAGAAACAACTCTATGGGGCTAATTATAAGAATAAGAGGCAATAGTGTTTGGAAGCATCCTCCTCGTGAAGGTTTAAGCTTTGATTGAAACTTGATGATTTTGGGAGAAAATATCAAGTTTAGGGGAGGATTGTTGGGAATTAAAGCTTCCAAGGTATTAATGCTGCTTGAGATGATTAAGGTTGCTCATGTCATTACAACTGCTCAGGTATTAATGAAAAATGCTCTAAGTCATTACTGCTGCTAGTTATGAAGGTTAAAGCTGCTTATGAAAGTTACTACTGCTAGAGTATATTATGTTAGGAATATAAATATTCATATGAAAGACTCGGTCACCCCGAGTATCCATTAGCATTAAGTTAGCTCGTAGTCTTATTAATACTAGTTTAGTTATAGTAATATTAGTTTAGTTATATTAGTATTTGTGGAGTTGGGTCGGGTCTTTACCCGCTGTCAGCTCACTCCACAGCCCACACTGGGCAAATATTGTAAGTAGTATATATACCCTTTCCATGTTATGGAAAGGGTTGGTTGTTTCATTTAATACACACACAACTAGTGTGTTTCTCTCACTAGAAACTTCCCCTCTCTACTATCTATCTCTCACTAACTCTAACCATGAACATCATGTTCTTCCATAACCCAAGACCTCCTGAATCACACATAATCAACATATGTATCGATCCTACAATTGGTACCAGAGACAAGGTTGCTTTATTCGATTGATTTGTGTGGATTCTATGCTTGTTGAAGTTGTTTTTTAATTGTTTGGCTAGCTGTCGGATTTGTGTGGATTCGTGTGCTGTTTTGATGATTTTATTGTGGATTCGTATGTGTTTGTTTAAGCTTTTTTACCATTTATTTTAGATCTGGAAAATATTTTTTCTCTATTATCTTTGGTAATATATCTGGTAATATAGCTGTTTTACCATTTTTTTTCTCTATTATCCAAATGGTCAAAACATATAAAAAGTCCTACACTTTCCTTTTTCAAGTTTCATATATCTGTTCTTTGTGTCCTTTACGGTATCAAGTTCACAGCTTTATGTAACTTATCATGTTTTTGTGACTGTTTTGTTCCATACCGTGAATATTGTGGTCGAAGATTGAAGCTTTTTCTTGGTTGTGGTTGGAAAAGTTATTTCTTGGCTGCGATTTGAGTAAAAAAAATGGGGATGTTCTTGGCTGCGATTTGATGAAAGAGAAAACACAGATCTGACTTTTCTTGGAAAGTGCGCTTTGACTGTTCAACTGCAATTTAACTGGTCAACTGCGATTTGAGGTCTGCGATTTGACCAAGTTTGCGATTTGACAGAAGTTGCGATTTGTCCATTGAACCATTGCGTTTCTCAATCGTTTAAACGTAACATCAAAACAACAAAATACCAACAACTCTTTGAACTTCAAACATCATGAGTCCAAATCGATAACAACACACTGACTCGTTGACCACAATCAAAAATGATGATGAACTGAACTGACCAGTGACCACAATCAAAATACCAACCACTGACTCGTTGACCTCAGTTCCATAACCATCATCAGTCATAATCCAAGCCAACAACAACACACTTAATTTAAATCCCATCCTCTAATCCACGGTTTATTCAAACAAAAACTGAAAACATCAACCAATTCCTAATCTAGACACAACCATCACCTCACCATCACTCCACAATACTCACAAATCATTCTAACCACGTAACTGAAATTAGAAAATCAAATAAATCTCAGAATTATTCGCGCTATTCAATGAAACATCAAACCATTAATGGTCAAGCACACGAATACAAATCATCATCGATCAAATTCTTTTTGAAGCTTAGCTTCAATTAATATACGAACATAAAGATAAGGATAATAACAATTATGTTATTCCCTTTTCTTGGTTCGGTCAACAATTAAAACGAAGACAACAAATCATTAAACCTACCTGAGACCCACCATTGGATCTTGAAGTCATTAACATGCATTCTTGATTCGATTTGAGCTAAAAATGAAAAGATTTAGGGTCGGTAGATGTTCCGTTTGGGTTTGTGATATTCATTTGTGTTGGTCTTCGAGTGATGATAGAGATGAGTTGATATCTAAACAAGTTTGATAGAGAGGAGATGAAGGTCAGGTTCGTGATTTTAGATGATGGGGGCGGATGGATTTTGCGATTAGGGTTTAGCTGATTGTGCTTAGCTGCGTTTGATGAGTAATAAAGAGAATGGGGCGTATTATTTGATAAGAAATGAGGGATTAGGGTTAAGGTTTGATAAGTGTGATTAGTGGTATTATATAGGGCGAGTTTTTAGGGTTTGGTTGCCTTATATGAATGGCCTTCTTATAACCAGATATAGCCTTAGCCGAAAATGGAAGTTGGGCTAGTGTGATATTGGGTTTATTACTTGGGCTTTTGAGCTTCATGAAACTTTGGGCTTTTGAGCTGAAATTTTATTAGCCTTAATTTTAAGTTTGGTGTTCGATTAAACAAACCTTTGGACTATGATTTATGATAGAAGGTAGCTTGGGTTAAGATAATATTATCCGAAGATTTTTGTGGTTGCCTTATTGCTATCTAAATTTTGTTAATCAAAAGGTTGTTTTGACTTTCGGCTAATTATTGGATTAAGGTTGGCTAATTATTGGACTTGGATTTTGGATAAATAAAACTTACGGGGTTTGACTATTTTTTTAGGATAAGTTTGTGCTACGAGATCGGTAGAAATTTGAGAAGCTATGGTCACTCGGTTGGTTTGTTAATTTACGGGTTCGTGTACTTAGTATCTCAAATATCTCGGGGTTGGTTGGATGCACGATATTTGATGATCCTTGTTCGAGCGTATTCCTAGTGATTAGACTTGGATAGTTCAAGAGGCGGATATATACAATAAAGGATGGAAGGTTGGGTATATACCACTACCTATATTTAAAGGAGTTACGTTGTTGTGCTCAATATAGGTTCTTAATCACAAATTTAGTGCAAGTATAAGTCGCGGATTTGTCTTTTATCAAGCTTCATCAAGAGATCGTCGTTTCTCGAGCTTCTAACGGGATTGTAGTACAAGATCTTCTCAAGAGGTGGTCAGACTTAAAGACACGAGGTGGATTGGTTAGAGCAAGTGGTCACAGCATTAGCCGACTGAATACGAGGTTGGTAAGTTAGCCAAAGGGTTTAAAGGTTGAGATGTGAACAACAATTCTCATGGGATATTCGACGCTACAGAACGTCAATGATACTTCACAGTCTAAGCAAAATCTTTCAAGAATCTTCAATGTCATTCATGATTTTTCAAGATGTTTGCTTAAGACAAGAACTTCTCATGTATATGGCCGTACACGTCAATGATGCTTCCGAAAGTTCGAAACCATCATGGGGGAGAAAGTTGTACTTTGATGTTATAAGGTCAACTTCCAGGGGGAAGTAGTTTATACTACTTTGCGTAGTATGGTTTGTGAAGTATTCTACATATGGGAGAAGAATTGTTGCTGATCTCTTGCATGTTTCCCCAAACAGATATTCACCAAAACCAAATTTGTCATGACACATTCAATTTATCATTGTCTCACGGTTTCTTCTTGGTTTTGTAAAATCCCGCGAAAGAATCTATTTCTCGGTTTAAATCATAGATTTGTAAAATCCCGTGATGATGGAACTATCCTGGAGAAAGAAAAGTGCATTTCCAGATCTTAATTGATTTTGGTGCTACGGTTTCAACTTCGAAGAAGGGATAAAGTGTGTACTTATTGGATGATTTTTGATATACTTCATGGCATTTTGGTTATAACAAAGTTTTACGGGGTTATGCGCTTTTGACAATGATCGGGATAAAACAGTTGGCATTTTGGTTATAACAAAGTTTTACGGGGTTATGCGCTTTTGACAATGATCGGGATAAAACCATTATCAAAGTTCAGTTAAAACATCAAAAAGGGTTAGATCTGGGCATTTAAACCACAAGATGTGACTACGGCGTTAATTCACTATTATTTATTTGAGGTTGAAGTGAAATTTCACGGGTGAGTGTACTTAGTATCTGAAGATATCGGGGTTGGTTGGATGAAGATTCTTCGAGATCCTTGTTCGAGCGTTTAACCTTTACAATGACGAAGACTTGGATATCTAGTTATTTTTATGATTCTTCCTCTCTACTACCACAAAATAACTATCACTTTAAGGAGGTACGTTGTAGTGCTCAGTGTCACACGAAGTTGTGGATATCCAAGAGGTGATGTACGTCTTATACTTGATGGTTGGTTGGTTGAAGAGTATCGAGTACTTAGGGATTCGAAGTTGCACGAACTCTCTACACCGCTCTCTGTCACACATTAGTGCAAGTTTAAGTCACAAGTTCGGGTTATTTTTACTTCAGTCTCAAGTTCATCATATTGGGTTTTCTCCATCAGTAGTCACGACAAAGAGCCGACTGAATGATAATGGGGTTGGTAACGAGTTAGCTGAGAGAAGTAGAAAAGAGAGAGATGACGTTTGAACACATCAGTTCAAGCCTCGTTCTTCAACGACAATGACGTCTGTTCACATCAGTTCAGGCCTCGCTCTTCATCGACAAATGGCGTCTGCTGAAAACACTTCAGGCCCCGTTCTTCAAAGAAAAGAATGGCGTACGCTTGAGTGCACTTTATCTTCGGAAGAAGAGAAATCTTCTTGCTTATGACCATTCTCATCAGTAAGCGTTGTCTGCTCTATCAAAAATGGCAACCTCATATGCAATTTTTGAGGGGGAGAAGTGTGAATAAACTAAATGTCAGTCATCAAGTGGATTTACTTATCATTGATTGTATTCTTATTCACTCGTTCAATCAAAAATGGCAGTCATATGCAATTTTTGAGGGGGAGAAGGGTGAATAAACAAAATGTCAGTTATCAAGTGGATCTACTTACCGTTGATGGTATTCTTATTCACTCGTTCAATCAAAAATGGCAGTCATATGCAATTTTTGAGGGGGAGAAGGGTGAATAAACTACATGTTGATTGATGTTTGAGAAATGGCCATACGACTAATCGACATCTTCTCACGGGCTGATATAATCAGTGATAAAGTGCTTCTAGTTAAATGCTTCATGTACACATCATTATGCTTCATGTACACATCATTATGATGATTCCGATTAATCGTAACCATCAGGGGAGAGAAATGTGTACACCAAGGACGCACAACAAGTTCACGTGATCGGGATTAATGTCTTATGATACAAATTAAAGATGATCAGTGTTTCAACTTGTTACTTTGGTGTTATCATTTCATGTGTACGTTACGGGCTGATGGGTTATATGTAAGATTACTGGAATGCATTTGGTGAGATGAAGATGTTGATATTCTGTTCCTCAAATGGACAATCTTGAAGAAGGTCGAGTCTACAGTCTGTTCTACATTTTCCGCTGTGTGTTAGAAGACTAAAGACGGCATGCATTTGGTTATCAAAAGACTTCTTCATATTCTGGGCATTCATCAGAAAGGTTGTCAGTTTGGGGGAGAGCACTAATTAGGGGAGAGTGAAAAGCCAGATTTAATCCCTAATTAGATTTGCGGACATTGTTCTTCAGCAAGCAAAGTGATGGCAGCTGAGTAGAGTCTGAAGCCAGAAACACTCAAAAGCCTTCAGGAAGAGACTGAGGAGTAATGGATTTCCTTCATATATCCTTGTATATATTTTCTTCATATATTCTTGTATATATTTTAAACCAAAAAGAAAATAGAAAAATATAAAACCTAAAAAAACCATAAAAATCAGAAAAATTGAAAATACCAAAAATAGTTTTTTTAAGGCATGTCTTCTGGCATCGATAACATTTACGGTCCTAGAAATGTCATTAAATAATGACACGGGTCTTTAAATGAAGTTCGAACAGAAGTTCAAAAAGTTTTTCAAAACATGCCTATATGGTTTGCTATTACTTCAGATATGCAACCCGTTTTTCATTATGGGGAAAGCACGTCGCCAAAAAGACGGTTGTTCCTCCCACTGGGTGAAGTTCACCCGGGCATGGATTACTTTATATCCATGTTTCTTCGATTTGATGTACGTTTCAGTGCATCATTTCTCGTATAAGAAGAGAAGTCTTCTTTACATCGCAAATACTTTTCCATCTATGATTCTTCAGGAAAGTATTTGTGCTAAACTTGGTGGTACCATGAATTTTTTTGAAATCAATTAGACTTGACGTTTTCCATAAAATTTGCCACTCAATCTATGACAAAAGGTTTAATTTTTCATAAAATTTTAAATTGATAAAGGGTCATAGATTGAGGGGGAGAGTGATTTCAAATTTATTTTAGATCATCAAATGGTATCTTTGTATGTTTCAAGTAATAAATAAACATGTGTTGTTATGTGTCAGTATATGAATCTTTTCATGAGTTTCTCGCTAAACTCCAAATCATTTATAAACTCATCATTTCTGACACTAACATTCTCCCTCGTTGATTGAGGGGGAGCATAGTAATGTTCCATTATCAGTATATATTGAATCAGACCACATTTTCTCCCATAATTTCTAAACTTATTTAAATCAATTGGGATCACAAATCTCAAAAGGTTTGAAATTTTTGATCGGGGGAGAGAATGTGATTTAAATATGAAAACTGATAAAATGTGATCTTTTGAACTCAAGTGTAGGCTCTCTCATATGTGCTAAACTCTTTCGTATATCGATACACATATTGAGGGGGAGCGAATGATTTATGATGGCAATTGTGGAAGAATACCAAAGACCGACCAATCTTATTTTAATGCACTGGAGTTATAAGGATGGTGAGGTTAGGTATTAGTTCCCATGATCCAGCCAGAACCGGAGGGATCTTCCCAGGGACAATCCTATAGTTAGAATAGAAGTCCTTAGGAATGATTAAAAAAGAGAAAAGTGAATAAGGGAAGAGTGCCGACTGAGATGGAGCTAGTACTGGAACAAACCCAACAAGGTACTAGTGGTGAAGTCTCGGTAAGCACTGAAGGGGTTGAAGAATGAAAAAGAAATGTAAAGATATAGGGTGAAAAGAAAGAAGCCCTCCTTACACATTAGGCAGAAACCGGGTCAATACATATGCTGTCAGAATCATGTAGTTGATTGCTGACATTGAAGACAAGTATCATGGACCCAGTGATATGCTGCACAACCCTCCCTAGCCACTCAAGGTCTCTCAAAAGACTCTTGTTTCATTCACACGGAGATTCACTCATTACTATTGACTCTCTCACTCCGAGTTAGTTGATATTGAAAAGGTGGCAGTCTGCTCCAGCCTCCAATTACTAAATCAAAACGCACTATCGAGTCTAGAGCCAAGAGATCATCCATAAATCTCATTAGGACACATTTCCAATATGCTTACTGTTTCATACACCGTGAAAAGTAAGAAAACATATATTAAGAGTCCTACGCATTATCCTTGTGGTATTGCCAGAACATCCGAGTGATATGTAAAATATTCACAATGAAGATGGAAATCCTTCTAGAACCAACATCAAACAAGCTCTTGGTAGGTGACAGGTGAGATCCTTCATAGATCAAACTAGTGACAACTGGAAAACAACGATGGGGCGATTCAATTCTTGAATCAAACTTGTTCCGGTAAATGAATTGACGGATGCTTTTAGAAAACCTTTCGATGTGCTCAACAATTGTTTCCGAGCACATTAACTGCGCATAAATTTTTCAAACAAAAGTATTTGTGATTGAAAATTGATGTTAATCATAAAACTTTCGTCGTATTACAAAACTCTTTATCCAGTAATACGCGACTGTTTTTCAAATCAATTTCTCATTAATCAGTGAATCATGATTCGCTAGTTCACTCACTCCGTGCTTTGTCTACTTTGAGACGCTCCGGTTTGAGAACGGCTAGTACAGCTGCGAAACCCTGTCAAGGAGATTCTTCAGAATTCTACCTGATCACAAGCAGTATTTATACTGATCAACGGGGAACCGTGGTTCTTGCAACCGTATTCAACGAAAGTGAACAAAGAAACTTTCGTTTGTTTATTGCTAACTGTTGTTTGCAGGAATTCCCGACGATTGCAGCTGATGGCTAATGAGATGTCAATTCATAACCTCATGCTCACACTTCACTCACAGTCAAAGAAAGACATGATAGCAGAATGACCTATAACAATGCTTCCGCAACTCTGATGCTAAATATCATGATCCATAAAAGTGTGAGCATGACGGTCCGATGGTCACTACATCACATGGAGGCGATACTACTAAGGATGATTTGGAGATTTACCGTGGCTGATGATCTCAAAGCAAGCTCAGAGATCACACAAGCCAAAGGAACATTAATCATAGGATCATTGCTTGAAGTAGAAAGATTAAAGACCTTGAAGAATCAAAGACTACGAGCTAGGAAATTAAGTTCATTTGAATGCTAGAATTCAAATTGTAATTTCCGGGGTGACCTCCCTTAGGGGGAGATTGTTAGGAATATAAATATTCATATAAAAGACTCGGTCACCCCGAGCATCTATTAGCATTAAGTTAGCTCTTAGGCTTATTAGTATTAGTTTAGTTATAGTAATACTAGTTTAGTTATAGTAGTATTTGTGGAGTTGGGTCGGGTCTTTACCCACTGTCAGCTCACTCCACAGCCCACACTGGGCAAATATTGTAAGTAGTATATATACCCTTTCCATGTTATGGAAAGGGTTGGTTGTTTTATTTAATACACACACACACCTAGTGTGTTTCTCTCACTAGAAACTTCCCCTCTCTACTATCTATCTCTCACTAACTCTAACCATGAACATCATGTTCTTCCATAACCCAAGACCTCCTGAATCACACATAATCAACATATGTATCGATCCTACATATTATAACTGCTGGAAGACTTCAAGGAAAATACTCTAAGTAGTTAATGCTGCTAGAAGAAAACTTAGTGCTGCTAGTACTAAGTTACAACTGCTAAAGACTTAATGCTGCCAGAGTACTGAGTTAGTAATGCTAAGTCTTTATTAGTACTACTGGAGTATTAGAGTCAGTTAGATATGTATAGAATGTTTAGATAAGTATAGATAAGATTCTTTAAAGATATATCGTGTATAGAAAGTAATTTTAAGCCGACTAGGACTCCTTAGTCTGTAAAAGGAGGTCCTAGGGCATTGAGTTAGATACGTATTATTTATAGCTTCAAGGTTGTAAACCCTAATACTAAGAGAGTATTCATATTAATAATATTGAAGCTGTTGGTTTGTTCATTATTGTGTTATTGTTCTTCTTAATACTATTGTTTAGATTCCGCATAAACCTTAGTAAATTCAACACAGTTTCTATACTAGTTGTGTTAGTTTACCTAGCATAACTAAACCTTTACAAGCTAAGGGAATTCAATCAAGTATATAACTGGGATCAACAGTCATTCCTATAGGCCTATAAACTATATTCGCGCTCACTCACAAATGATTAATGGTTCATGATCGAGGGACTTGCTTTTGGCAAGGGCAGTACTTAGCATTATCATCTTAGTCAGGAAAAGCATACGTTTAAACAATTGTGTTCAAGAAAAGTAAGTAGCATGTATCTCCCTCATGGGTTTATAAACAATTTAAAAGTAAAGTTGGGCTATGAATCACACCTAAGCAGCAGAAGAAATAAGATATCACAATACGATCAGATGGAATAGCACGGCAAGTAAACTTCGGCACAACCTAATAAGTAAATAGTATGTTCACAAATAATCCTCAAAGTGATTTATAAAGTAATATTCGTGGAATACTCGTGTTTGAAATGAAAAGGTTTAGTTTCTCAATGGCGATGAAAAGAAGATGAACATTTATGACTCGTGTGGATAGAAAAGTTAAGATAATAATAGTCGGCGAAACACAAACAAACAAGTAGAAAAGGATCAAGAAATAAGAAGAAATAAGAATAAGAAAAGGAAAGAATAATAAAGAACGAGAAGAAAAGATATCAATAGGTCGTTTTGGTGTTTTACCCATAACCTAAATAGTTAGTAAAACGTTTTGATTTAAGAAGAAAGTGTATAAGTTTCAAAAGGTTTTAAAATGTTTACAAGTTATAAAAGGTTTTTATCGAAATTTGGACATGACACGTCCGTTTATAAAACATTTCCAAGTCGTTACGACTCTTGAATAAACCAATTTTAATTGTATTTTACAAGTTTTAATATATAATTTAGTCGTTATCATTCGCGTATATATTAGTTGTCAAGTTTATCGACCATTTTGTGTATGTTCGGGTCCTAATATGTTAAGCTCTTATGAGTCTAACATACTATTCAGTCTCAAGTACAAAACCGTCCATAAGTCTATCGGCTAATATCGTAAATCCAATAACGTCCAAATCTAATAATCTCATCCAAGCAAAGGTTGTTGCAATATCCATATCCAAATCCATATCATATCCCAAGTATACCCGAATAGTTTCCGAAATACCAATTGACAAACAAAATAAGATAAGTTAGTAAGCGGAAGTGAAAATGAAATAAAATTGCCAAAACAAAAAAAGAAAATAATAAACGGCCCAAGTATATTGGGCTTCGGCCCAATACTTACTCACACAGTACATGGGCTCACTTTGGGCTAACGGGCCTAAAGTTACCAATACTAGACTACACATGGGTTTACTAGCCCAATCGGCTAAACCAAACAATCCAAGTCTGAAGCCACTCGGACTCGACACACACTCGACAACAAACCATTTTCATAGTTCGGAACTTCGGATAGACTCAAAACTTATGAGTCGTGACTCCCTTGAGTCGCGGCTCACCCATGTTGACACCAAATCCATCACCCAACTCAAATAATTCAATCCACACTTGGCCGTGACTCCCTTGAGTCATGGCTAGGCTCTATTCGAGCTTCCAAATCCTCGGCTACACAAATCCCAAAACCGAAACCAACAAAGACTCAACCAAACACATAAACCCTTGGCCGTGACTCTCTTGAGTCACGGCTCGGCTTTACACGAGCCATGTGGCTCTCAGCTATCACCATCACCAAACCAAATCCAATCCGAACTCCAAACCAAGCTACAAAATAATACAAATAAGCTTAAACAAAGCAACAAAAATCAAAACAAACAAGAAAACACCCCGAGTCAACTTAACTCGTGAGTTGACTCGGTCGAGTCACACGAGTCGGAGCGAGTCGAACGAGTTAGGGTCAAAAGAGTTTAGATCCACACATTTTTAACTTAAAAACATTAAGTTTAGTTTAGGGTTTTCATTAAAAACGTTTTTATAAATTTTTAATAGTTAGGGTTTTGTTAAAAATGAGAAACAAGAAAGGTGGGTGGCGCGTAGGCTTACCAAACGTGAGGGAATGAGAGGAGAGGGTGGCGGCTAGTGGTGGTGCACGGCGGTGACAAGGTGGTGGAGGCGGTGAGACTTCAAAAACAACCAAACGGGCTTCTCTTGGTCTTCAACGTGTTAGAAATGTTGTGGGGATGAAGAGGTGAGCGGCGGTGTGGTTTTTGGTGGTGGCCGGAATTTTGGCCGGACGGTGGGAGCGGCGCCGAAAAATTATTCCGGTGGAGGTGTGGTATCAAATGAGGAAGAAGGTGAAACCCTAGGGGCTTATATACCCCACGAGGGGCCAAAGGTGGGCAAACCGAAAAAGGAAGGGGCGCGGGGTAAAATTTGGGTGGAGGGGGTGTTTGGTATATTTTGTTATTCTTTTAAAAATAACACCGTGGGACCCATTTGACATAGCAAAAATCCGTTTTAAGACACGAGGTTTTCGCCATTTTGTTCGAAATGATTTTTCTGATAAAATTGAGTATTCACACGCATAGTTTTCTCGGACTTAATTTATATCAATAAATCAAATAGTTTTGAGTATTCTATGTTGTGCTGACCAGATTGGTGAACAACGTTCACTTTTAAATAGAATATCCTCTGTTTCTCAAGTTCAAATAAGTTCAGAAAAAGTTTTAAATGCTAAGGGATGCAAAGGTAAATATTTGGCTAGGAAGATAGGTTTGGAAAATTACCGGGTGTTACAATATCTTCCAAGGATCCTATAATGATATGCAATCTCAGATTTTACTAGAGTAGGATGATCCATGGAATGATGTAAAAATGCATTTTCATTTTCATTAAAAAGTTTAACAAAGTAAATTTGTAAAATGTAAATAGTAGCTAGCTAAGTAATGTTTAATTAAGAAGTAATTAGTTAGTTAATAAGTTACTAAAATTGTTTGATTACTTACGTTGTCATAAGACACCTTTTTATTATTTGTAAAACATACTAATTTTACTTTGACACCTAATGTGACACTTTATTTGTTTTTAACACCTAATGTGGCACTTTTCTTAAAATGACTAAAATACTATTTATGAACAAACAATTTGTACCATATAATGAAATCTATTTATGTTTAAGTAAAGCTTGTACCTATATTTATAAAAAGACTAGACAAAATTTATACTTTGCTAAAATAAAGTTTATTATTGTCGTTAACAAAATATAGCAAAGATCGTAAAATATAAATAACATTTTTTAGACGATATTTGTATTAACAAAAACATGTAAAAGCTTGGACTATCCAAAACCCATGACCCATAACCCATAACCCATGGCCCATGTGCATTACATCATGCATGACATCATTCCCATTACCCAAAGTCAATGGCCCATGACCCAAAGTCCATAACCCATAACCCAAAATATGTATTGCATCATGCATGATATCCATGTTGGGTACCCATGACCCATAGTCCATGACCTATAACCCATAACCCGGAATTGCAAAAATCCGGACTGGACTGACCCAGTTGCCGGATCCATTGGATTGCACTGGCCGGATCCCTCTGGGAAGGGATCCGGCTGATCAGAGACCAAATTTGTCTATAAATAGTGAGTCATTTCTTCATTTCTTCTCACCACTTCACACACATATTCTGTCTATATTACTGTCTCTCTAACCTCATATCTTAGGATCTTCCATGTAGCTTTTTCTTTAGTAATTCTATAGGTTCCTCTTAAAGGCGAGATCATGATGTTTTGCATAGAAGACTCGCAAGCTTGAAGACAAGAGTTGCTAGGTTTCATCATCATCTCAAGACCACTGAAGTGACTCTTGTAGTTGATCCCTCTTTGTATCCCATAGGCGTGTCGTGATAGTTGGTGTAGTTGGGATTGGTTCCTCCATTGTAAAGGAACCAGGTATTTAGCCTTGTACTGGATAAAGTGTAGGCGACGTATGTTTGGTTCTACCTTGTGGAAGAACTAGGTATCTAGCCTTGTACCGGATAAAGTGTAGGTAACGTAGGTTTGGTTCTACCATGTGGAAGAACCCGGTATTTAGCTTTGTACCGAAAAAAGTGTAAGCGATGTTGTGAGGCTTTTCCGCCGGTTAAAGGAGCTTGTGGTGTGTAGTGATTACGAACTTTCGAGTTGGGTACTCGGGGAGTGGAATAGGGCAAGGAAGGTGACCTTGTAGCCGAACCACTATAAATACTCGTGTTGTAGTTATGTCTTTCTTTCGCTATCTCGTATTATAGTTTAGTCATATCTAACTATCAATATCCATACACCAAAATTGTTAGACCCGTTTCCCGGAATACAAATAGGCCCCACCCCAGATGAAGTTGACCCGAACCTGAGTATGTTTGACCAAGGATATGTGGTTGAGTCTTTTAAGTGGATGTCTGATGAGGCCTAGATGCGGCGCATCCAGGAAGTACATGCGACGTATGGTCGAATGGAAAGTAGAACCGGCTTGTTATAGTCCATGCGCCGTATTGTAGAAGGAGATACGGCGTATATAAGATGCGGCGCATCTAAAATATATAGATGCGGCGCATCGACCTTAAATAAGCAGAAATGACAGAAATGCCCTCTCAGCTAGTTTATATGTGTTAGGTTCTAGATATCTCCACATATTTCTTGGGTGTTCCTGTGATGTCGAGATAGAGAGAAGAGAGGGAAGATGATGGAGCATTTGGTGATGAGATGATGATGGTATAGTGGTGATAATTCAAGGGTTAAGCCTATAGCTTGTTTCTTACATAAGGTATGATGTTCATGATGCTTAATTAGTGTTTAATTGATGAATTATGAAATTAGGGTTTGTAAACCCTAACTTGGGATTAAAGGGTAAATGGTGTTTTAAGATAATTAAGAGGTAATGATGATTATGTGATGAGTTTATAATGGGTTTAAGTTAGTAAATGGTGGGATTGATTATCATATAATCAATATATGATTATATGATGATTAGAAGTGTTTAGAGATTAGTTATGGTGGTATTAACCATGATTATAGTTAATGATTATGTATTATATGTTATGTATGATTATGTGTTTTAGGATGCTTATGAGGATGATGATGATGTTGATGATATAGATGTTGATGATATTGATTATGTGCTTAGCGTGGAGCTAAGGTAAGTAACTCTCCCTAAAACATGTGTTATGTATGTATTTATCATGTATGTATTGTGGTTGTATAAGTGGATGAGAATTGGATTAGTATGGTCGTAAGCTAAGGATGGATGGCTAGTGACCTTGGATAGGAGTATGTTAGTTTTCGGCTTTGGACTAGTTAAGGTATGTTGTTAATTATGTTGTGATGAATGAATGTGGTTATGTTATGAAGGGGTGTATGATATGAGTGGTATGTGTTAGTTTAGAGGTTTTTAAGGTGATTAGGATGTTTATGTGAGAATATGTGTATGATGTATGTTTTATGACGGGTTACTTACTAAGCGTAAGCTTATTCTTTTAGTTGTTAATGTTTTTGTAGGCTTAAGCGCGGCAGAATGGAAGGCTTGGATTTGTAGCATAAGGAGTTGGAATGGAATTGGAAGATAGCAAGCATTAAGAGCTAGGTAGAATACCGAGCTCGAATCAAAGTTGTACCCGAGAGTCTATTTTATGAGTCGTATAAAGTGTGTCAAAGTCGGGTAACGGTTTGGGGGTCTAACGAGTCGTCAAGTGTGTTTTAAGTGTTTGTAGTTAATGTCTAAAGGAGCGTTTGGATTTCAACATGTTTGTACCCATTTTGGAGTCAAACGGATCAATTGACGTGTATTATAGTTTAATATGGTTTTGAATGTAAAATGAGTGTTTTGGCATAAGTTATAATGTTGTATTGAGGTTAAAGTGGATTGTGTGGTGTGTTGAGTATATGCAGGTTTTCCTGCTGATGTTCTGTCTTAGTTGGTCGATGCGGCGTATCTAGTATATTAGATGCGACGCATCAGAAGTTAAGGTGATGCGGCGTATCTAGTATATTAGATGCGACGTATCAGGAGTTTAAGGTGATGCGGCGCATCATTTCAGGTTGATGCGGCGCATGGTCTCTCAGCTGTGATACGGCGTATCCCTCAAAAGGATACGGCGTATCCTTGGTCTGAAGGATCGTTTGGTTGTGTTATACAATTGATTATGAAATGTTTTGAAAGGTGTTCGAGTATATGTTCTTGCAAGTATTTTAAAGGGTTAAACGTGATAGATCTTGGATATGTAAATGATGAATTTGTATGAGTCCGGTAAAGTCAAGCGTTTCCGCGTCAAAAGTTTTAAATTTTAGTCAAAACGGGTACGGGGCGTTACAACTTGGTATCAGAGCTTCGGTTTAAGTGAATTAGGTTTTCTTTAGGATTGCCTAGACTTAAACCACTCTTAGAAGCGTTGGACATAAGTGTTGGTTGCACGAAAGTTAATTGCTAAGTGTTGGATGGATTACGTTGATGCTAGTTGAGCCTATTGATGGTAGGTGATGTATGCTTATAATAGTGTTGTTGTGTTTAAGTTACAAGTCCATGAGGACTTGAGATACTTAGATGATTAGTTAGTCGTGCACCTTGGTTGGTGACGGGGATCGTATTGCGATATGTGAATGTATGATAGAACTATAGTGATGAATTGTGAGTAGCAATGCTAAGTGGTATTAGAGACGGGCTAGTAAGTAAATTAAAGAGTTATGATATGATTGCTTATATGATGTTAGATGTTGTCGTTTATGCGATGTTAAGTCTATGGTAAGTCATTATAGGTCTAAGTTTTATGTGGTGTGCTTGAGTGCACGATGGCTTAGAAGTGTGAGTTGAGATGCATTAGAATGCATGTTATGTGTTGACCTAGTAGTGGTCGATAAAAATTAAAAAGAACACATCGATATGTGAAATAAGTTAAGAAGCAGGGTAAGTACTTGGAAAACATAAATGTTTTGAAAGTGTAATATAAAGTAAGAAATGAATAACGAAGTATGTTAGTAATCTGATGATTGGAAATACATAAATGAATACATGCTTGGGGTATGAGTTTTTATATGCTAAACCAAATGAGAAAGTAAGGGTGTATGAATAAGATGTGGTGAGGTCATGAATCATATAAAATATGATAACTAAAACATATTAATACCAAATGGATAGAAATGATGAATGAGATATAGATTTCGCCAGAAGTCAAAAGTAACTTGAAGTATGCTAGAAAAAATTGTAAAACATGAATATAATCATGTCAATATATCTGTATTGAAATGTGTATGATGAGACTTATGTGAGTGCGATAGAATAAACCTATGTAAGGTTTATATGCGTAGAAGTTGAATAGACTAAAATGAAGTAATGGTAAAGGTTGAGAATGTAGTCAACACGGGGTTGACGGGTAATAGTAAAAGTGCATTGTAAGAACACATAGAATGTGTAAAATATAATGGACAAATATTATATAGAACTTGTCTAAAATAAGGATGACACGTAATGAGTTGTTGACGAACGTAAGAATGAGTTTATAGTTGGGTTGTAGATGTGTAAGTAAGTGAATCAACGTAAGGGTAAACAACACAAGGTTGTGTATGATAAAAGAATAGCCATAGCAAGACAAGAAGAGAGATGCTAACTGGTATTAGGGATGGAATCAATAAGTAACTTAAGGTGTTAACTCATAAATAATGGATTGTGATGACGAGAAGTGTACTTAATCATAATGTGTAATGATAAGATGAAATTGACACGCTGATTGTTAGGGGTTGTTGACATAAGAAAAACGAATAAGATTTAGTAACAACGCTTTAAGTATGGATCGTGATGATATTGGGTGTACTAACGTATAGTGTGAAGAGACAAGACGAAACTAACGAGTTAATATTAAGGTGTTTGATAACTTGAGGGTTAAAGAATGAGGATAGAAAGAGATGGCATGAATTGTGACCCACATAGGGTCTCATTAAATTTAGGGATTAAGGACTAAAGTTAAATTGGTATAGAGACGGGTTAACGGTAGGGTAAAGTACTTAAGAGTTAAGCGTGAAGGTGAAGTTGCGATTAAACGGGGATATATATATAACGGACGGAAATTAAATGAAAAAGTTTGAGTGTCAGAAATTAAATGCGATAAGCTAAGAATGTACATGGTATACTTAACATGACGTAAAATTTGTAGGATCGAAGTAAGGTGTGTTGGTAAGATAATGACAAGATAAAAAGAATACGTTTTAACGCTAATGATCGAATAGGACGAGTCAAGTGTGCAAACAATAACATAATAATACATTGTGCGATAACGTAACGAACTTACGTAAATAGAATGCGTGAAAAGAAAAGTAACACTAATGAAGGTGTTAACGTTATTAATCCCTGAAGGGCATATATGTAAATGGCGAGAAAGAATAATATCGCTTAAATACATAAATAAATTAAGAAATGAGATAAGGTATGAGGATAAGAATGCAACGAGCTAAGAATGTAAGAAAGAATGAAATAGAGCGAAATTTCTTAAGTACTAATAGCCATAATGAGATGGGCGTGTATGAGGTTAAGGTATTGCCATGAAATAATTATATTACGGCTAAGGCGATTAGCTGTAATCACTATAATGAACGCATGAGTTACAGTTGGTAAAATGTGAGAAGTCTAGATGTAAATCAGTCGAGTGGACTAAATTGTAAAGTAAGAATGTGAAAATGATTAATGAAGGCTAAGAATGCAAGAGGTAAAGTAAAGATGTGAAAATAACTAAAGCGAATTAAGAATGTAAGGAGTGTGTAAGAGATAAAGGCGTTGTTCTAGAATTTTCATATTACTGCTAAGGCGATTAGCGGTAATTACTATAATAATCGAATGTAATAATGTGTGTGTGGTGCTTATGACTTGGATTCGTTGTTAAGGTGATAAAGTGTGAATGTAATGATCCTTCGGGATGAATGTTAAATGTGGTATCCCTCGGGATGACCAAGTAAAGGAATGTTAAGAAATCCTTCGGGATGAATGTTAATGATCCTTCGGGATGAAAAGTGTTGCCTTCACCGGCAAGGGGTTGCCTACGTCCATGGCATATAAAAGTATCCCCATGATGAATGTGATAATGTGAAGGATCCAAGTCTAAGAAGAATAAAAATAATGTAATAAAAACAATGAGAAAATAATGAAAGTTAAATTGGGAATTAGGAGTAGTGGTGTTATGTCGGGAGTACATAACCACTAATTTATATTTCTTGATTTACATCGATTGGGACGCCTCTTCATGTAAATGAAGAATTATAAACGAGTGGGCTTATGTGTTGCCGACACGGCACGAGTAGGGTTAGAGAAGTAGAAGGCGGGAGTTTAGAGTTAGCTGGGAATTATAAGGACTAAGAATAGGAGGATTAAATTTAGATTGTGTCTTGTAGTGAATTCTTGTGAGGAATCTAGGTTTTGAGTCTTAAGTTAACTGGCGGAATAAAGGAATCGTAATGATGTTTCAAAATGTTGTATACGTAATTATGTTGTGGTGCAAAAATGTGAGTATGGAAATAGGTTGTGATGATGTCTAGTGTAATGAGGTGATAATGTTAAAGTATGGCGCTACAAAGCTAATCCCTATAATATATCTATAAGCCTTAGAAGGCAATAAAAATGACATGAATGAATAAGCAGGCTTATGTGTAGCCGATATGACGTGAGCATGGAAAATGAATGGAGAAAATGAAAAGTAAAACGTGTTAGACGTTATAAGAAAAGAAAGATATGAATAAAATTTATGACGACATTAAGGTCTTATGCGGAGCCTTAAGATAGATGCTTGGAATGAGTTGTGTGTTGAATTGATAAGAAATTGGGTAAATTTTCTTAGGATTTGATAAGATAGATTGCTTAGGTGATATGTAAGAAAGAATTTTGTAAGGTGCCGTTTGTATGGTACCTTGTATATTTTAAGTCAAGCTGCCGGTTTTGATTTGATATATGTTGGTAATATGTGGAATGAGAGATTGGCCGGATTATGATGTTATATTATGTTTAGTGTATTGATGATGGCGTGTTATAGTAATGAAGTTTGACTTATCTAGAGTCGAGTATATAGATGTTCCCGGATGACAAGTAGTCATTATGGGAAATCTTAGAAAAGTTGCATTGATAAGTATTGATTATAGTAGATTACGTGTTGAGATTATGGTATAGAAGTCTAGAGTTGCAAGATCATTGAGATCGTTGCACTAAATGAACTAAGAGTTAAGGGGCTAAGAATGAGAGGAGTTATGAGATTAAGTGTGGTTAGAAATAGAACGACAGATTTCGGGGACGAAATCTAAATAAGGGGGGTAGAATTGTTAGACCCGTTTCCCGGAATACAAATAGGCCCCACCCCAGATGAAGTTGACCCGAACCTGAGTATGTTTGACCAAGGATATGTGGCTGATTCTTTTAAGTGGATGTCTGATGAGGCCTAGATGCGGCGCATCCAGGAAGTACATGCGACGTATGGTCGAATGGAAAGTAGAACCGGCTTGTTATAGTCCATGCGCCGTATTGTAGAAGGAGATACGGCGTATATAAGATGCGGCGCATCTAAAATATATAGATGCGGCGCATCGACCTTAAATAAGCAGAAATGACAGAAATGCCCTCTCAGCTAGTTTATATGTGTTAGGTTCTAGATATCTCCACATATTTCTTGGGTGTTCCTGTGATGTCGAGATAGAGAGAAGAGAGGGAAGATGATGGAGCATTTGGTGATGAGATGATGATGGTATAGTGGTGATAATTCAAGGGTTAAGCCTATAGCTTGTTTCTTACATAAGGTATGATGTTCATGATGCTTAATTAGTGTTTAATTGATGAATTATGAAATTAGGGTTTGTAAACCCTAACTTGGGATTAAAGGGTAAATGGTGTTTTAAGATAACTAAGAGGTAATGATGATTATGTGATGAGTTTATAATGGGTTTAAGTTAGTAAATGGTGGGATTGATTATCATATAATCAATATATGATTATATGATGATTAGAAGTGTTTAGAGATTAGTTATGGTGGTATTAACCATGATTATAGTTAATGATTATGTATTATATGTTATGTATGATTATGTGTTTTAGGATGCTTATGAGGATGATGATGATGTTGATGATATAGATGTTGATGATATTGATTATGTGCTTAGCGTGGAGCTAAGGTAAGTAACTCTCCCTAAAACATGTGTTATGTATGTATTTATCATGTATGTATTGTGGTTGTATAAGTGGATGAGAATTGGATTAGTATGGTCGTAAGCTAAGGATGGATGGCTAGTGACCTTGGATAGGAGTATGTTAGTTGTCGGCTTTGGACTAGTTAAGGTATGTTGTTAATTATGTTGTGATGAATGAATGTGGTTATGTTATGAAGGGGTGTATGATATGAGTGGTATGTGTTAGTTTAGAGGTTTTTAAGGTGATTAGGATGTTTATGTGAGAATATGTGTATGATGTATGTTTTATGACGGGTTACTTACTAAGCGTAAGCTTATTCTTTTAGTTGTTAATGTTTTTGTAGGCTTAAGCGCGGCAGAATGGAAGGCTTGGATTTGTAGCATAAGGAGTTGGAATGGAATTGGAAGATAGCAAGCATTAGGAGCTAGGTAGAATACCGAGCTCGAATCAAAGTTGTACCCCGAGAGTCTATTTTATGAGTCGTATAAAGTGTGTCAAAGTCGGGTAACGGTTTGGGGGTCTAACGAGTCGTCAAGTGTGTTTTAAGTGTTTGTAGTTAATGTCTAAAGGAGCGTTTGGATTTCAACATGTTTGTACCCATTTTGGAATCAAACGGGTCAATTGCCGTGTATTATAGTTTAATATGGTTTTGAATGTAAAATGAGTGTTTTGGCATAAGTTATAATGTTGTATTGAGGTTAAAGTGGATTGTGTGGTGTGTTGAGTATATGCAGGTTTTCCTGCTGATGTTCTGTCTTAGTTGGTCGATGCGGCGTATCTAGTATATTAGATGCGACGCATCAGAAGTTAAGGTGATGCGGCGTATCTAGTATATTAGATGCGACGTATCAGGAGTTTAAGGTGATGCGGCGCATCATTTCAGGTTGATGCGGCGCATGGTCTCTCAGCTGTGATACGGCGTATCCCTCAAAAGGATACGGCGTATCCTTGGTCTGAAGGATCGTTTGGTTGTGTTATACAATTGATTATGAAATGTTTTGAAAGGTGTTCGAGTATATGTTCTTGCAAGTATTTTAAAGGGTTAAACGTGATAGATCTTGGATATGTAAATGATGAATTTGTATGAGTCCGGTAAAGTCAAGCGTTTCCGCGTCAAAAGTTTTAAATTTTAGTCAAAACGGGTACGGGGCGTTACAAAAATAGATTGACATAAGTCGATCTAAAAGTTTTTAAAAGGAAGTTCTAATCGGTAAAACTATTCAACCCCCCTTCTAGTTTTCTACAGTACTGACTACTTTGCTACCACCAGAGCATCAACCACAAGTTTGAAGACCAAGGAAAGAGAAGAGGAGGTCTAAGACAAAGAGAGATGTGGTCAAGGTTGTCAAGAGTGGAAAGCTGACAAGGGAACACAAGACTGTGGCATGTGACACATGTGGGACAAAAGGACACAACAAAAGGAGTTGCACTGGTCCAAGGAAATCACAGTCTCAAACTGGTACTAAGAAGAGGAAAACAAGAACTTCTGGTGAAGATGATATCTCTGGAGCACCATCAACTGCTCCTAATCAAAAAGGTATTTTTTTGGAATTTTTGTTGGACTTTGAGTATATGTTTGATTGGTCACTGTGACTTATGTTTTTTTTATGGTATTTCTGTTTGAATGGTCACTTTGACTTATCTTTTTTTTTTTTTTTTTTTTTTTTTTTTTCTTTTTCTTGACTTTGAAATATCAGGAAAAACATCAACTACTGCTACTGATACAGGACACACCTCAAGAACAACATAAAGTGCTGCTACTTACAAAGGAACACCACCAACTGTTGCTGATAAAGGGAAGGGAATTGCAGTGGATGATGGGTCAAAAAAGAAGAAATGTCCACCAAGGAAGAAAGTTATCAAGATTGGTTAATGTATTTCTGTGAAGCTTAGGTTTATGTTAGTTGACTGATGTCTGTGAAGCTTAGGATTAAGACTATTTGGTTCATGTCATTGTTGACAACTTGGTGCATGTCTCTTGACAATATTTGGATTATGTTTGATGTCTAGTTAAGTTATTTTGGATGTTGATGGCATATATGCCTTTAAAACTTGACTTATTAATGATATTCAGGCAGTTTATGGTAATGGGGCAGATTTATTTTTTTGGTTTATGGTAATGGGTCAGTTTGGCTGAGTATATTGTAATGGGTCACTTTGACTTCACAAACATAACCAAATTGAGCTATTGACTTGAGTATAACACAAATTTTATGGTTAATGGTAATGGGTCAGTTTGACTTGTGTATATCACTTGGGTCACTTTGACTTCACATTGTTAAAAGCTTTATATCCATTGTTAACCACTTGAGCTATTGAACACAAAAAGACCAACAGTATTTAAGTACATTGAACAAAAAAAGAAACCAACAACTAACTTAAATTCATTCATACATCATAACAAAAGAGGCACAAAGATCATTACAACCCACTGACTTCATTACAACACCTAAACCTATCCATCTTCTAGAACTTCATTACAACACCTAAACCTATCCATCTTCTAGAACATAACATTCAAACACAAAAGATAATCCACCGACTTGATTACAATACCTTGAATACAACAAACATAAAATTAAAAAAATAATAATAAATAAATAAATAAACACGAAGAAACATAAAGATACTTCTTGATCCTTGCTTTACCTTCCACCACCTCTTGCAATTGTGCTCTCTGATTGTTCAGTGATCTCAACAATCCGGGTATGATTAAAGTAGATCGAGGACACATTGGGGGGGTCAACCCAATCAATGAATCCGCAACATACCCAAAACCTCCGTCCTGGGTTTGTGTTAGTCCATGATGTTCTCACCACTGCTTGCGCACCATAGTGACATCTCACCATTTTTGTTTTTTGATTTAATTGGTAGGTTTTGATTTGGGGTTTTAATGAAAAAGAGAAAGAAAATTAACTTAGGGTTAGAAAAATAATGAAAAGTACAAAGGGGTATATGGGTATTTATTCTAGGTATGCAGAGATGACAAAAAAGAAATAAGCGGGAAAGTAGTGAGGTTTGAAAAATACTGAAATACCCTCGGTGGATGGGTGACTAAAGCCAATTAGTGTAGTCCGTTTGAGTGAGGACTAACGCTACATAACGTTTGCCACTTAATGTTGGACGGAACTTTTTTGGTCAAATGACGAAACTTGTGGGTCAACATAAACCACAATAACGATCGGTGTAATTTACTCAAATCAATAGTTGAGTTTATCAAATTAACGTGGATATGTACCAATTTAAAATCCAGGAGAGTAATTGCTAATCCACGATTTAAATAAAAAAGATAGAAGATAACGTGTACCGACGTAAAAGAAGATACCCACTACCATTCGCTAGGAATAATAATTGAATACGTACGTTTACGATTCTGACTTTATTATAAAATCCATCGTCGCAGTTATATCTGCTTTCAAAACACGCAGTTATATTTGCTTTTTGAAAAATTATTAAGTAAAATGGCAAGTGTTGGAGGAGTTAGCGAGCCCAAAGGAGTTGAAAACAGCCTTGAGATCGACAGCCTTGCTCAATTTGCTGTCGATGAGCATAACAAGAAACAGGTTGTTTACCATTTTTTTGTTTGAGTTTTTGTTAGTGATTTGTATATATATTTTTCTTTCTGAGGATCGGAATTTTGTGTTGTTTTATGTTTAAACCATTTAATTTTAGATTTTATGTTGTCTTTTACTTGTAGCTTTGTTTGCCAAATAAAGGGTAGTTTTAAAGTGTGGATATTCTGAATAGGGCATGTGGGTTGGTTATCATTTATCAACGTTTTGCTCGAAAAGTTTTAACTTGATTTTGAAGTTATTGGGTTAGGCTTTGGGTGTTACAAACTAGAAGATCACAATTTTTTGTGGGTAAAGGTTACTCTGTTAAAGTATATTAATCACAGAAAATTTAAGTACAATGGAATGTGGCTGAAATATCACATTAACCTCAAGCAACGCTTGAACGACCACTAACTCGTTTATGACATGCCACAAACGTAACAAAGATGACAATTCTCAATGATTTGCAAAAAAACAATAGTCAGTTTATCTTTGAAAATTTAGAAAAATGTTTTGTATACAAATTAGGGCTTTTTGAATCTAGAGTGAAACATGCATCAACAACTTTTGTCCTGTTTGTGAAACCCGGATAGTATTGTTGTATAACTTTTAGATAGATATAATATTGGTAAACATAAATTTAATTAGCAAAAAGGCTAGGGAAGAGTCAAGAAACGGCCTGGGGAATACCGTGTACATCAGAGCAAATTGGCTTGACTTCCCTCAGGTTGACTGAATTGGGATCTTCTCCGCTCTTCGTATACCCGTTTATTAATTTAACGATATTTTTAAAACAAGGGTCTTTACTTACAAAATGACTCAAATGGGAAACATCCAGCTTTTAATAACTATGTACACATAAGTATAATGACTAAAAGTCTAAAATGGGACAAATAAAAAAGTAAATTGTTCTTTTTCTAATCCAGATTAAACATATAGTTTTGTATTAAATTCATAGTTTGTGTTCGCCATGCTTATATTAAGAAAGGGTCTCCCATGAAAAACTTCATGGGAGTTTTTAGTTTGGGTTTCCTGGGTATATGGTAAAATTTGTTATTAATCATTAAAGGCATGTACATTATAGCATTTCTTAGATAACTGAAGAAGGATATTTGGACTCATTGTTTCCACTCTCACTGTCCATGTCCACCTACAAGACAAGTATGGAAAGAAGTCACTGGGATGAACTCACACATGAATCGTGCGTGTTCGATAAAGGGTGTGTCTTTAGTTTAAAATTATGGTGCTTTACAAGTATTTTACAGGTATAATAGCTCACAAGTAGCTTGATACAGATAAACAAAATCTACATCGTTTTCTTGATCTACAGATATTGAAAATAGGTCTTTAAAATTTTCCATAACCGATTGTGCTCATTCTTTTAACATTCGGGAGTTAGACCAATCCAACGTTTACTGACCTTTTTTGGGTGCAGAATTCACTTTTGGAGTTCAAGAGGGTAATAAGCAGAAAGGAACAAGTGGTAGCAGGGACTCTGCACTTTATCACACTGGAAGCACATCATGGGGGTGAGAAGAAAACCTATGAAGCTAAGGTGTGGGTTAAGCCATGGATGAACTTTAAGGAACTACAAGCTTTTGAGCTTGTTGATGCTGCAGTTTCAGCTTAACTTTCCTCTGGTAAATTTCATACAACGATCTAAAAACCTTAGCGATGCAGTCGACTGACCTCTTAAACTTTGTTTCTTAAAAGCTTTAATACTCGCAGCTAAAATTGTTGAAAACCTTAATTCAATTATTAGTTGCCTGTTGTACAACGGGCCAAAATGGGTTTGGCTTGAAATGAGTCAGTTTCTAGTGAAGGGTTGAAATAGCAGGCTCAGGCTTGAGCTGCTCTGTGAGGACTGTTTTGTCCATTTTTTTGTTTATAACCAATTAATCCATTACAATATCAATATTTTAGCTATAATAATCCAAATATGTGAATAGAACGATTTATGAGGCGGTGTGTAATTATAAATTATACACCTCGAACAACTTTTGACCCATCTAATATCTCACCCTTTATACTGATTTGAGATAAAGCACAACCAAATTAAGTTCCTTTTATGAGGGAGTTTTTGGAAAAAAAAATTTCTTAAAAACAATGTTATATGCTTGTCTACTGTTATATGAAGCAATGTATGACTTTACACATGGTTTTAGTAAAAGGTTCGACTATTTCTCAATAACACACCATTTCTGTAGAGATAATTAAAACTAATAGTATGTGTTAATACCGTCTGTTTGTTTCAAGGATAATGAAAAAATAAATTATTTGAATTTATAAAAACACCTACAAGCTCCTTGTAGAAATTGCTCTAATTAATGTATCTTTCACCAAATGCAGGTGAGAGTGCTGATGGGTTTGAAGCTTGAATTTATGCATCTTTTTATTTAAGTGAGTTCTAAGTGTTTCTATGAATATTGTGCAACTTCGTATTAGGTTCCTAAAAAGCCGGGAACGAGGCTGTAAGACGTTCTGTTATCTAATATATAATGTGTGTTTTAAAAATATAAACTAGTCATGTTTAAGGTGAAATGTTGCTTGTTTATGTTGATATATGTTTGCAGATATTACTTATTGTTTAGTTGTGTAAAGCAGGTGAAATTTTAAGAATTTAGTTTTAAAAAGGTTAATATTGCCATAGGAAGTGGGTTCACCTGAGTTGGGCATGCGTATGTATATACTTAAATGTTTGCAGTTTCTAAGGTAGTCATTACTCTCGGGGACATTGTTTACGACATACTCTATATCCCTTCTTGATCCACTTGTTCCTCGTATAGACATCTGTGGTTTCAACTTTCAGTTTAGGTTCATGATTTTGATGTTTTGTGGTTAACCTTAATATGTCAGACTGTTTTGATTATGTTATTATTATCATTATTATTATTTTATTTTTTTATTTCATTCACATCTTTTCTCAAGATTACATATTGGTTTTTGAAAGTAAGTGTATCATTTTCAAGTTTCTTCTTACTATCACTGTTCGATATGTTAATCACATTGGAAACAAACAAACATACATAAGTCATCAACATACTTTGTTTTCAACTCATCATAGTACGAGGAATCATAAATTACCTCACTATTTTCGATGGCCTTGACACAAGTTTCTTAGCCACTTTCATCTCCAATATCCACTTTAAATGAAGTGTTTAACAAGACAGATCCACGAAGATTTTGCGTCTCACATAGAGATACAGCTCTGCCTAATTTTAACGTGATGAAGGTTTCTCACAAGACCACTCGACAGTACATAGAGATATCTTTCAATGGTAGACTTGTAAGACCCTAAAGTGATAATTTTCTCAAGACTTACATTTGACTCTAAGCTATTGATCCAGTTACTATGAGGCAACTCAGTTAAAAGGAATTAGGTAAGTTGTAATTTTCTAGGATTTAACGTAACTTAAATCTTAAAAGGAATTGATATGTGACACAAATAATATAGTTTTTGGAATTAGAATTATGTTGAGTTAGGCTTTTTAAGTTTTTTTTATAAAAAAAAAAAAAAAAAAAAAAAGGTTAGTTTGGGATTCTGGATTGAAACCTTTGCAAATATCATATATGATTTTACTTTAAGGATAACCTAATGAAATTCATTACATTTCTAGTATTATATATATAGAAATACGTTCTGCAACTAAAGTAGCATTATTCTGGGTATGCCATAATGAATAGATATGATTTACATTGCATCCTTATTGGGACACTTTGATGACACTAGAAGATTAGTTTTGAAGGTTTTGTTAAATAAATCATCAATAGCTTTTAAAACTTACAATTTAATGAATTTTCTTTGTCGTCAATTAAAAAAAAAAGGTTTTTAAAACATCACACTTAGCAGTTATCCTTGTTCAATATTCCCATTCGATTATACGAAGATAGCGAGCTTTACTCCCATTTTACACTTGGTTGACACCTTCATGGCTTCATGAGTGCACAAAACTTGAAATCTTTATACATGCTGTAAGAGAAAGACTGCTTGCGATTTCATCAAAACAAATTCTAGATATTTCTGTAAATAGTATCACCAACTTTAAATGTGTGATCGAAATAAAGTTAAAAAATGTGTTCCACGTATAGGTTGAGGAGATGTTTAAATACACAATGTAAGTGTTGTATCATGTGTCTTATTTGTTATGCTGGTTATTAATTTGCTATGTACAGTTAGAGGTTAAGAGACAAAGAGGTGAAAGATTAAAATTAGAAGGATTGTTCGTTTCTTAATAAAAGTTACCAAACACCAAATCTTCTTTATTTAGGCCTATGGAACCAGCTACCGGTTACTTATCATGCTTTTATTTGGGGCCAATGTTCCTTAAAGCTCAATCGTTTTTCATGCTGTTATTTGGTGACAAAATGAATTTAAGACAATGTTACCTAAATATCATTTACTTGAACGTACCTTATGATTGTTCCACAACAATTATAATAGTGCTGATATTAATTATCGGATCACGGGTAGATATTCTACACCCTCTTTTTCTTCCTCTCTCCATGCTCTATATCCACAAGAATTATGTGAGGCACTCTACTAGATTATTAGATTAGGTAGGGAAAAAAAAAAAAAAAAATATATATATATATATATATATATATATATATATATATATATATATATATATATATATATAGTGGGACTTTCTTGCGAGAACCATTTTATCTGCGAGAACTGAGAGAACCACCAAAAACATACATGCACGCCTTCAATAATTGTATTTTTGCACATATGTTCTAAAAACAACATATATGTTTTTAAAAAAAACATAGTTGTTCTAAAGAATTTGATAAGAAATTGGAAATACAACATTTTTCTTTGAAGGTGTGCATGTATGTTCTTATAAGGCGTGCAACGACAATATTGCGGCCTTGTGTAAGGTTTTTGTGAAAAAAGAGGATGAGTTCATGATGATATTGAAGAACATAGGTGGATACTTACGATTATTGATGATTTGCAAGTATTTTTATTTTATTTTAAAAGGCGTGCATGTATGTTTTTTGTGGTTCTCTCAGTTCTCGCAGATAAAATGGTTCTCGTAAGAAAGTCCCTATATATATATATATATATATATATATATATATATATATATATATATATATATATATATATATATATATATATATATATATATATATATAGGGGGACTTTCTTACGAGAACCATTTTATCTGCGAGAACTGAGAGAACCACAAAAAACATACATGCACGCCTTTTAAAATAAAATAAAAATACATGCAAATCATCAATAATCGTAAGTATCCACCTATGTTCTTCAATATCATCATGAACTCATCATCTTTTTTCACAAAAACCTTACACAAGGCCGCAATATTGTCGTTGCACGCCTTATAAGAACATACATGCACACCTTCAAAGAAAAATGTTGTATTTCCAATTTCTTATCAAATTCTTTAGAACAACTATGTTTTTTTAAAAACATATATGTTGTTTTTAGAACATATGTGCAAAAATACAATTATTGAAGGCGTGCATGTATGTTTTTGGTGGTTCTCTCAGTTCTCGCAGATAAAATGGTTCTCGCAAGAAAGTCTCACTACACATATATATATATATATATATATATATATATATATATATATATATATATATATATATATATATATATACACACTTACAAGTATTATTTAGTGACTATTACAGCAAAAAAAAAATAATAATAATAAAAATAAAAAAATAATAATAATAATAATAACCTTGTGAAATCACATTGCTAAGAAGAATATGATCTCAGATTTAAAAAATCTAAGTTAATATGTTATTCAATTTAAAAACTGTACAATTTTCAATCAGGCGTGAATCTTAATTTTAAAACGTTTTTCACATGTAATTTCAGAAACGATTTTGACAAACTAGAAAATTGAAAAGACGCGTTCATATAAATATCTAATGTGAATCCCGCCGCAACGCACAAGTAAAAGATACTCGTTGTACTTGTTTACCATGCATGTTGAACGACAAACAAACGGAAGACGTTATGGCTGAAAATTATATCATTATCTTTTACAATGTTAGGTTTGATTATGATGAGTATAGTTTTAGTTATACAATGTATGCTAGCCAAATTTCAATAAGACAAAGGGAATGTCATTTTCGAGTGGCATAAATGAAGTATGGGTGAGCAAGTACATTAATGCAAGGTGTAAGCAGAAAGGTTGTGATCTCTGTGCTACACGTTGTTATCACTAATAGAATAACAGATGAACAAATAGTAGTATGATTCATTTCCAGCTAAACATGGTCCCGGCCTACTGTCTCTGAGCTATATTAAAATGAATCAAGCTCATATGGTTAAACTGACCTTCATATCTGTTAACTACTTTGATCATAATGGCTAACTTTTGGCTTGAAGGATACTGGACAGTTTAACAATATTTTGTCAATATATAATAGCATGCAGATGATCCCAACAATTATAGAACATCATCAGCAACAATTATAGAACAATATTTAATAAATAATAACATTAATAAAAAGCCAACAGCGCACCAGTATTATGATGCTTCAGATTCAACTTTGAAGCAAAGATATATTGGAATACTAGAGCAACGATCGATTTCCTGTCCTTCTAATTTAGTACGTACAATCGGCACTCCGTAAAGTTGCTAGAGTAAACAAGCTGTGTGCTTCAAGATTATATGAAGTTTGTCTCGAGTAAGCAATCATGCATATATATAGCAACAACCGTTGTTTGCAATTCAGTATCCAAAAGATCAACCGAGGCAGCGTACAAGGAGACATGGGTGATAGGTGGTTTTGACCCACATTCAGTTACCCATGCACACATGTTTATTTACTTAATTGGTCCGTCCGTGCATATAAGTATGGACGGACCCACATTCTTAAGTTGCTTCATGCATTAGTACGTAGGTTGTATCAGATCTTTGCGCGCGTACCTCCAAAATACAAGTTGGCAACCCCGTATATATATTACCAATAATTAATATGACCAATTATTTACTTTAACTATTACCTAATATTTTTACTATATATACTAAAGCTCATTTCTATAAGCAAAGCAAAAGCACCTTTTGTGTGGTTGTTCATGTAAAAAGTAAAGAAAAAGTTATGTTTAATGTTTGAACAAGAATGGAAAATAGAATGAAAAACTAGTTTAGTACCGATTTCTGTTGAAGACCAATTTAAGACTAGTTCCGGTTTCACGTACACTACTAGAATAGGGAGAACTGGCTACGGCAAAAATCCCGAAGACAAATTGTCGTCGGTATTTATCACTAAACGAAAAAAAAATCGCTTGACCGAGCCAATTCTGCGTTGAATTTTCTGGATGTTAAAATCCCGACGATATGTCGTCGGAAACATATTGATCAAATTTGACTTCTCCAATAATAGTGAAAAATTGGGCGGGAGTTTGCCCCGCCAAGATGTTACCGACGACATGTCGTCGGTAACATATAAACTAAAAAAATTATTGTAATTAACTTTTGATTAGCGTTTGATTAGCATTTATTTTTGTCATTAGTGTTATTATTGTACACTTTAACATTTTTGCGACTTGAACATTGCGGATATAGTAACTTTTGTGGTATTGACAGCTTGATCCGTAGATTATAACACCCGTTTTGTATAATTTGAAACGTTTTAATGTATTTGAGGGTGTTTGGCGATTATATATAAGTGTTTTAGCCGTTATAACTTGTTTTGGGATATTGCCATGTTGGTATTTGTGGTGTACAGGTTTGGGTTGTGTAGATTTTTTCCGGAAAAATTTTCGGAAAAAATCTGGAAAACTGCTGCTGTGCAGGCTGTTGTGCAGCAGCAGCACTTATAAGTACCGACGACATGTCGTCGGTACTTATAAGTTTCTATTTAATTAATGTGTTTTAGTACCGGCGACATGTCGTCGGTACAATAAATTTATATTTAATTAATATATTTTATTACCGACGACATGTCGTCGGTATAAATTGAAGGCCATTTGACTTCGTTGACCGGTTTGTTAATTAAGCAATTAATTAACTTTATTGTACCGACGACATGTCGTCGGAACAATATTTGTCGAATGACCAATTTCTTTGACTGAAAATGGTTGTGGGTCCCACACGAGCGTCGGCAAATGTCGTCGGGACAGTAAGTCCCAACGGGGCATTCTCGACTATCAACGGCCGACGTCATGTCGTCGGCATCCACTACGTGCCGACGTCATGTCGCCGGCACGATGTTTTTTTGGTCGTCGACAAAACTGCTGATTGTACTAGTGGTACATGTCTCTTTCACAAGTTTTTAACTAATCTTAGACAGGTTTTAGGGCAAGTAACTTAACAATTTTGAATTCATAATCAAGTGCCTAAAAATATCACGAACAATTAATTAATCAATGCATTAAAAAGTAATAAAATAATATGTATTGTAACACCGCGAAATCGGATCAGCGGAAGCATACGGGTCGTGAGGTGCTATTGATTAGTTATCACAACACAAGGTACAAAGAACGGTTTTACTTAAACCATTTTAGGAGAAATTTCATAATATAAAACATTCAATATACATTATTCAAAAATAGTGCGAAAAATATAGGTCCATAAAATGGTTTAAAGCGGTCCCAAATAGTTTTCAGAGTCTTCTATGACCATGTCATGCCCTTTGCCAAGCTTCTCCAAAAGTAAGATATGCAGCGGAAAAGATCTAACACCTGAGATAAAACATGCTAAAAGTCAACACAAATGTTGAGTGAATTCATAGGTTTATAGTAAAGCAGTTGATCACAATATTTCAAGTTTAAGACAAAGCGGGTTTTGTTGTTATACACCCATAAGTTCAGATGTTACCACTGCACTAAGCTCATGACACACAAAACGTTAACCGGTACCAGTAACCCTAGCGTAAGTCGACAGTAACCGCGGAATTCATAATATAATAATTGCCCCCATAGCTAGGTATCTTGCCAAATACCTAGGTAACTCAAATATAGTACATAACATGCGGACCGACCTTAGTCAACATGGCCGGATGGTCAAATCCTATAGGCCTATAAACTATATTCGCGCTCACTCGCAAGTGATTAATGGTTCATGATCGAGGGACTTGCTTTTGGCAAGGACGGTACTTAGTGCATATCAGATGTTCAGCAAAGTTTCCAGTTCAAAGAACAGTTTTTAAACAATTGTGATCATAGTAAAAACAGCAGCATGTATCTCACCCCAAGTAGCTTATAAAAAAGTTTAAGCAAGTAAAAAGTGGGGCTATGAACTCACCTCAGTATACAGCAATGCAAGATATCACAACTAGAATCAAGTAGTAAGCACAACGGCATTCAGAAAGTACAAGCATAACGGTACTGGATCGGCACAACCTAATAAGTAACATGTTTCAGAAATAATCCTCAAGTAATTTATGAAGTAGCGTTCTTTGAATACTCGTGTTAATAAAAAGGTTTAGTTTTCAATGGCGATAAAAGAAGTAAACATTTATATCTCGTGTGGACGTTAGGAAAATACAGTTTCGAGGATAGGACGAAGGAAGTCGGCGAAACACAATCAAACACATAATAAAAGAATCACGAATAAAAGAAATCTCAAATGAAAGAGAATAAGAGAAGAAAGAAATAAGGAATGAATAAGAATTAGAGTAATAAAAGGAATAAAAGATGTAAAGGAAAAATAAAAGAATTAAAAGAAATAAACGTCATCATGTTGTTTCGGTGTTTTTACCCGGTAACCCAAATAGTTGAGAAAACGTTATGGTTTAGGAAAGAATCGTTTAGTTAATAGAAGGTTTAGAATGTTAATAACTTGGTCAATAGAAACGCTTATAACATTTATAAATCATAATCGTTTTAAGTTATAGAGTGGTTTTTATAAAATTAGGACATGACGTGTCTGTTTATACAATATTTCCCCAAGTCGTTACGACTTATTGAATATTAAGTTTCAATTATTACAATTTATTAATTTGTTACAAAAATTATACAATTTAAATACAATTATTACAATTTACAAGTTTTAATAATTATCCGTCGTTATCATTCGCGTATATATTAGTGTCGGGTTTATTGACTATTTTGTGTCCAAAATCGTCCATAAGTCCTTCGGCTAATACCGTAAATCTAATAACGATTCATCCAAGCATAGGTTTTCATTGCAATATCCAAGTCCAAATTCGTATCGATTCAAAATATATCCCAATAAGTATCCGAAACACCACCATTGACAAAATATACGTTGTTAGTGCAAATATTACGATATTTAAACTAAACGGTTTCTTCGGTTTTAATAATGACAAACATGTAACTTGTAATACATAACGTAAAGTGTGCAAGTTACTTGTAAACACAAAACATCAATGCATACTTACATCAACACCTCCCGACGTCTCAAGTATGCTTCAACGAAGTCGTAGATTTCCATCCCGACATAAATCACTCAAGGTATGGACAAACAAATCTACTACTTGACAAATGATCAAAGGATTTTATTTTTCTAAACTTCACATTTTTAATGTGACAAAACATTTTTTCAAAAATATATTTCACAAATTATTTTTGAATTAAAAAGAAATGTTTTATTTTGAAAAATATGTTTGAAAATCCCAACAGCCAAATTTCCCCCCAAAACAGCTCCTAACTTCCCCAAATAAACCTTCCCCACTAAAGACAAAAAAGGGAGCGTCCACGGCACCTTTAAGTATGGACGGCTCCACTAAATTTAGTGGAACCGTCGGGTATTTAGTGGAGCCGTAGGTCTCTAACGGTCAGATTTTCCTTTGCCTATAAATAGTGGACCATTCCACACTTCCAACTTGATTTTTCCAGTCCTTTTTCTCTGGTCTTATCCCTCTTCACTTAGATAACTTTCTTTGATCATTTGGAGAGTCTTAGGTTGTTTAAGAGTGATCCAATCATCCACTCAAGTGATCCTCTTCATTCCTCTTGATTAGCAAGAGAAGAACACAAAGTATCCTAGATACAAAGTGTTGTCATCCCTCTTGATTAGCAAGAGAAGAACACAAAGTATCCAAGTAGATACAAAGTGTTGTCATCCCTCTTGATTAGCAAGAGAAGAACACAAAGTATCCAAGTAGATACAAAGTGTTGTCATCCCTCTTGATTAGCAAGAGAAGAACACAAAGTAACCAAGTAGATACAAAGTGTTGGAGTTGTTAGGTCTTGTAACATTTGTTACACTCTTGATTGTATCATAGAATACATCAAGATTACTTTTCTTTTGTGAGAGAGTGAGTCAAGATCATTGTGATCTTAAGAGATAGTGAAGATCTCTTGAAGCCATTGGGCTTGTGTGATTGATCATGTGGATCAAGGGTAGATCGGGTAGATCGTGGTAGATTGGTGCTAGCTAAGATTAGCACTCGACATCTAGCTTAGTGTCGGAAATAGGATAAGCGACGTGTACAGTGTAGATCGGGTAGATCGTGGTAGATTGGTGCTAGCTAAGATTAGCACTCGACATCTAGCTTAGTGTCGGAAAACAAGTTAAGCGACGTGTACGGTTTTCTCCGCCTAAAGGGAGTTTGTTGATTAGTGAACTCTCGAGTTGGGTACTCGGGGAGTGGAGTAGGGCGAAGAGGAGCTTCGTGACCGAACCACTATAAATCATCGTGTCCGGTTTGCGCCTTCTTACTTATCTCTTTACTTTCATTTTATTCTTTATCGCTTTATATTTATATTTGCATTGCGTTTATGCTTGTGTGGCTAGTTGCTTATGTTATGTTGATTATGTATGTGTCATGGTTGATTGTGCTTGTGTTGTAGTTTAATTTATTCATCCCTAGATGATATGTGATCATTGTTGACACCTTTCATATTACGTCACACTTGATTGGGTGTTTGATACAAAAGGTTTAAATTTTTAATTGGAAACGTATTCACCCCCCCCCCCCTCAACGGTTTCCACAATTGGTACCAGAGCCACGTCGCTCAAATTTTTAAAACAAATGGTTTTCAAAATTGAGTACGATCCATGTATCAAATTACCCATGAAGGTGATAAAAATATGAAAAGTATTTAGTTACTTAATACTTACAAGTTTTGTTGTTAAGTATATGTTGTCATACTAGTTTGAAGGTTTTCTTAAATTGATAAAAGTTGGTTCTGTTCAAAAACTGATGTCAGACGTACGGCACCGTTAAATATAACGGACGGCTCCATTAAATATGGATGGTACCGCTAAATTTAACGGTACCTTCGTCTGTTTTTCAGAATTCGGTAATTTTCAAAAATTCGTATAAAATCAACCGTAAGTCCGTAGGAGTCGTGCCACCTATCATTTTAAACGTAATTGAGTCTACTTTCACTTAAAAATATTTTTAGAAAGTGATTGTAAAGTGAAATTTATGGATGTCTTTAATTCGTAACAAAGAGTCTTTTCCGGTCATGCCGATTGCACAAATTTTTTTGTCAAATCACAAAGTGAACATCACACGTTGATGCATTCATGATTTCAAAGTGTTGAACTTGATCAAATCTTTGAATGGGGTGGAAAATAATTCATTTTCAAATAAAGTCAAGCTAAGTGTACATTGTTATACTTAATACACAAAATGACGATAAGTATCTTTGTGTGTTATGCTAAATGACTATTTGCTTTTCTTTACGTCTTAGTATTATTAGTTAATACTTTTGTTTGCTTATTGTTATCTCTAGTTGAGCTAATTTTATTTATAAGCATAAATGTCCTTCATGCCTTGTTGCTATGTGTCGAATATTAGCTTTTCGGCTTATGCGTTAATAGGACTTAGGCTAGACTTCTTGCACTAAGTAGCGTAATTGATTTTGCATTGCATATAGGCATAGACCATTTTTCTTGCATTTGTTGCAAGTTTTTAAAATGGTTTATTAACCTTCTTAGGAATAGAAACTAAGTTGGTAGATCATGTGTGTCGAAAGATATTGTCTTACACAATTATTTTTCAAAAGGTTTAAGTGTAAAAAGTATATCACCCCAAAATACTTAACACTTTCATAAAATCCGTAACATGATCTTTAAAACATTACATTAGTTTATCTTGTTTGACCATGGGTTGTCTAAACAAGATAAAATGCCATTTTAATACATTAGTATTTAAGTAAAAGAAAATGTATTAAACTTGCATTGATCTAACACATATACAAAATGTTTTTAAACATTTAGTATTTTACGTATGTGGTATAAAAATGGTTATGGTAATTATTTTTATATACTAATGAGGTGTCGAAAAACTAAGAGTATTATACTTAATAATATAAATAGTTTTTCTCAAATAAAATAAATGACAATTTCAAAGTAGTAACTTAATTTGTCATTAACCTCACACATACAACTAGTGTTAGAATAAATGGAACACACTCCTTAAATTTTTATTTTCTTTTTAAAAAAGGAGTGATTGTGAGGGTCAAGAAAGATTTCGAGTACATATCAATTCATTATTCAAATTATGATTGATATCATCATCGAATCTAATTGACAAGTTTTCGAGTGTGGACATGAAAATTGGAGTCATTATTTGTTTAGCTTCAAGATAACATCAAAACATGATGAAACATATTATCTTGAATCTACATACTCAATCACACTCGATTGTTATGAAAATAATGACGTCCTCTCAAGACGAAAATAATATGCATCGGATCATAAATCACACTTGTGTTGAAGATGCCATATTGAGTCTTGTTGTCCAATAGTTGTGTTCCAAACATTAAACTAATATGTTTAAAAGATGCATAAAATACACAACTAAGTAGGAGTGACAACTTGGATGTTTCATCCGAAATATACAAGTAATTTACATTGCAATGCAATTAGTAAATGTGTCATTTCCGAAAAACCAAACAAGAGCAAACAAACAACATATGTAAACTTTGCTCATGAACGACTCAACACTCAATGTCACATGTCTAGTAAAAGTGTCACACATAATATGTTATTAACTATTATGTAAGTCATCAATCTTTGAGAATATCACATGTATTTCTCTTATCAAAAGATTGACAAAGGATAACTTATATCCCATGCATCTTATTTTCTTTGTGACATGAATGGTTATGTTACAAGAGAATACATTACATCCTGTTAACAAATATAGGATATTAGAGTTGAATAATAACCTAATACGTCATGTGTCATTGCATAAACAAGTAAAATTAGTCATACACTAAAATACTTGTTTCACAAAGCATTCATAAGAGTGATAAGTTTCCTCTTAGAAAAGCATACTTGTTGAAATAAACAGTATGTCTCATTTTAAATAAAATGCTCACAAGATCTATTGAGGTAAGTAACCTTTACTAGATTCTCACTCAAGATATGCAAAGGAGCATTCTTGAAACACACACGATGTAGTAGATTCTACATTGTATCACATTAGAGTGTCTCTTGGTTCTAGGAAACCAAATCATGTTAAAATAACATGTAACAACTCAACAAACAAAGATGTTGTCCAAGAGATCATAAAATACACCATCTCCATCAAATAACCTCTAAATGTCAAACACGAAATTAAAATATTTCGCTTGCCTTTGTTAGGAGTTGTGTAAGACATGTCATTCTCTTAATCGACCTTCAAAGTATGGTTAGTTGAGTCATATTAGGTCATGTATTAGCGAAATAAGCTAATATCATCTTTGCTACACTTCAATAGGCAAATATAGGAATTTGAAATTTTCTAATATGAGAATGACTATTGGAGAACCTATCGCACTAGAAATTCAATTTGACCTAACGGTTGAATTGCTTCCAGGAGAGAAGTTGGGTTTGTGGTATAACCCGTAAAAATGGTCGTGTTCAGCCTTAATTGAGCACCACTAGTGATTGTCTCATACTCATTCTCTAACTTGAAAAATTTTCATTCCTACATTTGACTAGAGATAGTTTGCATCGTTGAACTATATCTCCCATTAGGATGTCATCTTGAACAAGTAGTAATTAGGATCTGCCTTAGCAAACCTAGATTGCTTGCATCCCACATACATGTTTCAAAATGATAACATGTTCTCATAAGACATGATTAAATGTCTTCATGATCTTAAATGCTAAATGATTATCATGTTTTGCATGATGTTTGCATTTATTCCTTATGTGCATTTTACTTGATTTTCTTGTAATGCTTGCACCCACACTATGTCCTTTTGACACATTAGGAATTAGGTATGCCCATCACTATGAATCCTTAGAAGTCATAGAGTCATACACTAGTGTCAAAACCCATAAGTTATAGTAGTCGCGAAGTTGTCCTAATTCCCAGGTCATCACTTCGCCTTCTTCCAAGTAATACACCCGTTTGTCATGGGAAGGTTAGACACAAATCTAGTAGAACTCGGAGTAGGGTTGACAACTTAAATATTTCATCCGAAATATTCGAGTAAGTTTAACTTGCGATCGCAATTGTTAAATGTCATATCCGAAACATCATACTCAAGCCTTTTAACAACATATGTTAAAACGCTCATCCCAAAGCTAAAAGCTAACATCAACCCTCGGGTGACAAAGGACTCACGAGTTACTATATAAGTGATTAGTAGTTCCTTTCATCCACGTGTGAATATACACGTCTTAAGATCCCAAACCCTGCTGCAAATCAGCACCATAGGCCTAGCTTTACATCTTTCAAAACCCCATGAAACACTCACGTGCGAAGCACATCAAAAACCATGAATCAACCAAACCTCTCAACCGAGAATCCCCTTACCATTTTCGTCTAGGTCTAGGAATGATGGAACATATTCCATAAATCTTATGACTCTTTAAATATTTCACTGGAAATATTGAGTCATTCTTCACATCACTCTAATGACTACCTATGTATTTCCTCGGAAATATAAAAGTCATCTCTTCTCGTCCAGTACCGTTCAAAGAATTTATTAGGTATAAATTCTCTCCTCGTATCGAAAAGTCTCACTAAATCAGCGAGACTTATTCGTAAAATCCTCTTAAATTCTAATGACAACTTAAATATTTCATCCGAAATATTTAAAGTATATTTAATTTGCGAAATGCAATTAAATGTCATCTCTCGTTCTCGATCAACGTTCACCTAATCCCGTTGGATTCATTCATAAAAGAATTTATTCGGTATAAATTCTTTTAATCTAAAGTCCAGAAAAATCACAACATATGTGAATTTTCTTTGTCAAAAATCTTGCTTCCCACTCGATGTAGTCTTGAACCTAAAACTGTCTTCTATCAGAATAGATTGTATCTATCATCTGATTCCTTAGCCTTTTCCCTCACACTTCCGCATGGTACTAAACACTACCAATGCTTTCGCATCCTACACATCTTCCACACACTTCAAACGAAGAACCATTAGGATACGTTGAGATAACCCTCCTTCATCAACATAGATAACCCTATAACCTTATCACCTACCTCACAACCCTGAAGATTTTATCTTCTTAACCCTTAGGATATCTCCAAGTAATCACATGTCTCATCATATAAATATTCTATGAATATTCACAATGATTGAGAAGAGCTACGTGACTTCAAAGGTGAAGTTTATCGTATGATATCCACTACTTGTCATGACGTTACTAAGCTCATCGCTTTAGTCAACGTTTGTTTTCCTCTTTATCTTTTACATCTTGTCCGGTTGGTCATAGATTAAGGGGGAGCGAAAACATACTCATATAGTCTTTCACTAAACATTCTCAAGAACACACAAATGTGATTCTTATTCCCTAAGAAACTTCCCTTTAGCTGCCCAGAACTAGGCTGTATAGGAAAATTCGTGACTTCCAGGTCACGGTACCGTTAAATAGGCCACGGTACCGTTAAATTTAATGGTACCCGCGTGGTATTTAGTGGTACCGTGCCTATGTTTGACGAATTTTCACTGTTTCCTTTAGATCCCTGCATTCCTAACCTCAAACCTGCAAAATCTTGCAAACTCACATACACCCTAGGATTCCCTCACTACACCATAGGACTCTAACACCAACTTTAGTTCGAATCCCACAACTCTTGCCTATATAAGGTCTCACCATTGCAAGCTTATCTTGCATCTCACCTTCAAACCTCACATTAACATCATCATCACACTCAAACCTTTTAGCTACTCTTCACTCTTGACAGTGACAGTTAGTCTAAGAACCTTCAACCCATAGATCATCACACTCAAACCTTATAACCTTCAACTCATCACACTCAAACCTTACAACTACTCCTCACTTTGGATAAGTGATAGTTAGTTCAACAACCTTCAATCCTCACAAATACACGAAACCCTTCATGCACCAAATTATCCCTAACACACAACTAGGATCATCCAACCTAGAAACCTAGAACTTCATTACCTTAACCCCGTTAGAGATATCCACCAACAATCCTGTTAGGATCACATGCACCTTTTCTTTTTCCCTTTTGAAATATATCATGCATCTCATTGTCAGTGCAAACGATATATTAACCTAAACCATCCTTTCCCACCTTTCCTCAAAGGGCAAAACCAACATCTCCAACCACATCATCATCATCCTCCACCTTTAGGATTCCTACACCCTTACCTCCACCAAGTCCACCACAACCTTTAGCTATCACACTAACCCTATCACCATCAAACCTATTTGGACTTGGCACCAACACATCATCCTTATCACCATCACCATCACCACAACCTTTAGCTCTCACACTAACCTTGTCACCTACATCTCCTTTTGAACTTGGCACTAACACATCATCCTTATCACTATCACCATCACCACAACCACTAATAGGTCATCCCATTATTTATCCCCTACAACCACATAACCCAAGTTGTCCTTATTGTCACCACAACCAACACTCTCCCACCTTATGGAATCATTTAGGTATAACCTCTATCGAGTCTACTTTATGGCACGACTTGTCATAATAGTAATCATTTAGAGTATGTCTTATCAACAAACTATCCTTAACATCAATCATCTTAGGTAGATGATTATGTTGTTCAAAAGGTTTGTTAGAACTTTCCTTCCCAATGACAACTTGGAATAAGTCATTTAGTGTGTCAGTCAATGAACGAATCTCGTTCTTGATTAGTGTGATTGAGTGAACAATTACACCTTAGGTTTTCGGTCGGGTTGTGACACTTACGTGTTAACATAGTTTAACCCATGCATGTCTTGCTATGTGTATTCTATCCCTATAATGTTGCTCCTATACTGTTATATATTATGCTGCACGAAGCTAACCCTTGATGTAGGAAAATCCTTTGTAAGAATTTGATCCATGGATCCGCTAGATACTAAGGTAAATAAACAAGGGGATTAAGTCACCATAGGGGAGCATTGAGCTAGGGGGAGCTCGGGAGTATTTGAATACATAGCATGGAGTCGTCTTCACAAGTGTTGATAGAAGGCTTCACTAGGATGATGCAAGCTCGCCTTTCGGGGGAGAAAGGATATTAGTGCAATAAGGGGGAGTAGGGAGTAAATCCAAGGGAGCGCTCGAGGCAACTACCTTTTTGATTCGACAAAAGGGGGAGAAGGAAGTGTAAACAGGTAACTTTTACATTTTACTATGTATTACGGTTTACATATTTGTCATCATCAAAAAGGGGGAGATTGTTAGTGCAAATATTACGATATTTAAACTAAACGGTTTCTTCGGTTTTAATAATGACAAACATGTAACTTGTAATACATAATGTAAAATGTGCAAGTTACTTGTAAACACAAAACATCAATGCATACTTACATCAACACCTCCCGACGTCTCAAGTATGCTTCAACGAAGTCGTAGATTTCCATCCCGACATAAATCACTCAAGGTATGGACAAACAAATCTACTACTTGACAAATGATCAAAGGATTTTATTTTTCTAAACTTCACATTTTTAATGTGACAAAACATTTTTTCAAAAATATATTTCACAAATTATTTTTGAATTAAAAAGAAAAGTTTTATTTTGAAAAATATGTTTGAAAATCCCAACAGCCAAATTTCCCCCCAAAACAGCTCCTAACTTCCCCAAATAAACCTTCCCCACTAAAGACAAAAAAGGGAGCGTCCACGGCACCTTTAAGTATGGACGGCTCCACTAAATTTAGTGAAGCCGTCGGGTATTTAGTGGAGCCGTAGGTCTCTAACGGTCAGATTTTCCTTTGCCTATAAATAGTGGACCATTCCACACTTCCAACTTGATTTTTCCAGTCCTTTTTCTCTGGTCTTATCCCTCTTCGCTTAGATAACTTTCTTTGATCATTTGGAGAGTCTTAGGTTTTTTAAGAGTGATCCAATCATCCACTCAAGTGATCCTCTTCATTCCTCTTGATTAGCAAGAGAAGAACACAAAGTATCCTAGATACAAAGTGTTGTCATCCCTCTTGATTAGCAAGAGAAGAACACAAAGTATCCTAGATACAAAGTGTTGTCATCCCTCTTGATTAGCAAGAGAAGAACACAAAGTATCCAAGTAGATACAAAGTGTTGTCATACCTTGATGACGTATAGTCCGTATTCGGGTCACGCACCCGGCCCATACTTAAGTCCATCACGAATGGACTCTAGCCCGTCACAATAGGGGCTATTGCGATAACGGTTTGGGCTCACGATGGCCCAAACCAAACGTTATTTATGGATGCGATGATATATCTTCTATTTATGGGATATATATTGCCCAACCGCCCTACGCGGGATAGACCGAAGATTGGGGAACACGAAACCAATAAGGATTTCGTGTCCATATATAGAGGGCATCTCAACCCTCACAAAGGTACGACTTACACAACCCTAACTCTTCTACAAACCCTAAAACCGATTACTTACTCTCACGCCGGAGGATAATCGTGGGAGACAATCCCACGATAAGCCTAACGGTGTTTTTTCTGTTTTCTTAGTGCGCAGGTCTCAAGCATTAAGATCGAATTGGTACTCAACCTCTTGATTAGCAAGAGAAGAACACAAAGTATCCAAGTAGATACAAAGTGTTGTCATCCCTCTTGATTAGCAAGAGAAGAACACAAAGTAACCAAGTAGATACAAAGTGTTGGAGTTGTTAGGTCTTGTAACATTTGTTACACTCTTGATTGTATCATAGAATACATCAAGATTACTTTTATTTTGTGAGAGAGTGAGTCAAGATCATTGTGATCTTAAGAGATAGTGAAGATCTCTTGAAGCCATTGGGCTTGTGTGATTGATCATGTGGATCAAGGGTAGATCGGGTAGATCGTGGTAGATTGGTGCTAGCTAAGATTAGCACTCGACATCTAGCTTAGTGTCGGAAATAGGATAAGCGACGTGTACGGTGTAGATCGGGTAGATCGTGGTAGATTGGTGCTAGCTAAGATTAGCACTCGACATCTAGCTTAGTGTCGGAAAACAAGTTAAGCGAAGTGTACGGTTTTCTCCGCCTAAAGGGAGTTTGTTGATTAGTGAAGTAACTCTCGAGTTGGGTACTCGGGGAGTGGAGTAGGGCGAAGAGGAGCTTCGTGACCGAACCACTATAAATCATCGTGTCCGGTTTGCGCCTTCTTACTTATCTCTTTACTTTCATTTTATTATTTATCGCTTTATATTTATATTTGCATTGCGTTTATGCTTGTGTGGCTAGTTGCTTATATTATGTTGATTATGTATGTGTCATGGTTGATTGTGCTTGTGTTGTAGTTTAATTTATTCATCCCTAGATGATATGTGATCATTGTTGACACCTTTCATATTACGTCACACTTGATTGGGTGTTTGATACAAAAGGTTTCAAATTTTTAATTGGAAACGTATTCACCCCCCCCCCCCTCTACGGTTTCCACATACGTAAGTTAGTATTCAAGGTGAAATAAAAGCAGTTAACGAATGTGTAACAAAAACAATTAATCAACTACATTGGGCTTCGGCCCAATGCTCCATGCATACTCGACACTAGGGGTGAGCATGGGGCGGTTCGGTGCGGTTTTTGGCCGAAACAACCCCGCACCGCAAAATGCGGTTTTTAAAAAATGAGGATCCACATCTGCGCGATTTCGGTTTTGCGGGTTTATGCGGTTTTGCGGGTTGGTTTTGCGGGTTTTGCTGCTTTTTGGTTCAAAGTTTTTTTTTTTTTTTTTTTTTTTTTTTTTTTTTTTTTTTTTTTTTTCCTCCTTGAAATTATAACTTTTGGTATATATTACCTAAAAAACTTAGATGATAATTAACAATTAAAATGTGTTTGAAATAATTTATTATAAAAGTATAAACAAAATCATTTTATCATAAAAAAATTATAAATTTTAGTGTGTTATTCTAAAAAATAAAAAAATATATATTTAAAAAAAATATATCTAAAAAATAAAAAAATAAATATATTTAAAAAATAAAAAATTATAAATTTTAATGTATTATTTTAGTTTGTTATTCTAAAAAATAAAAAAATATATTTTAAAAAATTATAAATTTTAGAGTGGTGCGGTGCGGTTTTTCGGTGAAAACCGAAACCGCACCGCAAAATCGGTTTTTATTTTTTCCTGAAACCGATCCACCAGTTTTTTGCGGTTTTGCGGTTTTTGTGGGTCGATTTTTTGCGGTTTTTGCGGTTTTGCGGTTTGCGGTGCGGTTTTTGCTCACCCTCACTTTGGGCTTCGGCCCAAAGGTTAATCAAACACACCCTTATGACTTGGTTGGGCTTCGGCCAAATGGGTCCAAAAACAAACGCCCCTGTGGGCTGTGACAACAGAACCAAATGCCCCTGATGGAGTGGGCTGCAACAGCAGACAACAAACACCCCTTGGGTGTGGCTGAGCCGAGACACGCAACAAGGACCACCCTTGTGGTCTTGTTATTCTAACCGAGACAAATCAAACACAATCATTTGGCTGTGGTCTACACAACCCAAAACTAACAAGCTTATTACATCAATATAAGTCACATAATATTTTATAAGCCGGAAATATAAGCTTAACCCCAAGGCCAAAACAATTAAGCCCTATGCTCGAATAAGCTTAAATAAATAAGCTGGAGAGAAAAGAGAACTGATAATAAACTAAACAAGTCACAAGTGGGTTTTGAACCCTCGGCCTCTTGGTCGTGACCAACAAAGACAAAAACCCCTGGTGGCTGTTTTCACCGAATACAAACCAAACAACCATTTGACCACAAAATGCTTACCACGGTTCGGATATCAATCCAACACCATGTCGTGACTCCAATGAGTCACGACTTACTCACAAATGACACTAAAAACTCCACCATGGTTCAGCTAACATAACAACCACTAGTCGTGACTCCCTTGAGCCACGACTCACCTCTATTCGAACCACAAACCAATCGGCCAACTACCTAACCAAACCAAACAATATCAAAACTCACAATAAATAAACAAGGACGAGTTTATAAGCTTCAATATAACCAAACAAACACAAAATAAACATAATAATCACCGAGTCAACTCAACTCGTGAGTTGAGTTGGGCGAGTCAAGTGACTCGGTAACGAGTCGAAACGGGTTTAGTGTCAAAATGATAGATCCACACGAGTTGTTGTAGAAAACATAAGGTTTTAACTAGTTTTAATTATAAAAATGTTAGGGTTTTAGTTTTAGTCGATTAGGGTTTCAAAACAAATTGAAAATAATAAAGGAGAGAGGCGCGTGAGCTTTACCAATCGAGAGGGAGATGGTGGGGAAGAAGGTAGCGAGCGACGGTGAGAGGTGGTGGACGGCGGTGAGCTCCAAAACTTACCCAAACGTGCTCCTCTAGCTCCGATCTCTTCCAGAAATGATGGTGGGGCTTCGATCTACGCGTCGGTGGGATTTTTGGGGTGGTCGGATTCCGGTGACGGCGCCGGAACAGTGAACTCCGGTGAGGGGAGTTATAAGAATGAGGGAGAAACCCTAAATGATGCCTTTTATACCCAGGAGGGGCTAAACATGGACAAAAGAAAGTGTAGGGGCGAGCGGTGTAATTTTGGGCACGGGGTAGAAACTGTAATTTAGCTATTCTTCTAATAAAATCCTTGTGGGGCCCATTTGACATAGCAAATGGCCGTTTTAAATTACGAGACTTGCGCCATTGAGTCCGAAATAATTTTTCCAATGAAAACGAGTATTAATACGTATAACTTTCTCGGAGTTAATTTATTTAGTAAATCGATTCGTTTCGTGCGTTTTAGGTTGTGACGGCTCAATAAATGAATAACGCTCATGTTAAACAAGATATCCACGGTTTCTCAAACCCAAGCAAGTTCAGAGAAGTTTAAAAGCTAATGGATTTCAAAAATAAACGTTTTGGCTAGTAAAATAAGTTTTGGAAAATTGTCGGTTGTTACATCAGATACCCCTAAAAAGGAATCGCGTCCTCGCGATTTAGTTCAAGTTACATGTCGGAACGGTGTCAGTGAAAAGGTGATGGTAGTTGTAACAGATTTGGGTCTCACTAGGTTGTTTTAAGGGTTTCTCTTTGCTTGTGGGAGGGTATTTAGGTTGTCTACTATAAGTCGTTTCCTTATAGTGATTTGGTGGGGTACAATTATTCCTGGAGTAAGTTTAATAGGGGAACACAGTTTAAGTCTTAACTACGCGATGTTTCACAATATTGTTAGTGTGTTCTCCTCTTAAATCCTCACGGTCTAATTCCAATGTATGGTCTATACTCTAGAGACGCAAAATTTCAACCTGACACATGTGACGTAGTAAAAAAAATGGCGGGTTGACTGATCTTCAAGATTTGTTTCGAAATTGAGTGTTTTCCTCCTCAGAGGAATGGATGAAATTTTGTTTGAAAATTTTATTCGGGTAGGTGTTTACACGGGTTTGACCAATTTATCTTTCCAAGTATTATAATCTTCCTTGTTGGGAATTTACAGTTACGTAAGATGACACAGTTTCAAAAGATTTTATAAGTTTGTAAAATCGGGTTTTCAATCGTGGTATGGGTAAGATCATATTCGCAAAAATTTACGTTTGACATTTCGCAACAAAAGTTTGATAAAGTTTGACCAGAAGAACCTAATCCTCAAATATGTATTTCAGAAAAATATAACTACAGTTTTCAAGGTTGACATAAAAGCATTTTAAGAAAGATCCTTAAAAGTAAGAACATCAAAGAAGAAGTGTTGGGAATTAAACCAACAGTTGGTACTGCTCATACATAAATTATTACTGCTGAAGATCGTTCAAGAATACACTATCAGTACTAAGCCAGTTAGTACTGTTGGAACAAGAAGTTAGTACTGTTTATAAGATAAAGATGAAAGTCGTGTGAAGATATATATGGAAAAGATGTAATGTATATCTTATTAATATAGATTTATACGGTAGATGGTTTACTTGTAAAGGACTCCTTGTCCTATAAAAGGAGATCCTAGGTTAAGTTTTATGTACATGCATTATTGATAGAGCTTCACGATTTCATTGTAATTCTTGTGATATTCCAAGATCACTCGTAATATATTGAAGCTATAATAGTTTGGTTAAACTGTATGTTATTTTTACTGTTACATTCATACAATCACATACAATCACCAAACACTAAATCTTCTAAGTACTTGGTAGTAAATTCCGCGTGCTACTAAGTATATACTCAAAGTATCTCCAACACAATTCGTGTGTTTAGATCCGGTCAAGTGGTATCAGAGACAGGTTTCTGATACTTTGAGAATTAGAAGATCCAGAAGTTCTTACCAAGAAGATGGACATGGAAACACCCCAAACCTCAATTCTTGCCAAACTTCCCATGCTAAAACAGAATGAATACGATATATGGCGGCTCAGAATTGAACAATATTTCATGGTGCAAGACTATTCACTATGGGATATCATTGTCAATGGTGATTCCTTCAAACCGACTACTTCTGAGGAAACACATGTTGATGGTTCCTAGACCACAAAGCTCAATACTGAACCAGTGACTAATGATGAGAAAATTAAGAAGAAGAGTGATCAGAAGGCTAGGAATTTGTTACTCATGGCAATTCCTAATGATCAAGTGTTAAACTTTAGCCACTATGAGACTGCTAAGACTCTTTTTGAAGCAGTGGTGGAGAGATTTGGTGGCAACGAAGCTACCAAGAAGGCTCAAAGAACTCTACTTAAACAGAGTTATGAGAACTTCAGTGCCTCAAGAAATGAAACTTTGGATCATATCTTTAATAGGCTTCAAAGGATCATTAGTCAACTTACTGTGTTAAAAATTGTGATTCCACAAGAAGATCTTAACATGAAGTTTCTGAATAGCCTACCTGCTGAATGGAACACTTATGTTGTGGTTTGGAGTAATAAACCAGAGCTGGAGAAGATGACATTGAATGAACTCTACAACAATCTCAAGATTGTTGAGCAGAAGGTGAAGAAGAGTGGAATCACTAGTTCTAGTTCTGGAAACACAGCATTCTTATCATCTTCCAACAATAACAGTTCTGATGATGTTGAAGCAGTTGATACTGCTAGCCCTAAAGTTAGCACTGCTAGTGTAAAAACTAGTACTGCTGGCTTGACTGAAGAAACCATATATGCATTTGTGTCAGAACAATCTGGTGGGTCTCAAATCTTCAATGAAGACCTTCTTCAGATTGCTGAAGATGATTTGGAAGCTATGGATTTAAAGTGGCAGTTGGCCTTGATAAGTATTAGGGCTAAGAAGTATTATCAAAGAACTGGGAACAAGATTACCTTCAATGGAAGAGATGTAGCTGGGTATGATAAGTCCAAGGTGGAGTGCTATAATTGTCACAAGATGGGGCACTTTGCCAGGGAATGTAGGAGCCCAAGACAGCAAAACAACAAGAGTCAGAATAGGAGGACAGTGAATGTGGAAGAAACTTCTTCCTCAAAGGCAATGGTTGCTGTGGATGGAGCTGGTTTTGATTGGAGCTTTATGGAAGAGGAGGTGGAACCAGCCAACATTGCATTGATGGCCTTTTCAGACTCTGAGGTACATATAGTTCAAAAATGCTCAAACACTTGTCATGCTTTAAAAGATTATGAAACTCTTAAGAAACAGTATGATGATCTTAGAGTAGAATTTAATCAAGTGAATTTTAGTCTGTCTAATCATAAAAGAGGACTAGCTGTTTTGGAAGAACAACTTGATTTTTATAGAAAGAATGAGTCTAACTTTAATGATGATATAGTTGTGTTAAAGAGAGATTTGCAACTGAAAGATGACAAGATGAGTGGACTTGTATATGAACTAGAGACACTTAAGAAAGAAAAAGAAAATATAAAGTTAAGTGTTGACACTCTAGAGTACACATCAAAAGGGGTACAGAAAATAGTAGAGAGTCAAATACTTAATAAAGCTAAGTCTGGTTTAGGTTACAAGTCAGTTGCACCCCCAAATAGAGGAATGTTTGTCCCTCCATGAATTGATTTGGCTCATACAGGTTTTGAAGAGTTTAAGGATATGGATTTTCCTGGATATGGTACTAAAATAAGTGAGAATCCTGTTAAATTTGTTAAGGCTGAGGATTCTTATGTTAGTGCTAGTGATAAATCTCTTTCTGAGGAAAAAATGTCCTCTTGTAGGGACTCAGATGCACCAACCATTGAGGATTGGACATCTGATGATGAGGATGATCAGGTTAAGGTTAAACCTGATGTTGTTAAGGTAGAAGTTAAACATGCTCCTAAGGTGGTTAAAACTGAAAACATAAAACCAGTTAGGAAAAATGGTAAATATGCTGAGATGTATAGGACTAAGAACAGATCACCAGTTTCTGAGGGTAGTCAGAGGAAATGGAACCACTCAAAATCTAAGCAATTGGATGATGAGTTTGTTATGATTAGAAAAGTATGCTTTGTTTGTGGAAGTTTTGACCATTTGGCTGCTTATTATGATTCTAACCCATGGAAAAAGAATGTTTTTGGGAATTCAAGGGTGAATAGGAATAACAATGCTAGGGTAACTCAAAATAGTCCAACAAGGTTGACTGACCCTAATGTGAATCATAAAATGTCACCCAGAGCAGTTCTGTTAAGGTCTGGCATCAAAGCAGTTTCAACTGTTAGACCAGCAGTTTCAACTGCTAGACCAAACAAATGGTTTAAAAACAAACAAACTGTTACCAGTGCAAAACAATTTTCAAATCATGCACAAACAGTTAAAAGGCATTTTTATAAGAAAACAACAATGACCAATCAAAAATGGGTGACTAAAGCTAAACCAGCAGTTCCAACTGCTAGGTCAGCAGCTCCTACTGCTAGGAATTTTAATGTTGTTAAGGGAAAATGGGGCAATGTTGTCAAGGCCTCAGCACATTGGGTTAGAAAATCTACCAAACCCAATGGTGCATCAATGACTTTCAATAAACTTTCTCATATTGATGCACAAGGCAGATCCAAGCTAGTGATGGTTTGGGTCCCCAAAAGGCACTAAAACATTTATTTTGTGTGCAGGAACATCATTCAAATGGTGAAGAAGATAGAGCCTACTCAGATAGTGGATGTTCCAGGCACATGACTGGTAACATGTCATACCTTTCAGACTTCATTGCTCTGGATGGAGGACCTGTTATCTTTGGAGGTGGTGTTGGAGGAAGGATTACTGGTAAAGGTGTCATAAAAACTGGTAATCTTGATTTTGAGAATGTGTATTTTGTACCAGAGTTAAAGTACAACCTCTTTAGTGTGTCACAGATATGTGATAAAAAGAATAAGGTTCTTTTTACTGATACTGACTGCCTTATTCTTTCTCCTGATTTCAAGCTGCCTGATGAAAATCAAGTTTTGCTTAAAATCCCCAGAAAGGGTAATACATACAGTACTAAAATGAACAACCTTGTTCCTAAAGAAGGTCTTACTTGCCTTGTTACAAAAGCCACATTGGCAGAATCAATGTTGTGGCATAGAAGGCTTGGTCATGTTAATTTTAAAACCATTAACAAAATTGCTAAAAATGGATTGGTAAGAAGATTACCAAATAAGATCTTTCAAAATGACCAAACATGTGTTTCTTGCCTTAAGGGTAAACAACACAGAGCCTCTTGTAAGCCCAAGGTTCATAACTCAAATTCTCAAGCTTTATATATGCTGCATATGGACTTGTTTGGTCCTACTTCTGTGAATAGCTTGAATTTTAAAAGATATTGTTTGGTTATTACTGATGATTATTCCAGGTTTTATTGGGTTTTCTTTCTGAGAACTAAGGATGAGACTAGTGAAATCCTTAAGTCGTTTATTGTTGAGGTAGAAAACCTAGCTGATAAGAAAGTCAAAATAATCATATGTGATAATGGAACAGAATTTAAGAATAGGGTTATGGATGATTTTTGCAGAGAAAAAGGTATTAAGAGGGAATTTAGTGTGGCTAGAACCCCCCCAGCAAAATGGAGTAGCTGAAAGGAAAAATAAGACCTTAATAGAGGCTGCTAGAACAATGTTAGCAGATTCTAAGTTACCTATTTCATTTTGGGCTGAAGCAGTTAGCACTGCTTGTTATGTTCAGAATAGGGTTCCTGGTAGTGCAACCTTACAATAAGACTCCCTATGAGCTTTTTAGAGGTAGAACTCCTGCCTTAAGCTTCATGAGACCTTTTGGTTTCCACGTCACTATCCTAAATACCAAAGACCAACTAGGAAAGTTTGATGGGAAATCTGAAGAAGGTTTCTTTGTTGGTTATTCTTTGAACAACAAAGCTTTTAGGGTGTACAATAAAAGCACCAAGCATGTTGAAGAGAATCTGCACATTGAATTTCAGGAAAATATATAAAATATTGCAGGTGTTGGTCCAGATTAGCTGTTTGATCTTAATATGCTTTCAGATTCTATGAATTATGTGCCTGTTACAGGTACAAATACTAATGATCATGCAGGTGATGAAGATTCTGATGAAGAATATGTCTTGATGCCAATCATGGAAGAAAGTCCAATCAATTCTTCTTCTTCAAAGATTGATGATGTTCCATCATCAAGTGATGCTGCTAAGGAGAAGATTGTTGATGTCTCTAGTGGACAAAATGGTAAAGAAGCAGAAATTCCTGAGAGCAGTACAAATGGAGTTAGTACTGCTGTGCCAAATGTTTATACTGCTGGACCAAGTCAATCTAATACTGATTCACCAGTTAATACTGCTCCTCAAGTTGATGATTTTGATTTCTTTGGAGCTGGTCTGCACAATATGCCTATCACCTATGAGGCTCCTTCTACTCCTCAAACAATAGTTCACAGAAATCATCTACTTACCAATGTCATTGGAGATGTACAATCTGGAGTCAAGACCAGAAGACAAACACAAGATCCAGATCATCATGGCTTTCTTAGTGTTGTTTATGAGGAAAAACATCATGAAGATGAGCATGAGTGTATGTTTGTATGTTTCCTATCTCAGATAGAACCCAAGAATGTGCTAAAGGCTTTAGAAGAATCAAGTTGGGTTGAGGCAATGCAAGAAGAACTGCTTCAATTCAAAATTCAGAAAGTTTAGGTTCTGGTTGATCTACCAAAGGGAATGAGAGTGATTGGTACTAAGTGGGTATTCAAGAACAAGAAGGATGAAAGGGGCATTATGAGAAAGAACAAAGCAAGACTGGTTGCTCAAGGCTATACTCAGGAAGAAGGGATTGATTATGAGGAGGTTTTTGCTCCTGTTGCTAGGCTTGAAGCTATAAGGTTATTTCTTACTTATGCTTCCTTTATGGGTTTTATGGTCTATCAAATGGATGTGAAGAGTGCCTTTCTGTATGGTACTATTGATGAGGAGGTATATGTTTCTCAACCTCCAGGTTTTATAGACCCAGACCATCCTGACAAAGTTTATAAGGTGGTTAAAGCCCTTTATGGCTTGCATCAAGCTCCAAGAGCTTGGTATGGGACTCTTGCTACTTATCTGTTGAAGAATGGGTTCCATAGGGGTAAAATTGATCAAACTCTGTTTATCAAGAAGGACAAAGGTGATATACTACTTGTTCAAGTTTATGTAGATGATATCATCTTTGGTTCTACAAAGAAAGAAATGTGTAGGGAGTTTGAGCAATTAATGAAAGATCAGTTTGATATGAGCTCTATGGGTGAGCTTACTTTCTTTCTTGGACTTCCAGTACACCAGAAGCCAGATGGAATCTTTATCAATCAAGATAAATATGTTGGTAAAATTTTGAGAAAATTTCAATTCACAGATGCCAAGGTTGTTAACACACCTGTTGATAAGGAGACACATTTGTTATTGAAAGATCACAGTGGTGAAGATGTGGATGTGCACATGTATAGATCTATGATTGGGTCTTTGATGTATCTCACATCATCCAGGCCTGACATTATGTTTGCAGTTTGTGCTTGTGCAAGATTCCAAGTCAATCCTAAGGTGTCTCATCTAACAGTTGTTAAGCGAATCTTTAGATACCTTAAAGGTCAACCTAACTTAGGTCTATGATATCCTAAAGAGTCTGCATTTGATCTGGTGGCATTCTCAGACTCTGATTATGCTGGTGCTAGCATGGATAGAAAATCTACAACAGGTGGTTGTCAATTCTTGGGTTGTAGATTGATCTCTTGGCAGTGTAAGAAGCAGACTATGGTGGCCACTTCTACTACTGAGGCTGAATATGTGGCTGCAGCAAGTTGTTGTGCTCAAGTTCTTTGGATTCAAAATCAGATGCTTGATTATGGGTACAATTTCTTAAACACAATTATACACGTAGACAATAGCAGTACATTGTGTATTATTAAAAATCCAGTTCAACATTCCAAAACTAAACACATTGAAATTAGACATCATTTTATAAGAGACTGTGTTGAAAAGAGGTTAGTAAAAGTTGTTAAAATACATACTGATGACAACTTTGCTGATTTATTAACAAAAGATTTTGATGTAGGAAGGTTTCAGTACTTGGTAACCGGTATTGGAATGCTTAATCCTTCAAAAGATTAATGTCTAAGTGTTTTTGTTTTTGTACTGCTAGTTGTGCTATTTGTATAGTTTGTACTGCTGGATTGTTTTTAGGTACTGCTTATGGAAATTTGTTAGTCATTTGTGATAACTGTTAACAGGAAAATATTATTTATTGTGTTTTCTTTGGTTTTGGACTAACATTTTAGGTTAAGAACGCTTTTTAATATGGATTATGCTTTGGAAAGTATGGTGGTTTGAAATGTCAGATGTGAAAACTTGTCACACAAAAAATGGTAATTGGTTCACCACGTCTAATCCACATAAGAACCAACTAGTCCAGATCAAACGGTTTCTGGTAAAGACTCGTCAAATCCGTTTATGGTTGACAGTTTACCAAAAACTGGATGGTCATCAACTCACCATATCTTAAAGTAAAGAGTTGTCTAGTCCAAAGCAAATGGCTATTGGTAAAGACATATCAAATCCGTTGATAGCTGATAGTTTGCTAAAAACTATAAGTGGACAAAAATGTTTTTAAGTCCACATTGAGTTTATCCTAATCTCTGAAAATTTTTGCTAAACAGTTTGTACTGCTAGATTCAACTAGTTTGTACTGATGATTTAAACTTGGTTTCATACTGAGTTTATGCTCTATGATTCACCTCTCTCAGAAGATTACACATCTGGAAGTGTTGAGAGCAGTTTGAAACTACACAACTGAATTGATGGTAACTTGTACAAATTGTCATATTGGTAGCTGAGCTCGAATGTCATATGTTTCTGATAATGTGATGGTGAAGATTCTTCCAAACAGGGGAGGAATTCAAGTTTGTTCAAAGTTTAAGTTTGTTCAGTTGCTGTTACAGATGATTATGTAACTCAGGGGAGGAAATCAATTCAAGATGAAGAAAAGATTGAAGTTTATATTGGAGTACTTACTGTTATGGTTTCTTCAAAAGCTTATATGTGAAGAAAATTCTCAAGTGATTCAAGATTGAAGATAAGTGTTTGAAAGAATCCACCCCATCATCAACATTGGAGTTTAATTCGAAAAACTTAATGATTTACACAGAAATCATAAGTTTAGGGGAGGATTGTTGGGAATTAAACCAACAGTTGGTACTGCTCATACATAAATTAGTACTGCTGAAGATCGTTCAAGAATACACTATCAGTACTAAGCCAGTTAGTACTGTTTATAAGATAAAGATGAAAGTCGTGTGAAGATATATATGGAAAAGATGTAATGTATATCTTATTAATATAGATTTATACGGTAGATGGTTTACTTGTAAAGGACTCCTTGTCCTATAAAAGGAGATCCTAGGTTAAGTTTTATATACATGCATTATTGATAGAGCTTCACGATTTCATTGTAATTCTTGTGATATTCAAAGATCACTCGTAATATATTGAAGCTATAATCGTTTGGTTAAACTGTGTGTTATCATTCTTACTGTTACATTCATACAATCACATACAATCACCAAACACTAAATCTTCTAAGTACTTGGTAGTAAATTCCGCGTGCTACTAAGTATATACTCAAAGTATCTCCAACACAATTCGTGTGTTTAGATCCGGTCAAGAAGGATAGTTGAGCATGTATGTCCACCTATGTTTCTAAATATCCAAAGAAAAGATCTAGTTGCCAATGCTGAGCGGGGTTTAATGTTTAATATCAGGCGAAGCTCAAAAGTGCAAGTATCCAACTTGTTTAAACGGTACTAAACAGTATTCTGACCGAAATTTTTGTACTGGCGGTCCGGAAGGGATAACTCAGTGCTAAGAGGTACAATGACTTAAACGGTTGCATTAGTGACCTGAGAGGTATAAGTCAACTCGACACTATGTTGGGAAAAGTCTTTCCTGTTTACGAGGTGGGGTTGGGTATCAATAGATGCTAGGTAGGCTAAGATCTCTTGGCACCCTGGTGCAGAAGTCATGTCACATAAAAGAAAGTCAGGGAATCTTAAGAGCGTACAATATCTTTAGAGCGATGGTATATTTGACAACCTAGTTCAACGCATGCACTACTAATCAGGGAATCTAATCGCATGGAGCGAATAGTATGCCAATAGGGTATCCAAAACAGTTCTCAAAATATTATATTGATACGACATGTCTTCAAAATAGTGTAACTAGTGTTGACCGTCCAAAATAGTATTCGAAATGGTATGTCAGAATAGCGTTGTCAAAATAGTGTTCCCAGAATAACGTATCCATAATAGTTTTTCCCGAAATAACGTTTTCCAAATAACGTATCAGCATATTCATATATTTTGTAAAATAAATAGTGTATCTCGAAATGGTGTGTCCAAAACAGTTCCCAAAATAGTACATCAATATAATATGTGTAGAATATGACCATCTTGGTTGTGTGGATGATTCGGGTGGCCTTGGATTATGAAAGTATAGATCCATGGTGAGTTAGTAGAGAGATGTTAGTGAGAGAGAGGGGAAACTCAAAAACAGAAAAGATTAGATTAGATGAAATGAGAGTTCCAACCCTCTCCTTGTGTGGAGAGGGCTATATATAGTTCCTAATACTTGTGCCCCTAGTGGGCTGTGGAGTGAGCTGACAGTGGGGAAAGCCCCGACCCACTCCACAAATATATGTAACTACACTAATAATACTAATAATACTAATAGTACTAAACTACTATAAATAAGCCTACGAGCTATGTGAATGCTAAATAGATGCTCGGGGTGACCGAACCTTCATCAGAATATTTATATTCCTAACAATCTCCCCCTAAGGGAGGTCACCCCGGAAATAATAACTTGAATTCTAGCATTTTGACTTCTGAAGTAGTCTTCATAGCTCGTAGTCTTTGATTCTTCAACGTCTTTGATCATTGTGCTTTCAGCAGTGAACTTTTGATGACCTTTCCTTTGTCTTGGATGATTTTGAGTATTCTTCGAAAATATCATCCAACATGTATCTTCAAGCCATCTTTCAGTAGTATGTCTCTACGTGATGTGTAAATCTTTGAGCCGACATGCTCACACTATTTGGTGTCATGATCTTTAGCATCAGAGTTTGCAGAAGCCGTGTTAAAGGTCTTTTAGGTTGATCATGACTTTGTTGAGTTACAATGATGATGTAGTGTGAGCATGTGGTAGAGGATTGGCATCTTTTTTGCAACCAGCTACAACAGCAACAAGCTACAGCATTCCTCAGCTACAATCGCCAGAAATTCCTGCATACGACAGTTAGCAACAAATCGACCGGTACTTACAGGTTCGGACTTCGAGATTGTTAACAGCATAGTGTGAAAACTCTCTCTAATCCTTACCAAGACCGTTCCTAATCGAAAACCCACAGAGGGATTTTTAAGATCGAACCGTAGCACATCAACGATTAGGTGAGTCGCTGGAGATCACTCCACGACTGTAGACCGTTAGAAACCGCCGTGACCACTAAGCGTAATCCATAAAGAATTACCGAAGTGACCTGCTTTCAGGGCTGCTTGATGTTGACCCTGGCAGGAATTTCCATTCAATCATTGATAATTACATTTGTAAATTCTCTCATAAATGTTCTGGCAGATTGCTAAGATCTGCGTAGGACTCATGAGTTTACAACTGCTGTCCTTAATGATGAACAACCAATGCAGAAATAATTCGTGTCCCTATGAGATCTTATTATGCATCTCGTGGCTCTAGACTCGATAGTGCGTTTTGATTTAGTGAGCGGAGGCTGGAGAGAACTGCCACCTTTTCAATATCATCTAACTCGGAGTGAGAGAGACGATAGAAATGTATTGAACTCCGTGACAATTGAAACAAGAATCCTTTGAGGGACCTTGAGTGGCTAGGGAGGGTTGTGCAGCGTATCACTGGGTCCATGATACTTTGTCTTCAATGCCAGCAATCAACTAGGTGATTCTGACATCATATGTATTGACCCGGTTTCTGCCTAAGTTGTAAGGAGGGCTTCTTTCTTTTCACCCTTTATCTTTACAATTCTTTTTCATTCTTCAACCCCTTCAGTGCTTACCGAGACTTCATAACTAGCACCTTGTTGGGTTTGTTCCAGTACTAGCTCCATCTCAGTCGGCAATTTCCCTTATCCACTTTTCTCCTTTTTAATCATACCTAAGGACTTCTACACTAACTAGTGGATTGTCCCTGGGTAGATCCCTCCGGCTCTGGCGGGATCATGGGAACTTGAGCCTATCCTAACCATCCTTATAACTCCATACATTAATTGAAATGGTCGGTCTTTGGTATTCTTCCACGATTGCCATAAACCAAATTTTTTAAAAATCTCTCAAAGTGTTCATGATTCTGAAACACATTTTTGCAAACACTTGAGAGTTTTATATTTTTCAAATGCTCCCCCTCAACATGTGCTCTAATAATTGTTTTATAAATTTGCACATGTTAGGTAGAGCTCGCACTTTTTGAATTGATCAACTTTCAGTGAACATGACCGATTCGAGACAAGCTTACATCACTGGTTAAACCAGCTTGAAATTATTACCCGTCCTGGTCAAGTCCATAGAAAGTTTCTCGAAACGGTACACTCTACTCAGACACATCCTTTTCGAGACACGCTTACATCACTAGTTAGACTAGCTTGAAATTATTACCCGGCCAGGATATGTCCTTTCGATTCATGACAGTATATGTTTCGTCAATTCATTTGTTAAGTCTGAGTCACGATCTCATGTTATGCCAAATTCTTTGCTCCCCCTCAATAAGTGCATTGGTATACAAAAGAGTTTAGCACTTACGGGAGAGCTTACTTTCACATCCAAAACATTTTGCTCCCCCTCAATATGTGCATAGATATACAAAATGGTTTAACACATACGGGAGAGCTTACATTTACGTTCAAATCATCACATTTTATCAGATTTCATATTTAAATCACATTCTCTCCCCCGATCAAAAATTTCAAACCATTTGAGATTTGTGATCCCAATTGATTTAAATGAGTTAGAAAATGTGGGAGAAAATGTGTCCAATTTTAATGTATTCTGATAATGGAACATACTATGCTCCCCCTTAATCTAAGAGGGAGATTCACTGCTTATTATGCACAAGATAACTTTTATGACACAAATGATATTGACCTTTTTGCGCAGATGATGTGATCATCCGCTTTTCTGAGTGAGTCAGTGGTCAACATCGATTTTCCATCCACCAACAAAACTTTCCCACACGTTGAAGATCTCCACTTGGCGAGATCAGAATACGAACTGCTTTGTTGACACAAATGATATTGACCTTTTCTGAAGAGCAATCAGCAATCGTGAACATGGCAATTCACTCATATTTCATCATTCAATTCAGGATCTTAGGAACAAGATTCTAACACGATAGATATATACCTAAGGATATCCTGAGAACATATGCACTATTTCAACAACAATTATGCAGCAATCGACTAACAGAAGTCAGACAACATTTGAAACTCATTCATTCAGATCATACAAATGTCATAGGAGTATTCAAGAACATCAAACACAACTGGTTTTCTAACTTCTTTTAGGTTTTGAGTCTTAAAGTACTTAGGGGATTAAACGAGGATTCCAAAGTAACACAAATGAGCCTTCTAGATACATAAAGCTAGGAAACTATAAGCAAGTTGCACATAATGTCCTAAACTTTCTAGCAATTAACACATTTGGCCATTTGATAAAAATTTTAGCAATCTCCTCTTCAACTAATACCCTATTAACTACAAAACCTTTTCAAAGAGTTATGAATTTATCAAGAAACCCGTTTGATGATATAAAATTTGAATTCACTCTCCCCCTCAATCAATGACCTAGTAAAGATTTGTAGTCGTTGATTGAGTGACAAATTTTATGCATAATCCAAGTATAAACAAATTTCATACAACACATATCCACCAAGTGTCTCACAAATAATTTTCAGAAGAATCATAGAATGAAAACTATTTATATGCAAAGAATACCTCTCTTCTTTTTCAAGAAATGATGCACTGAAACGTACATCAGATCGAAGAAACATGGATATAAAGTAATCCATGCCCAGGTGAACATCACCCAGTTGGAGGAACAGCCGTCTTTTTGGCGACGTGCTTTCCCCAGTTTGAAGCGCGGGTTGCTATCTAAAGTAATAGCAAGCCATTTAGACATGTTTTAAGAATCCATTTTAACTTCTGCTCGAGCTTCATTTAAAGACCCGTGCCATTATTGAATGACATTTCTAAGTCCGTAAATGTTATCGATAAACAGAAGACATGCCTAGGTGAAACTATTTTTGGTCTTTTCTAATTTTTTAATTTTTATGGTTTTTCTGATTTTACGATTCTCTATTTACAATTAGCAAGATTTCTATATATCTATTTACAAAAAGGTATAAGATATGTAAAAAGAATGTAAGAAGCAAAATATATACAAGGATACGAACCAAAAACCATTACTCCTCAGCATCCTGAATCTTTTCCGCTTCCATCATTTGACTTGCTGAAGAGTAACGTGAGCACATTTAATTAGGGATTAATTCAGGCTTTTCACTCTCCCCTAATTAGTGCTCTCCCCCAATATGACAACCTTTCTGATGAACACCCATAATAGAAAGAAGACTCTGGATGAACGCCCATAATATGAAGAAGTCTTTTGATAACCAAATGCATGCCGTCTTAAGTCTTCTAACACACCCGACCTTGAGAAACGCCGTCAAAAAACTTAGGCATCTTTTCGATAGTTTAAGTTGAGCCTCAACTGAAATCTAGCTTAACCCCACAACTCATCAAACAAGAACTGTCATGAGGTTAAGCTAAACCACAAATTTAAGCCCAGTAACAACTTGATTTCAGCTTAACCTCACAACTCATCAAACAAAAACTGTCATGAGATTAGGTTAAAATCAAGTTGGACCTAACCTTAAACTACAGAACAACTTGAACCTAACTTAACTCCACAACTCATCAAACAAGAACTGTCATGGGATTAAGTTAAATATCAAGTTGTAAGAAAAGAGCTCAACATTTTTGAATGTAGAGAAGACTGTAGACTCGACCTTCTTCAAGATTGCCCAATGTGGAGGAACAGAATACCAATCATCTTCATCTCACCAAATGCCTTCCAGTAATCTTACATGTAACCCATCAACCCGCAGTATACACATGAGATGATAACACCCAATCGAGAATGAAGAATAGACTGACGACTCGACCTTCTTCAGTCTTTAGTATAACACTAAAGTAACAAGTTGAACCACTGATCATCTATAGAATGTATCCATATTTGGATATTAAGCCCTGATCACGTGAACCTGTTGTGCGTCCTTGATGTACACATTCTCTCTCCCCTGATGGTTACGATTAATCATACCATGACGTAACATTGAAACGTTAATACCAAGGTGACAAGTTGAACCACTGATCATCTCTGCGGCTTTTCAACACCGGGATACACGATTAAGCTCGATCACGTGAACCTTTTGTGCGTCCTTGGTGTACACATTTCTCTCCCCCATGATGGTTACGATTAATCGGAATCATCATCATGATGTGTACATGTAGCCTAATGACGTATACATGAAGCATTGACTAGAAACCCTTTGATACTTATTGAATCAGCCCATGAGACGATGTCGATTAGCATTCCCTGACCATGTTCTTCAACACCTTGATAGACGGAAGAAGTAGTGTTGGAGAAACATGGTTTGCACGACTCCTGAACTGACGTATTCAGGAGTCGTATGACCATTTCTCAATCATCAACCAACATGTAGATTAATATTCACCCTTCCCCCCCTCAAAAATTGCATATGCCTGCCAACTGCAATTTTTGACGATTGAACATGTGAATATGAATACCAATAACGGTAAGTAGCTCCGCTTGACGGTTCTTGAAGACTGACATGTTGTTTATTCACCCTTTCCCCCCCTCAAAAATTGCATATGCCTGTCAATTGCAATTTTTGGTTGGATATGTGAATAAAAAATACTCCAATATGCGCCGATCCACTTGAAGACTGAATGAGCACGGAAAGAGCATGAAACTTGTTGATGAGAATGGCCATAACTAAGAAGATTCCTCTTCTTTTGAAGATAAAGTGCACTCAAGCGTACACTTTTCTTTTCTTTGATGAACGAGGCCTGAACTGATATGAGCAGACATCATTATGTTGAAGAGCGAGGCATGTACTGACGTATACAGACGTCATAATAATGAAGATCGAGGCCTGCACTGATGTGTACAGACGTCATAATAATGAAGATCGAGGCCTGCACTGATGTGTACAGACGTCATAACTCTCTCTTTATTACCTCTCTCATCTAACTCCTTCCCAACCCCATTATCATTTTGTTGGCTTGATGTCGTGACCACTGATGGAGAAAAACCCAATATGATAAACTTGAGACTGAAGTAACATAACCCGAACATGTGACTTAAACTTGTACTAACGTGAGACAAAGAGCGGTGCAGAGACTTCGTGCAACATCGAATCCCTAAGTACTCTATACTCTTCAACCAACCAACCATCAAGTATAAGACGTACATCACCTCTTGGATATCCACAACTTCGTGTGACACTGAGCACTACAACGTGACCCCTTAAAGTGATAGTTATTTTGTAATAGAGAGAAAGAAAGAAAAAAAATAACTAGATATCCAAGTCCTTGTCATTGTAAATGTTGAAAGCTCGAACAAGGATCTCGAAGAACCTTCATCCAACCTTCCCGATATCTTCAGATACTAAGTACACGTATCCATGAAATTTCACTTCAGCCTCAAATAGATAATACTGAACTAACCCCGTAATCACATCTTGTTGATTAAATGCCCCGATCCAGCCATTTGAGAAGTTATAGCTGAACTTTGATAATGGTTTTAACCCGATCATGGTCAAGAGTGCATAGCCCATCATCACGGGATTTTACAAATCTATGATTTAAACTGAGAAATAAGTTCTTTCGCGGGATTTTACAAAACCAAGAAGAAACCGTGAGACAGTAAAAGATTGGATGTGGCATGACTGATTTGGTTTTGGTGAACATCAGTTTGGGTTAGGAACATCCCGTGAGAATTACTGAGCACATCACAACTTTGAAAACTTTCGTCCACCTAACCAACCTCGAACACAAACAACTAATTGTGACCACTTGATGAAGGAAACCCAATATACCAATACTGCGAATGAAGTAGAATTACTCAAATTTGTTACCTAAGCTTGCACTGTTGTTGGAAGAACGGTGTAAAGTCTCTAAGTACTTAATGTTATCCTGACAAAGTATGAGACTTTCATCACCTCTTGCAATTATCCACAACGTCTTCTACGTGTGACACTGAGTACTACAATGTATCTCCTTTAAGTGATAGTTTACCAGGTCTTCAACCATCCACCCCGACTTCTGGAAACTAGATAACCCAAGTCTTCAACTTAAAATTTTAAGAACGAGCAAGTTATCATTGAAGATCATGCATCCAACCAACCCCGACTTCAAGATGAACTAAGTAGACGCCTTCGTGAAATTCAACTTCAATCTCAAACAAGGAATACCAAATTAACTTCGTGATCATTTTGTGCGGTTGAATAGTCAAAGGTGAAAGAAACATGCGCAGATTCTTAGCAGTGCCCATGACTCATAGTCAGTCCAATCAAACATAGCTGTCTGACCCAGCTGCTTGGATGTTATCAGGTGTATTGCATGGAATAGTTGTCGTACTGTGTACAGGATTTTACAGTTCTTGAGATTTAACCGATAAATAAATTCAAGAACAAACTGCACAACAGTAAGTATCAAACCACTGAAATCTTAGGAAAATCGCTAAGAGCCAACCCGCTGAAAGCTAAACCACTGAAACTGGAACCACCATTCAAACCGCCGGAGACTGAACCACTGAATCCAGAATCGCTACGATCTGACCCGCTGTAACCGGAACTGCTAAGATTCAAACCTCTGGAGACTGAACCGATACGATCTGACCCGCTGTAACCGGAACCGCTAAGATTCACACCGCTGGAGACGGAACCGCTAGGAAACTTGTGCTAATTCTCCCCCTCAAAAAGGACATGAAATGACCTTTTTGCCAAAGCTGAGAGTCCGTGATGTTTGTGAATTTGTCAGGCACAATACATGGAATGAGACACATAAAACTACTGCAACGAAGATGGTGATTAAGACTCTCTTGTAGTAACCCCTCATTTGTGTGAACTGGGTTAAAACACATCTCTGAACAAACCACCTCCCGTCTTTAAGTCTGACCACCTCTTGAGAAGATCTTGTACTACAATCCCATTAGAAGCTTGAGAAACAACAATCACTTGATGAAGCTTGATAAAGGACAAGTTCGCGACTTATACTTGCACTAAATTTGTGATTTAGAACCTATATTGAGCACAACAACGTAACTCCTTTAAATATAGGTAGTGATATATACCCAACCTTCCATCCTTTATTGTATATATCCATTTCTTGAAGATCCAAGTCTAATCATCCAAATTTGTGATTTAGAACCTATATTGAGCACAACAACGTAACTCCTTTAAATATAGGTAGTGATATATACCCAACCTTCCATCCTTTATTGTATATATCCACTTCTTGAACATCCAAGTCTAATCACCCTCAATATGCTCGAGCAAGGGTCATCAAACATCGTGCATCCATCCACCCCGAGATGTTTGTGACACTAAGTACACCAACCCGTGAATTAACAAACCAATCAAGTTACCATAACTTCCCAATTCCTGCCGATCTTGAAGCACAAACATATCCCAGAAAAAATAGTCAAACCCCGTAAGTTTTATTATTTCAAAATCCATGTCCATCCTACTTGTTCAAAATTAATTTCACGGGATTTTACAACTCTTGTGATTTAAACCGAGAAATCGACTCTTTCGCGGGATTTTCTAAAATCACCAAGAGAGACCGTGAAATCAACAAGAACATCTAAGAGTGTGGGAACAAGAATATTGCTATTATGTTAGAATCTTGTTCCTAAGAGAAATGTGTACACCAAGGACGCACAAAAGGTTCACGTGATCGAGCTTAATCGTGTATCCCGGTGTTGAAAAGCCGCAGAGATGATCAGTGGTTCAACTTGTCACCTTGGTATTAACGTTTCAATGTTACGTCATGGTATGATTAATCGTAACCATCAGGGGAGAGAGAATGTGTACATCAAGGACGCACAACAGGTTCACGTGATCAGGGCTTAATATCCAAATATGGATACATTCTATAGATGATCAGTGCTTCAACTTTTGTATATTGTTCTTCGGGTCTTCGTAGTTGAGTAAGATGGAGGATGGGATCGTGGGTCGTGGTTGTTGACTGATGTATGTAGATGACGGGTTTAGGATTAGAAATGGGTTTGTTGATGTAAGTTGTGCTAACGAAAGTGTTTTAGATTAGATCAGAAGTTTTGGTATTTGGTTTTGATTAATCTGAGTGTTTGCTTCTTGTTGTGGTAATATTGCTTCTAATCCGTTTTGACAAAGAAAATTGAGATTGATGCAGTTGACTTGACGTAGTTGTTTTAGAAAACCGAGATAAACCACTGGTCAATAAGTCAAACAACCAATAAACCGCCACAGTCAATAAACCGCCAGCCAATAAACCGCCAGCCAATAAACCGCTGCAGTCAATAAACCGCTGCAGTCAATAACCCGCTGCAGTCAACAACCCACTGCAAACCGCTACAGTCGCTAAACCGCTGCAGTCAATAAACCGCTAGTCAATAAACCGTTGCAGTCAATAACCCGTTGCAGTCAACAACCCGCTGCAAACCGCTACAGTCGCTAAACCGCCACAGTCAATAAACCGCCAAAAAGTCAAACCACCAAAACTGGTTAAACCACTGTTGACAGGTCAAACTGCTATTGACTGGTCAAACCGCTACCTTGGTCAAGCCGCTGAAGCAAAATGACACACCGCTAAAGGACAAAAATGTCACTTTCAGCACTTTTGTCTTCATTCCGGTTTTAGCAAACTCAACTAACCATTGGCGCAATAGGACAAGGACACAACGGGTTGGTCCCTTTCACCATTTTGTATTCAATCCCGTTTTAGCTACTATCCAAACAGCTATCCCAAGATTTACAAAACCGCTAGCAAGAACAATAATCCACAGCCAAGAACATCTTTTCCAGGTGCACTTTTGGCTTCTCAAATAAGCCACAAAACACTATCGTGAATAGACCAAGAGTTCGAATGGAATGTCAAAGACAATCCTCAAAAGCAAACCCAAGTAGTGACACACTGATATTCAATTCAAACGTTTGAGGACCACTTGGAACACAAGAGGCTCATGTCATAAGAATATTTTCAAAAACCACACATCTCACACAAGTGACAAAAGTGTTCTTTGAACATAGTAAGATAACGAGCAACACTTGAAACTTTAAACAAATCAAAACATGTGCTGTTAAAGGATTATAAATCAGTTGGAGGCCCACATAAAGATTTAAACAATAACGAGCAACACATGACTGTTAAAGGATTATAAATCCTTTGGAGGCCCACATAAAGATTTAAACAAATCTTGATCTCTAACCATGGATTCGAACAGACCAGTTAAAAGTGATATAAGCAAATTGTAAAAATATAGATTTGAACAACAACATATGCGACACAGTTTAAGCATAAATGTTCGAACCAAAAATTAAAGCCGACACACAATCAAACCGAACCTAACCATGGCTCTTGATACCAATTGTAGAATATGACCATCTTGATTGTGTGGATGATTCGGGTGGCCTTGGATTATGAAAGTATAGATCCATGGTGAGTTAGTAAGAGAATGTTAGTGAGAGAGAGGGGAAACTCAAAAACAGAAAAGATTAGATTATATGAAATGAGAGTTCCAACCCTCTCCTTGTGTGGAGAGGGCTATATATAGTTCCTAATACTTGTGCCCCTAGTGGGCTGTGGAGTGAGCTGACAGTGGGGAAAGCCCCGACCCACTCCACAAATATATGTAACTACACTAATAATACTAATAATACTAATAGTACTAAACTACTATAAATAAGCCTACGAGCTATGTGAATGCTAAATAGATGCTCGGGGTGACCGAACCTTCATCAGAATATTTATATTCCTAACAATACGTTTTTTTTTTTTTTTTTTTTTTTAAATAGCGAAACCAATGTTGACCGTGCCAGATAGTTTTAAAAACAGTATGTTGAAATAGCGTATCCAATATAGTTTTTCCCAAATAACCTTTTCAAAATATCGTATCGATTTATATATACATTTCGTAAAATAATGTATCGTAGTTCATTGTTTTATAAGGGATAATAAGGTAGACATCCGGTATTCCTGAGGGATAAGTGAAGGGTTAGTTATCTTTTCCAAAAATGGTGGCTCGAGTTACTTCATGAGGTCCTAAGGCTTCTGCTGGGTTACAATTCAACCTATTGTATGTTTTCCAGGTCTTGTCAAAGATTCATTGGTTACTTCGTTGTTTACTTCCATCAAGAGGTTCATCATACAAGTGCTATGGAAGAGTCATTCTTACACGACTAGTGATCTAACTCGGTTCATTCATTGAGTGTAAGGTTTGGGGTAGCGATGACTGTAACATAACCAGAAACAAAACGAGGCTAAAGAAGCAAAATCAAATCCACAACGAGATCCAAAAATCAAGAAATCAAGCAATCCAAATTCAAATAAAGCCAAAATCAAGCACTACAATAAACTCAAACGTGCTTATTACAATATCGGATGAGTTAAAATAAACAACTCGAATTTAAGACGGTGACCGATCGGTTCTAACCCGACCCGATGCGTATATAATCAGACGGCGGCGGACAAGCACTCCATATATGCGGAAAGGTATAGCGATTCGACGGGTCTTTCAATTCGTGAAGTTTCGCGATGTCGGTGTGTCGTGTGTAGGGGTAAACCTTCGTGATATTCGGTGCTCGTGTACATATGCCAAACTTTTACCATTCCCAAAATTAAAGATAGAAAGTCAACCCGAAACATAATCCTGTCATAACTACTCCTAGTATCGTAAAATTCATTTATGATACATAGGTGATCAGGCCATGTCCCCACTATCCCTGGTTGATTATAGGTGATCAGTCTACCCTCAACCGAGGATCAATGAATTTCAGGATACTCAGTTTAGTTACACTAGTACTATGTTCCTTACTTTAAAATCGTTTTAAAACCACAACAGGTGTCCAACTCGGGATCAAATAATGTGGTTACGCAAGGAAATAGCGTAACTCCGTGACATATTTGGTGCATCGGCGAAAGTATATGAAAATACTTATAGTGAATAGTGAAAAAAAAGGTGAAATACAAACCATCAAATAGCAAGGCATACATCTCATCGAATATAACATTTAATATCTCCACAAATATGCTATCCAAACAAAATTACAAGCGAGGCATTGGCTTGGCAGGCAGGCACGTGACGGTCATAGGATTTAAGTTTTCGTAAAAATAGTTATAGTCTAGCTTTTCGAAAATACCCAGTTCTCGAAAATACCTAGTTCTCTATAACCTGTGGCTCTAATACCATCTGTAACACCCCGAAATCGGATCAGCAGAAGCATACGGGTCGTGGGGTGCTATTGATTAGTTATCACAACACAAGGTACAAAGAACGATTTTACTTAAACCATTTTAGGAGAAATTTCATAATATAAAACATTCAATTTACATTATTCAAAAATAGTGCGGAAAATATAGGTCCATAAAAGGGTTTATAGCGGTCCCAAATAGTTTTCAGAGTCTTCTATGACCATGCCATGCCCATTGCCAAGCTTCTCCAAAAGTAAGATATGCAGCGAAAAAGATCTAACACCTGAGATAAAACATGCTAAAAGTCAACACAAAGGTTGAGTGAATTCATAGGTTTATAGTAAAGCAGATGATCACAATATTTCAAGTTTAAGAGAAAGCGGGTTTCGTTGTTATACACCCATAAGTTCAGATGTTACCACTGCACTAAGCTCATGACACACAAAACGTTAACCGGCACTAGTAACCCTGGCGTAAGTCGACAGTAACCGCGGATTTTATAATATAATAATTGCCCCCAGAGCTAGGTATCTTTCCAAATACCTAGGTAACTCAAATATAGTACATCACATGCGGACCGGCCTTAGTCAACATGGCCGGATGGTCAAATCCTATAGGCCTATAAACTATATTCGCGCTCACTCGCAAGTGATTAATGGTTCATGATCGAGGGACTTGCTTTTGGTAAGAACGGTACTTAGTGCATATCAGATGTTCAACAAAGTTTCCAGTTCAAAGAACAGTTTTTAAACAATTGTGATCATAGTAAAAACAGCAGCATGTATCTCACCCCAAGTAGCTTATAAAACAGTTTAAGCAAGTAAAAAGTGGGGCTATGAACTCACCTCAGTATGCAGCAATGCAATATATTACAACTAGAATCAAGTAGTAAGCACAACGGCATTCAGAAAGTACAAGCATAACGGTACTGGATCGGCACAACCTAATAAGTAACATGTTTCAGAAATAATCCTCAAGTAATTTATGAAGTAGCGTTCTTTGAATACTCGTGTTAATAAAAAGGTTTAGTTTTCAATGGCGATAAAAGAAGTAGACATTTATAACTCGTGTAGACGTTAGGAAAATAAAGTTTCGAGGATAGGACGAAGGAAGTCAGCGAAACACAATCAAACACATAATAAAAGAATCACGAATAAAAGAAATCTCAAATAAAAGAGAATGAGAGAAGAAAGAAATAAGGAATGAATAAGAATTAGAGTAATAAAAGGGATAAAAGATGTAAAGGAAAAATAAAATAATTAATAGAAATAAACGTCGTCATGTTGTTTCGGCGTTTTTACCCGGTAACCCAAATAGTTGAGAAAACGTTATGGTTTAGGAAAGAATCGTTTAGTTGATAGAAGGTTTAGAATGTTAATAACTTGGTCAATAGAAACGCTTATAACATTTATAAATCATAATCGTTTTAAGTTATAAAATGGTTTTTATAAAATTTGGACATGACGTGTCTGTTTATACAATATTTCCCCAAGTCGTTACGACTTATTGAATATTAAGTTTCAATTATTACAATTTATTAATTTGTTACAAAAATTATACAATTTAAATACAATTATTACAAATTTACAAGTTTTAATAATTATCCGTCGTTATCATTCGCGTATATATTAGTGTCGGGTTTATTGACTATTTTGTGTCCAAAATCGTCCATAAGTCCTTCGGCTAATACCGTAAATCCAATAACGATACATCCAAGCATAGGTTTTCGTTGCAATATCCAAGTCCAAATTCGTATCGATTCAAAATATATCCCAATAAGTATCCGAAACACCACCATTGACAAAATATAAGTAAGTTAGTATTCGAGGTTAAATAAAAGCAGTTAAGGAATGTATAACAAAAACAATTAATCAACTACATTGGGCTTCGGCCCAATGCTCCATGCATACTCGACACCCTCACTTTGGGCTTCGGCCCAAAGGTTAATCAAACACGCCCTTATAACTTGGTTGGGCTTCGGCCCAGTGAGTCCAAAACCAAACGCCCTTGTGGGCATTGACAACAGAACCAAACGCCCCTGATGGGGTGGGCTGCAACAGCAGACAACAAACACCCCTTGGGTGTGGCTGAGCCGAGATACGCAACAAGGACCACCCTTGTGGTCTTGTTATTCCAACCGAAACAAATCAAACACAATCACTTGGCTGTGGTCTACACAACCAAAAAACTAATAAGCTTATTACATCAATATAAGTCACATAACATTTTATAAGCCGGAAATATAAGCTTAACCCCAAGGCCAAAACAATTAAGCCATAAGATCGAATAAGCTTAAATAAATAAGCTGGAGAGAAAAGAGAACTGATAATAAACTAAACAAGTCACAAGTGGGTTTTGAACCCTCGACCTCTTGGTCGTGACCAACAAAGACAAACACCCCTGGTGGCTGTTTTCACCGAAAACAAACCAAACAACCATTTGACCACAAAATGCTTACCACGGTTCGGATATCAATCCAACACCATGTCGTGACTCCCATGAGTCACGACTTACTCACAAATGACACTAAAAACTCCACCATGGTTCGGCTAACATAACAACCACTAGTCGTGACTCCCTTGAGCCACGACTCACCTCTATTCGAACCACAAACCAATCGGCCAACTACCTAACCAAACCAAACAATATCAAAACTCACAATAAATAAACAAGGACGAGTTTATAAGCTTCAATATAACCAAACAAACACAAAATAAACATAATAATCACCGAGTCAACTCAACTCGTGAGTTGAGTTGGGCGAGTCAAGTGACTCGGTAACGAGTCGAAACGGGTTTAGTGTCAAAATGATAGATCCACACGAGTTGTTGTAGAAAACATAAGGTTTTAACTAGTTTTAATTATAAAAACGTTAGGGTTTTAGTTTTAGTCGATTAGGGTTTCAAAACAAACTGAAAATAATAAAGGATAGATGCGTGTGAGCTTTACCAATCGAGAGGGAGATGGTGGGGAAGAAGGTAGCGAGCGACGGTGAGAGGTGGTGGACGGCGATGAGTGGCGGTGAGCTCCAAAACTTACCCAAACGTGCTCCTCTAGCTCCGATCTCTTCCAGAAATGATGGTGGGGCATCGATCTACGCGTCGGTGGGATTTTTGGGGTGGCCGGATTTTGGCCGGATTCCGGTGACGGCACCGGAACAGTGAACTCCGGTGAGGGGAGTTATAAGAATGAGGGAGAAACCCTAAATGATGTCTTTTATACCCCAGGAGGAGCTAAACCTGGACAAAAGAAAGTGTAGGGGCGAGCGGTGTAATTTTGGGCGCGGGGTAGAAAGTGTAATTTAGCAATTCTTCTAATAAAATCCTTGTGGGGCCCATTTGACATAGCAAATGGCCGTTTTGAATTACGAGACTTGCGCCATTGAGTCCGATATAATTTTTTCAATGAAAACGAGTATTAATACGTATAACTTTCTCGGAGTTAATTTATTTAGTAAATCGATTCGTTTCGTGCGTTTTAGGTTGTGACGGCTCAATAAAGGAATAACGCTCATGTTAAACAAGATATCCACGGTTTTTCAAACCCAAGCAAGTTCATAGAAGTTTAAAAGCTGGATTTCAAAAATAAACGTTTTGGCTAGTAAAATAAGTTTTAAAAAATTGTCGGTTGTTACATGTATTCCTCATGAACAAAATTGATTAGATGCAATTAAAATTCGAATCATATATACGTATACAATTTGCATCTTATAACCTATCGATTAAATGCATTTAAAAATTAGATGCATCCAATTTGATTCTTAATTAACAACACATATATGAATGAATTGATGCATCCATATATATACGTAGCGTATCTATTGCAATCTTTTCGATCTAATGTATGCATGATGCGCAAAGCAATTTACAGTATAAATTTGCTGCTTCTTGTTAAGAGCAGAGCCGTATACGAGGGTGTGCGAGGTGTGCTACCGCACAGGGCCTCACAATTTTAGGGGCCTCAAAATATGTAGCTCTTTATATAGTTTGTGCCTAAAAATTCATTTCAACATCAAAATGTTGAGGATAATGAAATTTTGTTTTAAGAACTTTACTTCAAATGGACGTGAGTGATTAAAAACTCATAAAAGTTAAAGCCAGATCGTTATAAATAGATTTTTAATAGTAATGTTTAGTTATCATGTATGCGGTTTTGCACAGGGCCTCCGCTAGCCCAGCTACGCCACTGGTAAAGAGTTCATACTACTTAAAAAAAACGTCTTTTAGCCCGGTTGCGCGAGGCTTTTAGGCTGGTTTCCTTACCGGTCTAGTTGCAGGATTCAGAATGTTTTTGAACATGGGCGATGAAACATCAAAAAAAGTAAGTATAGAAATACAATATCACCATTTGTCAATAGCCTATAACGTCTAGAAGGAAATTACTACCAAAGCGTTTCTTGAAATGATTGATTCGAACTAGTTCTTAATCTTGTTCTTTTAATTTTTCATATTATTCGATTCCCATTTTGTAGTAAATTCCCGCGTCTCAAAATTATTGTTAAGCAACAAAAATCACACAATTTAATAAAAGTGGAACCACTACACTTTTCAACCAATCAAACATAATATTCTTTCTCTAAAGTCTCTTTTTATTAGTTAAAATAATTCCAAAAAAAAAATATGGACTATAATTTTAAAATGAAAGAAGTATGTAAAAAGAAAATTTCCATATATATCCAACATAAACCACAAAATGTCATATTTATCCCAATTACAAGTGAATGATGCAAGAGTGCAATGATGTTAATGCAGAATAAATATGACATTACCAAGTATAAATCAAAAAAAAAAAAAAAAAAAAAAATTGACCCTGTATGAAAAACAACCATATATAATCCCAAGCTCAAAATCAAGTCAATGAGTCATTGAAACTATACTATAAAGAATTGTGAAACATTTATAATGCATGATGGAAGTTTGTGTGGCAGGAGTATATATAGATAGCATAACTACTCAATTGTTCATAATACTCTTACATTCTTTTCTTGTTTTGTGTCATTGTTTCTTTCGCACTTACTTGTCAATCATAATAATGCAGCCTATTAAGTTTACCCTATTCCCTTTCACTAGATTTTCCCTCACCGTTTACTTGATCTCCCTTGTTTTTCTTGGTGATCATGGTCGAGCACGGGTAACCCTACCAAAAAATGTTAGTGTCCCGGCGTTAATAATATTTGGGGACTCCATTGTTGATCAAGGGGCTAACAATAATCTAAACACTTTGATTAAAGCCAATTTTGCTCCATATGGAAGAGATTTTGGGTCTGGAAAACCAACTGGATGATTTACAAATAACAATACACCGGCCGATTTCATGGGTAACACTTACATTCTTAACATCTTTCATGACGTAACGTTAATTTATATTGATCTATTCCATAGTGTGTTTGTTGGTACTACATTGGCGGAATTAAACCAGCAGCCCGAGTTATAATAACACCACACCATAAAAAGAACATTAACAACGATATACTTTATATATACATACGTAATTTACCTATGGAATGACCGACGATCGACGTATACATCTAGCTCTTCACTTTATATTTTTATTCTTAAGCACATGTAATTATATTTGAACCAACATAACTTCACTAAAACACTACCCATCTTTCTTTCCTCATAAATCTGCTCATGCACGTAATGGAGTTTCATTTCTCTTCTATTCATCTTTTCCCTTAATTAACTCGAAACTTTTGTGATGATCTTCTTACTTAGTATACTTGAAATGAGCAAACGTGAGATACAAATTATGAAATCAAGGTCTTGAAAGAGTTTGATGTGCATCTAGATAAGTGTTCATAAATTTGACATTCGTATCATGTGATCACCGTTAATCTTTTTGTCCCAGTGATATACGTAGTTACAATTTAATCTCTATTGTCAAATAACTTGATTTATAAAACGTTTTTGCATCAAACAAGAAACTAGTAACTGTTTATTATTGTGTTTAATCAGCTGTTTAAACGAAAACTAATTGACTTAATTATAGAGTAAATTACATTGTTTATTTATGTGGTTTATACCCAAATCACTACTTGAATCACTCAACTCTTTTTGCCTAAGTAGTCCTTAATTATATATCTTGAAACTTGTTAACACTGTCCGTCCTTATCTTAATTGTGTGTTAAATTCTGCCGTTAAAAAGAGGTCATAATACACAATATACCACACACATATATAAAACGATGCTTCCTTCCTTGTGCTATTTTTCACGCACACATACAAAACCTCCACCTAAACCATCATCGACACTCGACTACGACGCCGCCAGCACCACTCGGCTGCCACTTCTACCACCTTCTTCTTGCTATATATTCAATTGGTCATCAATGTGTATCATATAAAGTTGGTCATTTTCTTTAATTAATGGTTACAATTGAGTCAGGATTTGTGAAACTACTGATCAAATTTGTGAGCATGCGAGAACAAGTAAATGTTACCTTGTATGTTTTTTAGAATTTATGCCAAAGTTACAACCTTCAAATTGTTCTCACGAGAAATCTTAACAAAACATAGCCTAAATATTACTGTTGACATTTCGTCATAGTTTTTTATGAAAATCATATATAGCCTATGTATAATTTATAGAGACTAATAATCAAATGATTGGTCCTCTAACGAGAAAAATGATCTAAAAAAAATAAAACCTAAAGCCAATCAAGCCATGAGTTCCATATTGAATTGTGGATATTCAAATTACAACTTCCATCCAATTTAAGATGCCAAATTAATTGAAATTTGAAAGCAATAATTTACAAAGAAAATACTTCGAGCATTAGGTGTGCATGCAAGTGTTGTAGGAAAGTTATAGGACTCGTTTTTACCCAAATATATATATATATATATATATATATATATATATATATATATATATATATATATATATATATATATATATATATATATATATATATATATAATAAAATAAAATAAAATAAAAAAATTATAGGACTCGTCACGTCAACTTTTGACCTATAACTTGGTTATAACGCAAAATCCGAAAACCCTCTCTTTTGTATTACTAAAATTTATATGAATAACTAACAAAACAAAGGAACGAAGAAAAAGAATTATAACACCCTACCACCCCATGGCGAGAGAGCTGTAACGTGTGGATAACTTTTGTGTTGTTAAGTGCACGGTGCAGCTCGTTAAACGGCTTCATAGCCAATTTTTGGTACTATAAACGGCGTCATACTGCACCGACCCGTGTATTATGAGTACCATGCCATGTTGATAACGAGCATGTTTGTGTGTGTGTGTGTTTTAAACTTTGTAATTTTCTTTTTTGTTTTTTTAATGTAAAGTGTGGTTTTTTAATGGTGTGTTATATAGAATTTATTTATTTTATTTTATTTATTATTATTATTATTTTTTTACTTTGTGTTATAAAATAAAAACTGACATGACGCACGGATAAAACAAACTGCATTTAGCCTTCTTACCTATGATTGTTGTAGCTAAGCCATAGGTGAAGAAAAATGACTATAACATTGGTATTACCTCTCTCACACTCACAACGAGCTCTCTTAATTATTTTCTCCTTTAAAATTAAGAGCATTAGGTATCGTCGGTGTTATCTAACAATGTTATAGAAAAAAAAGTTTTCACCTTAGCTTTTTCTCCTATAACACGGAATCTATAACTTAACCAAAAACACATTCATTTATCACTCATATTATAGAACACTTTCAGGCCCCACATTTTTTAAATATTATTTTTTTCATTTATTCAGAGACAACACAAATAAAACTAAAATTAAGATTTCATTAATAAAATAAAAGCCATAAAAAAAGTACATCAAAATAAAGGTACGTGAACTAAACTAGTTTTGGGGATAATATTTGGCTCGGATTTCACATTTGGCCTCCTTGATAATTGCCTTGTCTATCGGATCCATCCTCTCGGTGTTGACCGCAAGCATGTTCATGTCTTTGTTCCTTGTTTGAGCATTGATTAATTGCACCCTCATCTTACCCTTGTTTCTTATTTCTTCCTTCTTTGTCTCACGATCTAAAGCGAGTTGTTATTGCAACATTTTTTGAAAGTAGGTAAAATGGTGTTTTTTTTAAACCCCACGCCTTTTTTTTTTTTTTTTTTTTTTACATCCTCGCGACTCATATATGACTTGAGGCATAAACAAGTTAAAGAAAATTATCGATCTCAGCACTTTATTACTGTATATTATGAAAACAATCATCAAATTTGTATATTACCAAAATGATCTTTCTTTTTTGGGTAAAGGGTTTCCCCGGTAAAATATATTGCACCAAAATGGTCTTTCAGCACGCACAAAAAGCACGCTTCGGTTAGATTTACAACATGTGGCTCATCTTTTAAATATAACAACTCTAAATGTCCCACGTGTCCAACTCACTCGCATACAACTTGCGCGATGGCCTTAGCGCGCGTCATGTATCTATACGATTTTGTATGCCTGCACCAATGCTTGCGCGCATCAAACGCTTGTGCGTGCCATGCTTGTACTTCTTGAGCAAACAAACCTCGTGCACATCCCTCTAGGCACGCTCCAAGATCATACGCGCGCGGCAACTAGCCTCATCTGTTTTCAGGGTTGATTTAGCGGTGAGTTTGCATTAAAAGTGTTGGGGTTATACACATAACCGAATGAAGCTTGAAGAATCAAGTCACATACCGAAAAATTCGAGTGTGTTTTTGAACTATTTTCGATCTACAATAACTCTACAAGAATGGAAAAGTAGGGGGAAGTGCAACAAGTCCTATTAGGTCCAATTATAAATGGTGGGTAGAGTGGAAGTGGAAGATTAACTAGGTTGGCTAGTTTGCGGATGAGATGACTTTTTATGTCGAAAAATGTCATCCACATATTTAATTATTTTTTTTGAATATATTTCAATAATATATTACATTTAAGAAAATAAGAATAGAGAATAATATGATTGGCTCACATATTATTGGGTGGCGCACGACGCATAAATCTAAGAATGCGTGAGAGGTTCAGTTTTGTAATGGCTTTTTGGTCTATATCGATAAAACAGGTAGTGTATCATATTGGTAATTTGGTTTAAAAAAAAGTAAAAAAAAAAAAAAATGCCCTAACTAAAATAGATACTTCAAAATTTTTAATATGAAAGTTGATAAGTAAGACAAAAGACGTACTGTATGACCTACACATCATTTATTTTCTTAAAAAAGCTCATTTCGGGCAAATTAACAAGGTACTCCTACAAGACGACAACATAAGTACATCAACACGTACATTTAAACTATAGTTTATGAACACTTTTAAGTCTTGATATCGACGTACGGTCGCGAAATTTGATGATGGAATAAAAAATATTTGAAGCAAAGCATAAAAACAATATACTTGATCATAGACCGAAAATACTTGTTATTTACAAAAAATGTGTTAAAAAGATATGAAAAATAACCACACAATTGCTGAATTTAACTAGCTCTCAGCCAACTAAATATATGTGAGATCGAGATCATGCACCAGTTCAAGCCGAATAAGGTTTGTTGTCTGCATTTCGTACTTGAGGACGAACAAATTTTTTTGTACGTAGCTTTTGCCCATTATAGGCGACATGCATGTCTATCCAACTGTTTTAGTTAATGTAGTTTAGTTTAGTTTTCTTTTCTTTTACTAAATTATTGCAGTTTGCATATGTTTGTTGGCTACTAAAAAGTTTAATCGGCATATGTTCATTTCTTGTTCAGTCAAAGAACTGGGACTAAAAGATCTTATGCCAGCATACCTTGATCCATCCCTTGATGATAACGAGCTTTTAACCGGTGTAAGCTTTGCTTCCGGTGGCACAGGATATGATCCCGAAACTCCCAAGATAGCGGTATTATGCATTTATAACTTTGTTAAGCCACTAGCTTGCTTTTACGAACGCACGTACTGATTTTGTTTTTGGTTTGTATAAATTGGAAATTATCCTTTTTAAAAGTAACTATATCAATGATCACTGCAACTTTATATATTCTTTAAGTTTAACTTGTAACTAAATACTGTATATTGCATCAGTCCGTTTTGTCATTTCCGGCCAGCTAAACCAATTCAAGGAATACATCAAGAAAGTTAAGGGTATTGTTGGAGAAGAAAGAACACAATACATATTAGCGAATAGTATATTCTTAGTAGTCGCAAGTAGCAATGATATTGCGACTACTTACTTCACTATTGGAATCCAAAGACTGCACTATGATGTCTCATCTTACGCTGATCTCATGATATCCGGTGCTTCAAACTTCATACAGGTATATTATTTGTTTTCCTTTTAAACAGTGTGAAGGTAACTTTTTTAGTTTTTGTTATTGACGCCTTTGGATTACAATTATTAAGGATATCTACAAACTTGGAGCAAGAAGGATAGGAGTTTTCAGTGCACCTCCATTAGGGTGTGTACCATCACAAAGAACTCTTGCAGGTGGTAAAAGTAGAGAGTGTGCAGCGGAATACAACCAAGCATCACAATTATATAATAGCAAGTTGCAAACAGCGATGCAGTACCTCGGTAGCACTCTTGAACAATCCAGGGTCGTCTATATTGACATATACAACCCATTGCTTGATATTATCGAAAACCCTTCCAAATATGGTACGTACTAAATACTCATAACTTAGACGACCGTAGTCCTATTTTTTGCAGCAATTTCTTGTTTGCTACACTAACAATATCACTCATACTACAGGAGTAGAAGTTGTGGACAAAGGTTGTTGTGGCACAGGTGACATAGAGGTTTCCGTATTATGCAACAAATATTCCCCAACATGTGATGATGATTCAAAATACCTTTTCTGGGACAGTTTTCACCCTACAAACAAAGGATACAGCATCCTTATAGATCAAGTTCTAGGGAAATACGTAAATGACTTCTTCTGAATTCATAGCGAGGCTAATTATTATTCGTGAAATTTGAGTTTGCGTGCATTATAAAGTTTGTTGAATAAGCTTTCTGAATGATGTTTTCAGTCATGTAACCCCCTAGTTATGTATCCTTTAATCTTTATGTACCAATTTATTACATCCAATATAATAAGAGCAACAGCTGATAGATATGGTCTGGCAAAAAGAGCCCCTTGGGTTTTTATTTGAAAAGAGTTCTGACTAGTAGTCGGTAAATAGTCAGTAAAATTCAAAAAGAGCCCCTTGTTCTAGTTACGACTTTTGTTGCTTTCTAGCATCTTGCTAGATTTATGTTCTAATAAAATTCCGCCGTTCAAAAAAATATAATAATAATAACCTCTACCTATACATGTAGAATTAGAGCACTGATAAACCGCATTTTGCAATGACATGCAAAAGGCAAGAATACTTTCTACAAAGAGAGAAACTACCAGAAGGTAACGACTTTTTCGAAAGATAGTATTTACACCTGTTAAAGTAAAATATTTAATGGTGGGACCCATTACATTTATATGTTGACAAAGGAGGTAAATAATGTTGCTGGTATTGATGGTCTAAAACAACTGGCGCCAACTTTGATCATTCTTGTGTTCACATGGTGATGAGGTCATCGATGATGTCAAGTAGCCCAAAACTTGTTGCCTATAAAAGGGCAGTGAATCCAGATCAATAAGCATCCCATTTCCAAATAGAACACACACATAGTGTAGTGTTGTTGGTCTCTTTCTTTCTCCTAGTATTTGAGTCTATTAGAGAGTTTGTGTAGTATCTCCTAATACAAGAGATATAAGTGTTTATCCTTGTAGTTAGAGAGAAGGTGTAACTCCTAGTTTTCATCATAGTGAAACGTATCTTTCCTTGCCCGTGGTTTTTTACCCTATTGGGGTTTTCCACGTAAAATCCGTGTGTCATCTTTTATTAGTATTTTCTTATTTTAGCTGTGGGTTTGCTTCAGTCCGGTGTCACTTTTCTCAACAAGTGGTATCAGAGCTAAGGTTGGGTGTGTGTATAATTATTTATCGTATGCTCTGTGGTTGCCACTAATAAGTGGACCCTCCACATCAAAAGATAAGTAAGATTATACTCACTCAAAAGGTGTTTATTACTATTATTAACAAAAATAGTAGTTTTGTCGAAAAGAAGATTGTGACTGTAGTAATGGCAGCAAAATTTGAAATTGAAAAGTTCAATGGGAGTAATTTCTCGTTGTGGAAATTAAAGATGAAGGCTATCCTTAGAAAGGATAAATGTTTAGCGGCCATTGACGAAAGGCCAGCTGAGGTCACGGATGACAGTAAATGGGATGAGATGGACGGAAATGCTATTGCAAATCTTCATCTGGCATTAGCAGATGGAGTTTTGTCTAGCATAGAGGAGAAGAAAAGCGCAAAGGAGATTTGGGATCATCTTGCTCGATTGTACGAGGCAAGATCGCTCCACAATAAAATATTTCTCAAGAGGAAACTTTATGCTCTTCGCATGACGGAATCTACTTCAGTGACTAAGCACGTTAATAACTTGAATACTCTATTTTCTCAGCTCACGTCTTTGAGTTGTAAAATAGAGCCACAAGAACGTGCTGAAATTCTACTTCAAAGTTTACCTGACTCATTTGACCAACTTATCATCAACTTAACCAGTAATGTTCTTTCTGACTATCTAGTCTTCGATGATGTTGCAGCCGCCATTCTGGAAGAAGAAAATAGGCGCAACAATAGGGAGGACAGGCAAACCAGTTCAAGACAGGTGGAGGCTTTGGTGGTGACGAGAGGGGGGTCAATGGAACCTGGCTCCAGTGGGAGTCACAATCATGGTAAATCTAGAACAGGAAGGAAGAAGAATTTTAGATGCTTCAAATGTGGCAAGCCGAGTCACATGAAGAAGGATTGTAGGAGTTTGAGTAACTCTAATCCTCATGGAAATATCGCTAGCACTTCAGAAGATGGTAACGCTCTGTGTTGTGAAGCAGCGGTTGCAAATGATGGCAGAAAAAGATTTGCAGATGTATTGCTGTTCGATACGGGAGCTACTTTTCATATGACCGCAAGAAGAGAATGGTTTCATCAATATAAACCTATCTCTGGAGGCGGATCTGTGTACAGTTGCAATGATCATAAACTAAGGATCATTGGAATTGGAAATATCATGGTGAAGGTGCATGATGGTACAGTTCGTACTATTCGGGATGTGCGACACGTGGAGGGCCTGAAAAAGAATCTCTTGTCTCTAGGACAATTGGATGATCTGGTTGTAAGGTTGAAATACAAAACAAGATCATGAAAGTTATAAAAGGCGCGCTTGTACTTATGAAAGGTGAAAAGGTGGCTGCGAACTTATACCAACTGAAGGGAGAGATAATGGAGGAGGCGGAAGCATCTGTTGCTTCACATAGTCCAAGTCATAGAGTTGCAATAACATGGCATCAGAAGCTTGGACATATGTCGGAACAAGGAATGAAGATTCTTGTTGAAAGGAAGTTAATTCCTGGCCTCACAAAGGTTTCTTTACCTTTCTGTGAGCATTGTGTTATCAGCAAGCAGCATCGCCTAAAATTCAAGACATCAAATTCTAGAAGTGTCTCTGTTCTAGAATTGGTTCACTCTGATGTATGGCAGGCACCGGTTCTATCCCTGGGAGGAGCAAAGTATTTTGTATCCTTCATTGATGACTATTCCAGGAGATGTTGGGTGTACCCAATCAAGAAGAAGTCTGATGTGTTTGAAGTTTTCAAGGTTTACAAAGCGCGGGTTGAACTTGATTCTGGAAAGAAGATCAAGTGTTTTGAGGACAGATAATGGAGGCGAATATACAGGTGATGAATTTGATACCTTTTGCAGGCAAGAAGGAATCAAAAGGCAGTTCACGACGGCATACACTCCTCAACAAAACGGAGTGGCAGAGCGGATGAACAGAACCTTGTTAGAAAGAGCAAGGGCATTGTTGGCAACTGCAAGCTTGGAAAAATCGTTCTGGGCGGAAGCAGTCAATACCGCCTGTTATGTGATAAATCGGTCACCTTCAACTGCAGTTGAGTTGAAGACACCGATGGAGATGTGGACGGGAAAGCCGGTCAACTATTCTAACCTTCATATATTTGGAAGTCCTGTGTACGTGATGTACAATTCTCAAGAAACTACAAAGCTGGATCCGAAATCCAGAAAATGTTTGTTCTTGGGGTATGCTGACGGAGTAAAGGGGTATCGTTTGTGGGACCCCACTGCCCACAAAGTAGTCGTCAGCAGAGATGTTGTCTTTATGGAAGACAAAATTCAAGAAAATGAAGAAGGTGATAGCACTACAAAAGAAACTACATCAATACAGATGGAAAAGCAATCTCAGTCGAGTGATTCTTCTGAAGCCGTACCACAGCACGAGGTGAATGAGACAACTGAGTCTCAAGCTCCAACGACTCGTACTCTTAATCGTGAAAGAAAACGCCCGGTGTGGCACACGGATTATGTTATGGAGGGCAATGTTGCATATTGTCTTCTTACAGAGGAAGGAGAGCCATCAACTCTTCAAGAAGCACTGAATAATTCAGATGCTTCGTTCTGGATGGAAGCAATGCAAGAAGAAATTGAAGCTCTTCATAAGAATAAAACGTGGGAACTGATGCCACTACCAGCAGGTAGAAAACCTATTGGAAACAAATGGGTGTATAAGATCAAGAGGAACGGTGATGACCAGGTGGAGAGGTATCGTGCAAGATTGGTAGTCAAAGGATATGCTCAGAAAGAGGGAGTCGACTTCAACGAAATATTTTCCCCTGTGGTTCGAATGACAACTGTTCGAGTAGTTCTGGCAATGTGTGCTACGTATGATTTACATCTAGAGCAGCTAGATGTGAAAACTGCATTTCTTCATGAGAATTTTGAGGAAGAAATTTACATGCTTCAACCAGAAGGTTTTAAACAAAAAGGAAAAGAGAACTTGGTTTGCAGGTTAAACAAATCTCTGTACGGTTTAAAGCAGGCGCCACAGTGTTGGTACAAGAGATTTGATTCTTTCATCATTAGCCTTGGATATAACAGACTACACGCAGACCCTTGTGCATATTACAAGAGGTTTGGAGACAATGATTTTGTCATCTTGCTGTTATATGTTGACGACATGTTGGTTGCAGGCCCCAACAAAGATCGTCTCAGTAAACTGAAGGCACAGCTCGCTAGGGAATTCGAGATGAAAGACTTGGGACCCACAAACAAGATTCTAGGGATGCAAATTCACAGAGATAGAGTTAGTAGGAAAATTTGGCTTTCACAGAAAAGTTATGTGAAGAAAATCTTGCAAAGGTTTAATATGCAAGATTGTAAGCCAATATCAACCCCGTTTCCTACTAATGTCAAGTTATCCTCCTTCATGAGTCCTAGCAGTGAAGAAGAGAGGATGGAGATGTCTCGAGTACCGTATGCATCAGCAGTGGGAAGTTTAATGTTCGCGATGATTTGTACAAGACCATACATTGCACATGCAGTGGGAGTAGTGAGTCGGTACATGGCGGAACCTGGTAGAGAGCATTGGGAAGCTGTGAAGAGGATCTTTAGATATATTAAAGGAACCTCTGATGTTGCATTATGTTATGGGGAATCGGATATAATTGTCAAGGGATATGTTGATTCTGATTACGCAGGTGATCTTGACGGAAGTAAATCAACCACCGGGTATGTGTTTACACTTTCTGGCGGAACAGTAAGCTGGGTTTCAAAACTGCAGTCAGTTGTGGCTATGTCAACGACGGAAGCAGAATATGTTGCAGCTGCTCAAGCCAGCAAAGAAGCAGTATGGTTGAAGATGTTGTTGGAAGAACTGGGGCACGAACAAGAGAAAATTACTCTATTTTGTGACAACCAGAGTGCCTTGTATCTTGCAAGGAATCCAGCATTTCATTCAAAGACAAAGCATATACGAGTTCAGTATCACTTCGTTCGTGAGAAAGTGGAAGAAGGAACCGTGGATATGCAAAAAATTCATACTAATGATAACGTGGCAGATTATCTGACGAAAGCAATCAACAGTGACAAGTTTATATGGTGCCGATCCTCATGCGGCCTAGCGGAAACGTAAGCAACATGAAAGTGCAAGGAAGGATAACGGTGTGAAGATCGATTTAGCTTCAATCGGATCTTCAAGTGGGAGATTGTTAAAGTGAAATAATTATTGGTGGGACCAATTATATGTCAACAAAGGAGGTAGATAATGTTGCTGGTATTGATGGTCTAAAACAACTGGCGCCAACTTTGATCATTCTTGTGTTCACATGGTGATGAGGTCATCGATGATGTCAAGTAGCTCAAAACTTGTTGCCTATAAAAGGGCAGTGAATCCAGATCAATAAGCATCCCATTCCAAATAGAACACACACATAGTGTAGTGTTGTTGGTCTCTTTCTTTCTCCTAGTATTTGAGTCTATTAGAGAGTTTGTGTAATATCTCCTAATACAAGAGATATAAGTATTTATTCTTGTAGTTAGAGAGAAGGTGTAACTCCTAGTTTTCATCATAGTGAAACGTATCTTTCCTTGCCCGTGGTTTTTTACCCTATTGGGGTTTTCCACGTAAAATCCGTGTGTCATCTTTTATTAGTATTTTCTTATTTTAGCTGTGGGTTTGCTTCAGTCCGATGTCACTTTTCTCAACATTTACACCTGCAATGCAAGGAACAAAATCCAACAATACTTGGTAAACATCAAAAGAAATAGCTATTTTACAACTTTCATCCTTTCCTAGGTTCTATTTGTCTTCCTTTCTAACACTATGCTAAGTTACCCAGTGTGGCAAACAAGGAACCTAACCAACCTGTACCAATGGTCATTCTTCATCATAATCATCTTCATCTACTCTGCTGTTTAAGTTAGCAAGCTTAATTGGATCAATCGCCATTTTCTCCACATCCGCCAATGACCACCATGGATATTCTTCAGCTATCATTTCAAATGTCGGCTTTGATGCTAAGCCAGCAGGAGTTACAGGTGCTGATACGGGTGGAGTGTTTCCATTCTCATCCAAGTCTAGATTGAGGTCAAAGTTCTGAACTGGGGTCGGGTCAACAGTCATTGCAGGTGCTATATGATGGTTCTTTTGAGAATCAAATTCTTCTAGTTCGGAATCCAGTTGGTGTCTTTCACAAGCGAATTGTGCTATTAATGGTGCCTCTCTGTCAACTCGCCTGGGCCTACCACGACCTCTGCCCCTACCCCTTCCTCTACCACTCCCGTTTGCTTGGACAGTCCCTTGCTGATATTAAGGACAACACGAAAAACTTTAGTTAACAATACAGTTATAGCCGTTTTACATCAAAATACAGTCTCTCTTTTGGATAAGAGAGAGAGAGTATTACTTGGAGGTATCATAAGTAGCGGGTTGGGTCGTATTGGCATGTCAAAATATTTATACAAGACCAGGACAGGTTAAGCTGTTACATTTTCATACCAAAATATTAAATGCAAGTATAAAAACTACAATGTGTTAATAATAATACTTTATTGTAACTATAACATGTCAATTTAGCCCGTGTGATCCATAGTTTTTGCAAAGCATATGAAATGATCAATGGTAATTTTGTAAATAAAGTTGTGACGTATGTGACAGAATTGTCCAACCTTCGGGCTAATTATGGTTTTTTTTTTTTTTTTTTTTTTTTTTTTTTTTTTTTTTTTTTTTTTTTTTTTTTTTTTTTGCTAATTATGTTTTATGTGGTAGAGTATATTCTTGTTTCAGAAGATTTCTAAATGACCACCCTGTACAACCTTTGAAGTATATAGTTGTGACATGTATGAATTTAGTATGCCCTTTTTCATTTTTAACCCATTTTGATTCCAAAAAGCTAAAACATATACCCAATTGAACTATCCTTAACCTTTTGGGCAAGCTCTACTATTACTTCACTCAAAAACCAAAAATATGCGACACTATACAAACTGGAAGCATATATACTATTGTATAACATATCTTGAATAACTATATATAAACATAATAAGATACAGATATTTTGGATAGCTTTGTAAAACAAATCTGCAATGCATACAGCTCTTGTACTTCGTACTATAATTTTTGGTATATTGTATATTTATGAGATGACAACCTTAATTTCACAGCCCTAACGGACTTCTAGAATTGCAGAGATGTACCAAAATTGCCAGATATCATCTAAGCTACAAAGATGTAATTGCTTTGTTGCTTACCAGCATACCCCTCTTTGCCTCATCATCCCTGATATGGCTGTTAGCATTACTAACTTTCCTGTTTAAACCAAAGTACTAAGGAAAATTAGCATCCGATGAACCTCAAATTCTTTACTTACAGCATAAAAGAGTAAATCAAGAATCATCATGACCTGCTTTTAGTAGCAGATTTCTCTTCCGCTATGGCATCAGAGCCACCTAGCTCAGGGACCTTGCCAAAAATTTCTCTCAGGAAATCAAACACATTAAAGTTCCGGACATACTGCTTTCTGCAAATCAGGGTAAAAAGTCAGAGGATACATAGAATTGTCGTAACAACATTCATTTGACTGCTTTGTTCATATGATAAGGTTCATAAAACTAAACCGGGATTAGACAGTGTACTTACAGATGCAATGAATTTAAAGTCTTTGCTCCTTTCTGAAGAGTTACCTCATATGTCCGGTCACAGAGATCTTGTAGAAACAATTCTAAAGCTTTAGCTGCAGGCATCATGTATATATATTAAACTTCATAATGAAACATACCAAACTTTTTTTGGCAAACTTAATATAATGTATTGGTAGAGATGTAAAGCTACACTTGAACTCTTGAAGCTAGATGTCTTGCCATGATACAAAAGAAGACAACTCTAAACTACTAAACTTGGAATTTTGACTTAAACTTGAGCTTGCTTATCTTGAACTAGACCTTGACCTTGACCTTGAGATGCTACTAGTGAAACCTTTCACATGAGCTATAACCACTTGATGTTGCTTTGTTCTTAATCGTGCAAGAAGTTGAAAACGAACAAGTACACACTGTCTAATCTCGTCAAACTAAATTCTAGACAATCCAAATAACATTGAAAAGTTTGTTACGACAATGTAAAAAAATGGAGACCTTGACGAAACTTGAACTACTTGAATGGTCCACCAACAATACCTGATGCCATAAACATGCTAACAATGTGAACCCAGAAAGGATCTGCAGGAGCAGACCCACAACCACGATCTTCTCAATCAAAATGTCATTTTAACCACAAGTTTAGGGCAAACAACTTAAAAGACTAAGCCGCCAACCTGCAGAATTTTGAACCAAAAGCACATAAAACCTACGAAACCAATGGTCAGATGACCGGTGAATGTTAAAGGCTCGGCGAAAGGGAAATGTTGCTGATGGAGTGCCACAAAACCGAGAAATGGTGTTGATTAACTTCTTCTTCAGTGGCGGGTAAACAAAAGTGATGAGGTTATGTGGCTCGAGAAAAGATATAGAAATCAGTTGCCATCACGGCCAAGGCGAGATTTAGAAGGAGAAAATACCAGTCAAAAAGATAAGAGAGTGATGGTACAGTAGGAGTATTGAAATATGACAATAAGACTCTGCTTGGATGAGCCTAAACAAAGCTTCTGTGAGCTTAAACAGCAATATATTGCTGTGAGTTGCTGGTGTGGATGAAGAAAACGAAACATGTGCTAGTAATCAGATCCGGTGAAGAACATGGTGGACCGATGTTCATGCAACTTTTGAGATGTTGGAAAAAAGAAACAAACGAAAAAATACTTGATAATAAGGTTGAGGGTTTAGATGTGTGGTGTGGATGAAACATACCATACTCACTGCCTCACTTTGTTAAGCTATTAACTTCGACATTAAATGAGAAACCTAGTACTTGCCCGAGCTAATATTACTATAGATTAACACAGCTAGCATTTAAAATTTTCAGACAATTATTAACAGACACTATCACATATTACTATATTAGCCATAATAATTTCAGTTTCCCATCTTGTCATTCATTTACACACACACACTATCTGCGTGGAGTAACAGAAGAATGTTTGCAGAATCTTACACAATAGCTAGTTCTTGTCCAAGCTATCCACAAACAAATCCCATTTTGGGTGATTGGTGGCCCTAGCCGTGTCTGATCCACATATTAATCCACATAAACCACTAGCCGTGTCTGATCCACATTTTAATCCAGCATGTATTTGTTTAATTTGTAAGCTTTGAGTACAGGTTAATCCAGCATGTATTTGTTTAATGTGTGAGGTTAGACTTCAACATAAACCACTAGCCGTGTCTGATCCACATATTAATCCAGCATGTATTTGTTTAATTTGTAAGCTTTGAGTACAGGTTAATCCAATGACATAGAAAAGTAGCATCATCAATCGCACATGATAGATAGCATTACAGAACTCTTTTCCACAAACAAACTCCTTGGGGTCTACATAAAGGACCTTATGCAATCTATGCATAGTTTTCAAAAGCCCTATTTTTCGTATAATAACCTACAAATGGGTCTATGCTTAGGTCTGTGTATGAATATATTTTATTTTGTTTCTATGATTTCTTCATATGCTAAACATATTTGAGGTTGAAAAGTTGTCCCAGACATTTATTATCTCACATAGGTTGAACTCTTAATAGACATAACTGCATATACATAAAATTATTACTTACATACTAGAAGAGGGACAGCCATAGCAATAATTTTTTTAATTCGAGTCTGTTTGGATAAGAATCAGAACAACAGAATAAGATAACTTTGTTAAAGAGCCAAAAACAGTATGTCAGTTTCATACTTTCATTTATTTTAAAAGTGGATCCATGAAGATAAGGGATGCGAATAGTAAATTGAATGATATGAAAAAGCAGGATCACTAAGGCATTTATGATTGCATATTTCTTTTTAAGCACTCATAAAATAAGCATCCGCACGTATGCTTATAATTGCATGCTTAGTTAAGCACAAAATAAGCAAACAAGCTCTTTCTTAATTTACTTCCAAACACTCAAAAGCACATAATACGTTTAGAAAATACAAAAGAACCTCAACAGTATAGTACTCATGGTGTTTCCGTTTCTAGAGCTAATGGAAACAGTAGCACATAGAAGATTTTGATGTAAATTTGATGGATCAGTTCATTACTCGATCCATACGCTCTTTTATAGACACCCCCTTTTTTCACAAACTAACTTACTCTGTATCCTTAAAGTTTGCGTAAGTAATTTTGGTGGTTGTCGTATAAACGAGTGATAAAAAAAACTTCGATGAAGGATGATGCCCATAATTTTAATGTCTAGCATTTCTTGCTTGTTGAGTGACTTGAGTCATCATGCTTCTTCCTGTTCATGGTGGCTACTATCATTTAGTCTGAGAGTGATAACCCAAACTAACTAAGGCAATGTTTGTTTTTTCAAAAAGCACTTGTTATCACTTTTGTCTGCAAGCGGGAAGAGGAAATGAAAGAAGTGTGTTTGTTTATTTTTAGACATAAGAGGCAAAAATGGCTTTTTTCCTTTCCAATTTTGTAGAATTTTTTTGTTGTCTTATTATCACTTCTTGTATCTTAAGATTTTAGGTCCACATCTTTTCTCGTAGACATGGTTTTGTAGATCAGACATAAAAACATCTGAAAAATCTAACAGATTCACAAAAGCAACTAAAATTGTGTATTCAATGAGTAAAATTTTACCGTGCGTTGCGATGGAGTTTTAAATTATACATTTAAAAGCGAGACATGTTTTAATTTAATATTGTGTGTAATTAGGACCAATGCAAAAAAGTAGCAATATAATACTAGTAAATCCTAACCAACTGACTTGGCTCAGTTGGCCATCCTTCTGGAGCTTGAGGGAGGTTTTACCCAGGGTTCAAGTCTCGCAAGAGACAAAAAATCCAAGTTTTCCTCCTAGTGCGAAGCCGTGAGTTCTAAGGGTTTCCCTTCGAGGGTCTCTCCTAGTGGTTCGGGTCCTGAGGCCTGCCCATTTGGATGGTTTAACTCGGGGGTCGGATTTCAAGTGTGGTGCCTTTCTAAAAAAAAAATACTAGTAAATCCTACTATCATAATTGCTAGGAAAATGTTGGCATGTTTGGGATCGTTAATAAGTAAAGACCAACCTGAAATAAGCAGGGTGTTTGGGATTGCTTATAATTAAGTGCTAATTTAGGTAAAAGTGCTTATATTTAAAAATGTGCTAATTGAGACCTATTTCTCCAAAGCACTCCCTCCCTAGCAACTAGACGTTTGGGGTAATCATCAAGTAAAAAAAACAAAAAAAAAACATTTAAAGAGATTGGGAAAATGCAAATTCTATGATAGTAAGAAAAGTCAACACAATGAAGTAGTACACTTACTGGTGGGAAACGAGAATCAAGCTTCTTCTTCTTCATGCCCATTCCCACCAAAGTTACAATGGTGGTGGTGGTGGTGGTTGTGTGGTGGTAGAGGTTGATGGTGGTGGTGGAGGGTGGTGGTGATGGTTGTGTGGTGGTAGAGGTTGATGGTGGTGGTGAAGGGTGGTGGTGATGGTTGTGTGCAGGGGCGGAGGGAGTTAACAAATAGGGGGGGGGGGCGGTGCCCTCAACAAGTTGGCCCAAAAATTTTTTATGTAGCGCAATATTTTGGGTTTTTACCGGACTTTCATATTCATGCCCTCAGCCCAAAACTAAACTTGCCCTCTACAAAATTGAGCCCAACATGTATTTTTTCTTTTGTAAAATTCACATCTCAGTATATCAGGTAGGTAAAGAATCGATGAACAGAACAAAGAGGGAAAACCGGAAAAAGAATCAACAACAACAATAAATTCGTCAATCATCAACAACATCAATCATCAACAACAACTCAACAAATTCGTCTCTTGTTTCTCCATCTTCTACCTTAAAACTTGGTAAGTGAAACTCAAAACCCTAACTTCTCTTTTACTTTTATAAACTAAATTTGCGTAGAGATATTTAAAATTGTGTTATTGATTAATTGCTAGTTTTTATTACCCATTTAACCTATTAAGATGTAATACTTAGGCACTTAGGTAATTAGATTTTGTGAATTATGATTGTCAGATTGTGAGTTTGTGACTTATGATTATCAGATTGTGAGCCTTTGGTGTATCGATTATTAAAGTTAGCTTTGATTTTGCCTGTTGCAACCGCAAGTGTTGAGAGATGTTTTTCTGCAATGAAGATTATTAAATCAGATTTGCGGAATCGTATTAGTCAAGGGTTTTTAAACTCTTGTGTTATATGTGGCGTAGAAAGAGAAGCACTTGCAAATATTACTGATGAAGATGTGATGAATCGGTTCCAAAATATGACAGATCGTAAAGGACAACTTTAACATGTTTGTTTGCTCAAGGTAAGCATTTTTTGTTGTTATTTTTGGGCTGTTTTTGCTGCTGAATTGGTGATGTTTTTGGGCTGATTTTGCTGCTGAATTGATGTTTTTTGGGCTGTTTGAATTGCTGCTGAAATTTGGTGCTGAAAGCTCTTTTTTGGTGCTGAAATTTGTTGCTGAAAGCTGTTTTTTGTGCTGAAATTTGGTGTTGTTTTTGCTGCTGTTTATGCTGAATTTTAGGGCTGTTTTTGCTGTTTTTTTGTGCTGTTTGGTTGCTGCTGTTAGGCTGTTTGGCGGCTGCATTTAGGGTGTTTGGATGCTGATTTTTTGGTTGTTGTGAGGCTGTTCTTTGGCTACCGTTTTCACGCAACATAACTACATAAGGTGTGTTTTGTTGTTATTTTAGCACTATAAGTTCTTTTATGCAATATTAAGTCGGTTAAGTTTACTATTGTTTCTTCGTTAAAAAAATAAAAATTCGGCAATATTTTTTTTGCCCCCCATATTTGAATATCCTGGCTCCGCCACTGGGACTTGTGTAGTGGTAGAGGGTGGTGGTGATGGGAAGCTAAAAAAAAAATGAATAGCAAAGTGCAAAAAATGTTCTTGCAAAATAGTCAGATAGTCATTTCAGACGGCCAAAACTAACAACAGCTATCTTTTCAAACATATTTTTGCAACTACATTAATGCGGGAAGGACACAACTTGCAGAAAATCGAAACGTTAGGGACATTATTTGCACTTTTTTTTGTATGACAACTTTCGCAATTTTGGCAAAGGTTAAGGACATTTTTTGCAGTTTACTCTTTTTTCTTACCGGTTTTCACTAAGCTGCCACTTAGGCCATCCACTATAGCGAGTTTATGAAAAGGTCTAAGAAAAAAATAAAAATGTTTATATTTATTTCAACAATAGTGGACACTCATTTCATGTCTATGTGGTATGAAGATGTCCTAAGGGAGTTGGCAACACCTACGTGAAAGCACCACACGGGACCGGTGTGGCACTAGAACACCGCCGCCTTCAAAAAAAATCATGGGACGGGATCAATTTGCGTGAAATGGTAACGCACGGGAGGGAAAGAATTGGAACGTTGGGGCATTGATTATTTCGACCGTTTGAGGCCAAACGGTCATATTTTTTATTTATATATTGCACTCTTTTGCAAACAATGGGAATACACAACCAACAAACAAATAGCAACTCACTTCAAAAAAAAATTATACCAAGCCTGTAAAAAAATGGAGCCAGTAAAAAAAATAGGGATCCTAGAAAAACCAACCGAGTATCGAGGGGCGCATCTCGTCCTCGAGTTCAATCTCAACCCATTTACCGCCCCCAATTCTACGATTCATCTTCCCAATCTCAACCCGTTTACCGCCCCCAAATGTACGAACCTCAATCTCCACCATTTTTCTACACCCAACAACCCCTCCCGCAATTGCCTACTCAATTCGACCAGTTTGAGCCGCGGTATATCCAACAAAAAAGGAGTGAACGGGAAAGCGCTCTGTTACCCGTTCGTGATGATACCGATGATGATGAAGATTATGACCATGTTGACATGGTACCCGAGACACAACCGGTTAATGAAGAAGCTGTAGAAGTCGAAGAAGACAAAGAAGTTGAAGCCGAGGTGGTGGTAACGCGGCCTCAAAAAAAAGTCATTAAGATGTGGTAACGCGACCTAAAAAAAAGTCATTAAGATGTGGACCCGCACGACAATATCCCAGACCCGGCTTTTAAGGAATTCGTCATCAGTAGGAAACACGAGATATGCGCCAAATACGGTTGGTCGTGTAGTTTGTAGGATTTTATGTTTTTAAGTTAAGTTTTAATGTGTTTACGTTAGTTTTAATTTAGTTTTAAGTTTTTTTTTTTTGTAATATTTTATGTAAGGTTTTTAATTTTAATGGAATTTAGTTATTTTATGTTTTTTAGTAGAGTAAACTCCAAAATACATCCCTGTGTTTTACCCCATTTCGCACCATACATCACTCTCGAAAAAGTTGCAACATACACATCCTACGTTAGTAAAAGTCAAACACAATACATCCACGAGGACGAACGGTGCAAATATTTTGTCGTTAACTTGGACACGTGGCAGTTATCATTTTTTAAGTGAGGTTAATTATGTATTTTTATCTTTCACACCTACTCTCACCATTCTTTTAATATACTTCTCAGTCAAACACAATTCATAAACACAAATCCAGACACAAATCAATCCAAAACGCAATTCACTAACAGAAATCAAAATCAGAAATCAAAATCACAAATCCAAAACGCAAATCAAAAACACAAACACAAATCAAAAACCCAGATCATAATCCAGACACAAATCCATCCACCCACCCCCTTCCTCGTTTGTGTTTGGATAGCACATTTGATAAACCTAATCCAGACACAAATCCATCCACCCACCCTCTTCTCTCTTCAAAGATTAATGACAGATTGTGGTTTCATTTTGATTAAGTGGGTTTCATTTTGTTTGGATGTAACACCCCCTAATTTGTTTAGTGGCAGCGGAAAAGTAATTAGGGTGTTACGGTGAGGATCGAGTTAAAATTTCAGAAAAACGGCCTGGAAGAGGCGTTTTGAAAGTTATATGTCATTCAAAATAATAGTTTTGGTACAAAGGAAAAAAATATCTATTATGAAAATCCCACCAAAAATGTGGTAATTTGGAAAGAATGACATATTTGATTTTACACCATTTTATTTATCAGAGTATAAGATGCCCGCTCCGTGTCTTGTCCTGCTCCGTTAATTACCTGAGATAAACATGCTTAAAACGTCAACACAATGGTTGGTGAGTTCGTGGAGTTTAATAGAAAAGAACTTTCTTTCAATAGATTTTAAGAGGTGTACAGTGATTGTCGCAATAATTAATAGTTCTTCATTAAATAACCATTTGTGTTGAATAAAATCCACAAGTAATTCATGTATGATCTCCAAAATCATAAGTTTCAAGTTTTTAAATGAAAATGAGCTACATTGTCATATGCTCGAAATGATGTGTTGGGTCAACTATTAGGAGTAACAATATACCCAGCATTTTGGGTTGTCTTTTGTAGAATTCACAATTTAGTCACATATGATAACAACTAAGGTTCAAGTACATGATTCATAATCATAACACACAGTGAAAACATTAATCTAGTGTCTGAAATCTATCAGTGGGGAGTGGTGGTTACTAAATACAGCTGTATCCTAGGATATATATGAAACATTCATATATTCATAAAGTTATATTGCCCTAAGCCTCATGACACGCAAAACGTTAACAGAGTACCATAAACGGCAGTGTCCCATCAGGGTTACTGATGGGTGTTTTTAGCCCTCATGTTAATAGGTGATTTGCCAATTCCTATTTTTCTCAAATATAGTGCATCGCGACTAAATACGACTAACCATATAGGCATTCCGTCCAAGTATTTAGTGGGATAGGTCGTCAGCCTCTAACAGGTTTCGAAGCTGTTCACTATATTCGCGCTCACCGCAGTGATTAATGGCTCATGATCAAGGGACTTTATGGCAATAAAGTAAACTTAGGCAATATAGGTTTCAGGGGTTCATAAAATAGGCGTACTTCAGTTTTGGCAATTATTTCCAATGAAATGTAGAAATATCATAGTAAAGTAACAGTACATTCATTTGTTATATGAATGCATACAACAAGTCTCAATATCATGTTACATCGAGTGGTTTAAAAATGTTATCTTTCAAATTCAGTGTTTAAGCTTAGCGAGCAATTTGCACATATAATGAATATATATTACTCTCAAGGGTGATTCAAACATGTAAAGCATAGTGGATGATTTTAAGTAAATCATGAGAGTTTTCAAAGTATATAAGTAATTTAAAACAGTTAAAGCATGTATCTCCCCCAAAAAGGTATAAATCAAGTATTAAAATAGGAGGGGCCACGACTCACCTGGAGCGTATCCGACAAGACGAAATTATAAGGTCAAGTAAACGATCACGAAAAACTTCTTCAATACAAGACCTGAATATAAGCGAAGTCTAAGAGTCTAACTTACTACTAATAACGAATGTGGAAAGGATAAATCGTATAACGATTTGATCGGTGATATGAGTGTGATATGCTTAAAATGCCTCAAGTTAAAAATATGATATATCTATAATATTATCTTGATTCTTATCTCAATCGACCCAAAATATTACTTTCTCAAAATATGCTGAAATAATATGCAAGTGAAGTTACTAAATTTCTAATAACGAAACCTCAAATAATGCATAACTTAAAATGTAAAATGCATATGAAGTGAAGGGTGCAAAATGAAAAATAAACTAAGAATGTCAAGTGAAATTAAATAGGTCCTTGCCCTTTTCAGATTTTATACTTTTTAGTCTAACTGCGATTGCGTTACGTCGTTAGTCCTCGGTTAAGTCCATAGTCCAATAATAGTCCAATAATTGTCCATATGTCCATATAAAGCTTGGAGTTCGATGATATGTCAATTTAGGTCCTCTACAAACTGTTTTCACATCTTCAGTCCATAAGTTTCACAGGTTGGCAGTTTTAGTCCCTCAAGTTAGATCGCGTTACGTTTTTAGTCCAAAAGTGAAAAAATGGTAAGGAAAAAGATGGGCGTGTTTTTATAAGTTATATTTAAGATTTTTAAAGCTTATTTTACTAGCTTATTCGGTTGTTTGCTTATTTTCTACACATTGGGCCTGTTAACGAGCCATACTCTAGGCCCAATATTACTTTTAGTTATTTCTCAAACATGGTTTTATGCGACTTACTTAGGCTGTTTTAAAAGGTCGTAGCTTGCTTATTTTTACAAAGTGTTTAAACAAAAAGTGTAGTTAGTTATGGTGTGTAATAGGTCGTATAAAAATAAATTAGGGTCGTTAAGTTGGTTCGTGAAATATGAAGTTATTTTGTAGCCTACTTGGGCTGTTTTCTGGGTAGGGAAACACTTAGAATAATTTTTGGTATTTATAACTTGAGTTTGTACGTGACATATTTTATTTATGTGCTCCACTTGGGTAGTTTTTGGAGGGTCGAAGCTTGGTTATTTTGGTGAGTCGTTTATACAAATGTGGTAGCTAGTCATTTGGTCTATCAGGTCGCATGAAAATAAATGTAGTTGTGAGATTGAAAGTCGAGTTATATGGTCATTTCTAAGTGGCGTAGAGCTGTTTCATATAGACCAATTACCTTGCATATTTTTAGCCTTTAGTTGATATGTGGGATGTAAGGTTAGCATGCAATGCAAGTTTTAATCATAAGAATAACGTGAGGTGACTGTTAAGTCTTCACAAAGTAAGTTCGACAATGCACATGATTCAAAATAGGTTGCTGTGTTTTTCAAAATAAATAAATGCTATACGTTCAAGTGGGAAAGTAATGCATGACTTGATATATTAAACGTGTACTAGTAAGATGTGAATGTTGTTCTTAAACCCTCCTCAGTGGTGACATGCAACGTGAGTTTGTAAACTGTATGGTACGTACAATTAAAAAAAATAGATACGTTCGAATATAGCATGAAATATGCATGTGTGAGTGAGTACGTGAGACTTTAAAGTAAAAGGAAGCATAGTCACTTACTACACCTTTGAAAAGGTGGTGGAGACTCAGTAGTAACCGGATGGAACACGAAGGGAAGACAACCCACTTGCTTCGAACTCTCCCAAGCAAAACTAGCGAGGTTCTCTGTTGTGAGGGAGAGGGTTTGGGTGAAGGTATAGAAGGAGTGGGATAAAATAGTGATAGTGAAATGGGTGGTGAAGGAAGTTGTGTAGTTCGAAGGGATGCACAAAGGAAGAGAAACAGTAGGCTTTTAAGGAGCTCGATGCATTTTTATGGTTTTAGTTCTTTACTCGATTCGCTTGTATAAATAGAGTTAAACATTTCTGGCTTTTAAGGTGCCTTGTGAGAGTGAAATGAGTGAAGGATAGGTAGTGTAAAGTAGCTAGAAGATGTAAGATTTATAGAGGAGTAATTCACACGTTTTCTATTGACTATAAGAATTCAACCCCAATGATTGATGGTTACTATGCCATGACAGTGATCTAAGGGTTCCAAAAAGAATGAAATCTTGTCATTATAGGATCTTTGGACAGCTAGGAGAGGAGAGGATAACTTATCCTTTGGGTTTTACATTTTTATATTTTGGTTTGTATTAATAAGTGGGTGCCAATCTAATTCAGCGAGCCATGATTCCTACTGCTGTCCTAACTGTTTTATAAACATTTTAATATGTTAAACATAGCATTAGTGAGACGTAGGAACGAGCGGGGAAAGATTTGGTTGAGTTTTAATAAGTTAAGTATGTCGGATGGGGTTAAAATGGGACAAACAAATCGTCCTTCAAAATCCTAGAAATACTTGTTGTCTAATCCTGGAAATTGGCACATTTATTGTTTGGTGGGTGGTGCTCGAGGTGGTCCAAAAATATTCGAGGGTCGCGTTTAGTATTTGAGAGATTGCGGGTCGTTTTTGAGGGTGTTGGGTTGTCGAGCTATGCAGGAAATAACAAAGAGAAAAGTAACATGGGAGTTGAGCCTGGCTCGTGGGTGATTGGGTAGTGATGGGCTTGGAAGAAAAAGGGCCGGTTGGGCTGTAGCTTAGTTATCTTTGTTTTGTAATTAGTGTAAGTTAGTGAAATAAGTAAAATGTGTTTAGAGTAAATTGTGTAGTTAGTGATAATTAAATAGTATTTAGCGAGATATGTAATTTGTGATTTATGAAATATAAATCCTTGTGAAGTGGTTACGTTTAGTAATATAAGTCGTGATCTAATGTTGACATTCGGTAATTGTTGTGATGTCGTGACGCAGTGAGAATAATATATCGAAAAAAATTTTAAATTTCCCCGTAAAAATGGGTTTTGTTAAACGGTAACTCGAGATTATTATTAATTAACAAGGATTATCATAATGGATTTTTGTGGGATCCTACACATATTGGATTGGATTGTGTTGGCGAATAAAGATGGGGTTTCATTTTGTTTGGATTGGATTAAGTGGGTCTATAGCGTGTGAAAGTGGAGATTGAGAGTGATGATTCGAATAAAGATGCGAGCTTTAGTGGGTCTTGTTCGGATTTGAGATGAGTTTTGAGTTCACGAAATGAGGGTTTGGATTGGGTGATTGTACGGATTTGGAAATGGGGTTGGGTTATTACGGGGTTTGTGAGTTTTTTGAGTCTCGAAATGTAGGATGAGAGTGACATTTTTGTTGGTGATGGTGAAGAAGAAGGTGATTAGGGTTTTGAGATGTTGAAGAACCCTAGATGTTTTAATATGGGTAAGCTCCCGAGATCTGTAAACCTTTAACCTCAACAAATATGTGAATGGGTTTTATATTGGGTTTGAAGACAGTTTATGTTTGATTTTGGATTCTAATTATACTTTAATTTTTGTTCTGGGTTTGACATTGAGATTGTAATAAATGGAGTTTTCGTTATGATTTGAAATTAGAATGATAGATTTATTTTGAGAACGGATGGAAGGTGTTTTGAGATGAGAATAAATAGAAAAGAGGTTTTATTTTGTTTTTGATGGGTTTGCTTGTCTTCCCATCTACAGAACTCAAACCAAGAACTCAGATGATAAGGTGGATCTGTGTTTTGGTTTGAATCTGCAGATGATAAGGTGGATCTGTGTTTTAATATGAACACAAATCAAGAACTCAAACCCAAATCAAAAACTCAAACCCAAATGACATAAATACCCTTACTTAACTGCCACGTGTTCAAGTTAACGACACAATGTTTGCACCGTTCATCCTCGTGGATGTATTGTGTTTGACTTTTACTAACGGAGGATGTGTATGTTGCATCTTTTTCGAGAGTGATGTATGGTGTGAAATGAGGTAAACCACAGGGATGTATTTTGGAGTTTACTCTTTTTAGTAATATTATGTAATGTTTTTTAATTTTAATGGAATTTTAGTTTTGTTTTAAAAAAAAAGTATAATAAAAAAAAAATTGAAGTGAGTGATGGGATGTAGTGAGTGATGTGCTGCCAACAAAAATATGGGTGAGTGATGGAAAAAGTAGTGAATGATGTGGCATAAGGGGATTGGTTGGGAGTGAGTGATGTGAAAGAGGGTGAGGGATGGGTTGCCAACCCCCTAATTCTTGAACCTCTTTCAAAATTAATACATTTAATGCATTTGTTATATAAGAAATATTGTAAAGGGTTATATTGTAGGGAATGTAGGTTTATAAAAATGAATGATGTGTTATTGTATAAACCTTTGTAAAAGGTTTATTATAGTGGATGTTCTTACTTAGTTTGGCTAATTACATGTGTTACACCTATTCTTCGTTATGAGAGAGTGTGAGGGTTTGCTTGGTTCTTGAATCCTTTGCATAAGGAATTAGCGTTTCATTTGTTTGGTTTTTTAACGAAAACACAAACACACACACAATGGTTGTAGGTAAGAAAATTAGATGGGTAGAACGTCTGATTTTGCTTGTTATATCATTACAGTTTGAATCAGAGTTGTTAAGTTCAAGTATTATATAACACAAAAAGAATAATTAAGGTCAAAATTGAAAAAGAAAATTTTCAAAAAGTCAAAACATGACACTTATTAAGGACGGATGATAGGAGTATTATTTTCTAATTAAATTGGTCTTAATACTAAAAACACAGTAGATGCATGGGTTATAAGCTAGTGATATTACAATACATGCACATTATATCTTTATAATCGATATATTTAACTTTTTTCTTTTAAGTTATAGATATCAAACTTTTTTGTATTTAAAGTTTGAAAAGATTAGAATTCAATGTAATATTTATTGTACATCTCTTGACGTTAACTTACCAGTTGTATGGTCACATCAACTTATTTCGCAAAAGGTTTGATCTTGGCAGCCCTAACACGAGATCTATTTTGAACCCGTTATAACCCTTCTCAAGGAAACTTACCTCTTACACACCTATAATGATAATCTAGTCAAAATTAGGACTCAAATAGGTTATTTTTATTGAATACTGAAAAGATGTTAGGAAAGAAAACTAGTTTGAACGGTAATCATGATTTAGGGTTCGTTTGGTAGGACGGAATGAAATATCAAATGAGTAGAACAAACGATGTAATGGAATGAATGACGCAATGTAATGATTCATTACCGTTATTAATCATGCTTGGTTGGTAAGATAAGACGTAATGGAATCGATAAGAAAATAACTAAAATGGCTATTGGTGATAGAAAGTTTATTTAATGTGGTTAGTTAATGATGGACTTTTATATAATTTTCATTTCATTACAAGATGTAATGAAAAAAAAAAAAAAAAAAGAAAAAAAAAAGATGGCCCCTAAGGAATGAAAATAATAGTGTAAATTAATATAATTTATAGAGTAAATTGCACCGTGCGTCCCTGTGGTTTAGGCCAAATCCCTAGTCTCGTCCCTGATCTTTTTTTTTTTGTGCATGAATCGTCCTTATCTTGAAACTATGTAGCACCGTTCGTCCTTATCTCTGGAGATAGGGATGAACGGTGTTACATAGTTTCAGGCCAAATCTTTGAGATAGAGACGAACGGTGCTACATAGTTTCAAGATAAGGACGATTCATGCAAAATGCTACGTTAATCTTATTTATCCAAATGAACAATAAAGTTTTAGGGCCCGTTTGGTTTGTAGAAGGGTTTATGATTAGTATTTGGAATTGGATTTGGATTTAATATAGATTTTGAATTAAATGAGCATAGAGAAAAATATATACTTATAAATTAATATAATTTATATAAATTTAAAAATTTTATAATTGTAAAAATGAAAAGAAAAGAAAAAAGTGGATGATGTTAAATAAGGACCCACCTAGAAAGGGAATATAACAAAAGTTGTCAAAATTTGCCTGGATTATCACATAGCCAAAATTTGGTTCTCGTTCTCATTTGTGGGACCTACAAAAACAAACCAAACAACAATTGTTTTCCATCGTCCACAAATCTTACTCCTAACCCCTCAAACCAAACACACCCTTATGTACCTTTAATTTTAGAATACACGTGACAAGTTAATGACTAAAAGTTTATATCATAATGAAAATTTTAGAATGTATCAAATCTCGGAAGTTTAATACCTTTAACTGGAGAAAAAATATTGAAAACTCAACTAAAATTTGGAACTAACATGATTTTTCCTTTTAGTAAATGACAAACTCGCAAGGTAATGATGGC